>JAFEMH010002869.1:0-306505 GCA_022495995.1 Adenophora triphylla var. japonica
AAAGAGGTCCGTACTTCTGACCACCTTGGTTTTTTACAAGCCTCCTGTGTTTGACTGTGCTTTAAATACCGAGGTCCCTTCCCCATTCCTTCTTCCTCATTTTCCCGCCGTGGAACTGTGCAGAGAGAGAAAAATTCCTCCATTGTTAACCAAAATCAAAAAATTTTTGCTTGAATTTCTTGGCTATGGCCGAAGGATCTCGAAGGAGTCAGTCGTCAACGCAAGCCAGGAAGTGGTTGAGCAAAATGCATGGAGCTTCAAAGTGAATTGGACCTCGTTCGTTCCATCTTTCAAGAATCCGGATGTTTTGTATCCGAATCCGGAGGTGCATAATCGTCGCTTCAGCTTCATGTAACGTTGGAGAGGTAAGAAATCTGTTCCGTTTGATTCCCCTCGTCGAATTTTTGGAATGCTAGAACTAGGTTTTAAGCGTGATTTTGAATCATTTTTGAATTTTTTTGTTATTATTTTATGCCTTTTTTGTGAAATTCTTGACTGAATTGTTGAAAATGGACATGTAAAAAATTGTGGGTATGTGTATTTTGTGCGTAATGTGTAGATTAGCTCTTATTTGTGAAAATAAAATGCCTATTCTAAAGTGAATTGTATGCTTTGGTGTTTTGTACCGTATGCTATTTATGTATGTACATTATGAGAAAAATTATCGCAGGCAAAGATAATTTTTCAGCAGGCAAAAAATGTGTGACAATGTGCCGTGGTTTTTGTGACGGGTTATATGTGAAAGTGTGTGCCGTGGTCGGGACGGATTTTCTTTTCGAGAATGTGTGCTATATAGCGTGCCACAGCCGTGTTTTTTTGGGTGACGGACTTCTGTGGGGAAAATATAAAGTGCGATATGTGCCGTGTTTCCGGGACGGATTTTCTTTTTTGAAAATGTGTCGTGTAGGGTTTAATCCCCCTTTTTTTCTTTTTCTTTTCAGAAAGATGTATACAAGGTGTAGCCGTGGTTTTGTGACTCTGACCGCATGGGAGAAATTATAATGCATGATATAATGTAAAAATTATGTGCCATGTGGTGTTTTCAGTGATCGGGTTACATGGAAAAATTATATGTATAATGTATGTGAAAATTATGTGCAATATGTGCCGTGTTTTCGTGATCTGGTTATATGTGCCTTTATATTAAGTAACCGCGATTGACGCACTGGCTGCAGTGTTTACCCGCAGGATGCCGGGCTTACTACCGGGAAGCGGCCAAGAGGATTGCAGAAGACTCGGGGTCAGCCGAGGTCCGTCAGGAGCTAGCGGCAAATGCGGATGCTCCGATATTTCCTCTGTGGGCGGTAGGCCGAGTCCCCGAGTTTGGTTTATGCTTCTGCCTAAAGGTGTGTTCGCTGAGTAACCCCGGGCCGGAGCTGGGAGCCGACACGAGGAAGAACAAGAAAGCCGTCTTTCCCCGGGCCTATCCGGAAAAGTATCCGTGGATACCACCCACACCTTCCACTCCGAGCCGGGGCGAGGTGACAAAGGACGCCCACCGATTTTGGCCGCTATTACCGGCTCTCCTTCAAAGTGGGGCCTCGTGAGGGCGGAGAGACATGATCTCCGATGCGGCCGACTCGAGCCGCCTGGGCTTTGAGCCTCGTCCTCGGCAGGGGCTCCTGGGGGATGCTGCGTAGCCGCACAACACGTAGAGATGAGGATCACGCGCCGCCAAGAGTTTGGGCCTATCCGGGTACCGGCTAGTGACAGATGGAGCAAGCTGGAGTACCGGCGCTTCTCCTTCTTTGTGGGTATGCACCGTCCCGAGACTTTGTTCTCGAACCACGCGACCGCAGCCTCCCTTGCTCGGCTGGGAGCAGCTTCGACCGATCTCGGATAAAGGGTCTCGTGCGACATCTGCTTGGGGCGAGGCAAAGCTTGGCCAATAGCTCTACTTCTCCTTGGACCGGCTTAGCCGGGGCGGCCGCTCGTCGTCCTCGCTTTCTCGACTTTTGCTCTCTGGAGGTATGGTAGAAGCTTTCATTAAGCTGTTTCGTTTTTTTTTTTTTTATTTAGCATTCCAGTATTTCTATTGTCTTTTGCACTCGAGCCTTCTCTCGTTTTTTTTGTCACAAAGGTTTTATGAGGTTTTCCTGGCTTCCCGTGGGATAGGGATCCTCTGGGGTCAAGCGTTGCTGCTGCACCTCGCTTACGCCGGGACGGGCTCGCACGGCGAGGAAGACAGGACCAACTGGGAAGCTCACCATCGCCTACGGATGTGCGTGAGCCGTTTTGAGCTGGGATAGCCTGCAGGGGTTCTGCTCTGTTCCTCGCGGGTTCGAGATGAGGGGGATGAGTTCGAGGGGGCTCCCCGAGGTGACGCCGCGGCGAAGATGCCGCGAGGCTCGACTGTGACGCCATGCACTCTGGGAGCGAGTCTTCTCGGGCAAGCATGGCCCCTGTGCTTCCCGTGGCTCCGAGTGGACCCTCCCTTCGGGATGCTTGACTCCCTGGATATGGATGTGCCGGACTTCGAGAGGCATCTCGACTGTGGCTGCCGAGGAGTTCATCTTGTTCGGCGAGGAGTACTCGGGCCTTCGTGAGGAGGAATGAGGACGCCCCGTGTACCGGGCGCGGAGAGAGAGGCCGGCCCGCAAGCTCCCCTGCAGGTTCCGATGCCGGACCGGATTTCACGTACGTCCGCGGGGACGGATCGAGGAGGAGGGTGTCCGTACTGCTCCGAGCAGTGCTCCCGCCGCCATACAGAGTGGACCCCGACAGATCTAGGCGAGTGTGCCGACTCTTTTCCATCTTGGCATCTTTTCTGCGTTTTTCTCTTTTGTTGCTGAGTATAACTCGTATTTGATGAGCGTTTCCTTGGCTTCTTGTGCAGTCCCGGGAGAGCCTACGATATGCCGACTCGCCGACGTGGCGACGCGCTCCTTCGCTAAGAAGATGGCGTCGAAGGTGTCCCGTCGGCTTCGCGTCGTGTGCCGGCGTGACACGAGCCTATGCCTTCGAGGCATTCCCGTGGACGTTCCTCCGCCTAGAGCCGAGCCTGAGCCGCAGCAGAGGGGCCTTGAGGGGGCGGCATAGCATGGATGCCGGACGTCTTCGGGAGCCGCAGTGGCCTTCGAGGGAGCAGCCCTTTTATCGCTCTCATGCTTCCGCACGGCGCACAGGCGAGGGTTCCTCGTAGCCTTCTTTCTTTGATCCTTTCGCCTGATTTGATCCTTCCGAGTACTTCTCGTGGGAGCCTCAGCGGGTGCTCGGTGATTCCGACGAGGAGGATGTGACGGCGAGTTCGCCGGGATGCCCGACTTTTCTTTGGAGGATCTTGGCGAGGAGGATGATGATGAGGATTCCCGAGTAGTATTCATTTGCTTTCCCTCTTTTCATATCTCTCTCTTTTTTTTTTTTTTTTTAGCAACAGACATTTTACTGTAATAAAACACATGTATTCGCATGGCAAACAAGATTTTATTTTAAGATGTAATGTCATTTATTTTTGTGATTCCCTGAATTGTCCTAGAAATTGTTGCTATTATTATTTTTATTTTTTGCACATGCCACGCGAGCCGAGAGTGCGTTTGTGGGTAGTGTTTGTTTGCCTAAATGGCTTTGGCCAATCGTTTTGACCGTTTGGAGCAAGGTTTTGCCGAGGACAAATGGTTTTTGTACTGCTTTCCGGGGAAATGGGTTCTGTTTGCGTGAGGTCCGTACGGACATACTTGGCATGCAAAGAGGTCCGTACGGACCAACCTTGCTTGGGAAGGACATAAATGCTTTCCAAAGGCCTCGGTTCTTCCTCATTTCCCCATTTGCAGCCCATTTTCGAGCTTTCTTCCCCATTTTCTCTAGGAACCTCCATTTTTGCCATGGATTCTTCGTATGTCCCTAGAATTTTGCCGAGGCTTTCGCAGAGAGGCAAGCACACTTCCTTGAGCAGCTTGAAAACGTGGATGCGGCGCCGTATGAGGCATCGTAGACTCAAGCTTTCGAGGTAAGGTTTCGTCTTTGCTCTGGCTTTGGTCTTTTAAGGAGTCGGGTTCCCCGATTGGGATTTGTTGCGGGCCGCCGCGGCTTCTGGGATGTTAGGAGGCACGTGTACCGAAGCTTCTCCTACAATGAAATGGTGCCCACTTTTGAAGATTTTCGGGCTTGATTGAGGACCTGAGGCGGAGGCCATCTCGCTTCCTTTTCGTTGGTGCGCCGCCGTGAGCGTGAAGCTTCGCAGACTTTCTTTCGTACTTCGTTGGAAGAAGTGCAGTGGCATGATCCTTGCTTCGGGTCATATCGACATTTCCGAGCCGCCGGAGCGGTTCATGGTTGATGATGAGAGTGACGTCTCTTGGGATGTATTTGCCTTGCGCGTGGATGGCGACGCTTTCTCGGTCGCTCCCTTGGCATTTGTGACGGCGCTTGCTAGATGTGGTAGGGCACCGCAGAGCTGGAGAGGATATTGTCCCGCTGCGCCGGGGGAGACTCTTCATGGTATCGACCGTCCGGCGACCGGGAGATCGTTTTATGAGAGGGGGAAGCCCCGCTTTGCTCACCTTGTGGCTGCGAGAGAGACTTCCAGCCATGCCCGAGGCTCCGACGTCGTTTAGCCCGTGGTCATTTGCTCGCCGACCTCTTGTGTCGATATGGATCGCCCGCCCGGGAGAGATGGATGGCACAAAAGCCTTGGTACGCATCGATCCGCCGGTGGGTTCCGCACCGGGAGGATCGAGACCAGGTGAGGATCTGGCAGAAGGGTCCTACGTTGTCGTAGTTCCAGTGTTTGTCTTGGTCCTCCTTCTATATTCCGTCGCTTGTTTCCTGGCAGCTTGGGATGAAGCAGAGCCTTCATTGGCCGGGATGACCTTGCTACCGCGGAGATAGCTCCTCTTTGTATGGCACTCTGTGTGCCTTCGTATGGTCTCGAGGGTATGGAAGTATTCCGCTTCTCCCTCCCGCGGTACTCCTTAGACGTCTGGGAGCGTCGTATTGACGACCTCAAGCATCCGGCCCGGTATGAGCAGCGTGTTTGGCGTCCCAAGTGGTCTTGGAGAGCGTGCAGCGTGCAATGCGATTCTGGGACCCGGCTGCCGTAGCAGCCTATTGCCTTAGAGTGCCGAAGCTCCGGTCTCGACCCTGGATGTGACGGGAGACGCTTTGTTTGACTACGAGACTAGAGTTGACCGACCGACAGGAGAGGTCCTCTTTACGTACTCACAGGAGGAGATCCGAGGCCGAAGCACGGCGAATGAAGCCCCGAGAGCTACCGGATTGTTTGACTCTACGGGAGGACCCTGATCTCTGACCGAGAGACGCAGAGTTGGTTCACGTGAGCGAAAGAAGACTCACCGGACGAGGGAAGAAAGGAAAGAATGGCGAGGGGACAAGCGCAGATGGCGCGAATGACCTCCTAGGTATCCATTCATTGCATTGCAAAACACATTATTAGTTAAATGTATTAAGTCCGTCTTTTAGCATGTTGTGAACTCGAGAGTGTAGACCGTGCTTCGAACTCATCAAGAAATGTTGTAAACCGTTAGTGATTTGTGATTTACTTTTAAAGCTTTGCCGAGACGCAAGATCTCTTGTTTGCCTTTGCTTTTGCTTGTGCACTTTGTCAAGGCCCATCTTTGGACTTTTCATCCGGTCGCATCCGTGGACCGAAGCAGCCTGGGGCCCCGACGGCAATCCCCTTTGCCGAGGCTTTCAGGTTTGGCCGAGAGGTTGAATGCTCCCTCGACAAGTCGTTTTGACGGTCTTTTCCGTAGCTTCATTGCCGCTTGTCAAGGCGTCGGGCTCTTGACCTCAATTTCGCAGCCTTCGCTTGAGCTTCTTTTTTTTTTTGTTTTTTTTTTTTTTTGTGAGCCCTTGCTCGAGCTCTTTTTTTTTTTTTTTTTTTTTTTTTTTGAAGCGCGTGAGGGCGAAGACAAGCCCCCGGCTTGGAAGTGACATGAGCCGGCCGCTTGATGCCGGGAGCGACCCTGATGTCCTTTTCGATGCCGCCGCCGCCGTTCGACTTCGGTCAAGTGACGATCGCCAGGGGCGTGTTCTTGAAAAGTGCGTAGCTGATGGAGGTCTGATTGACATTCAAACTTTTGACTTTTTGTGTATTTTTAGACCGGACCAATTAAGGTTGCCTACGTCTCCTGACTAGAGGGCTCAGTGTCCGCGTAGTTCGACACTACATGGAGTGCCAAGAGATGCACAGCTTGTTCTTCTTCAGCGAAGTATCTCGCGAAGTTTGCTTCCGTTGACCGGATTCATGAAGGGATTGCCGTCTAGGTCCGTTAGCTTCTATGGCGCTCCGAGAAGATCTTTCAACCACGAAAGGGCCGATCCATGTGGGTTCCCATTTTCCCAGCTGGGTTGGTTCGAGCGGGAGGTTTTTCTTTGAGTACAAGGTCACCTTCCCCGATGTCTCTGGATTTGACTTTCTTGTCGAAAGCTCTAGCCATCCCGCTTGATAGGCTCTGACGTGTTCCATGGCCTTTAGTCGTCGCTCGTCTAGCAGAGCCAATTCGTCATGTCTGGCCGGAGCCATTCGACTTCGTTGATGTCATTTTCCAAAGAAGACTCTGAGTGAGGGAATTTCTAGCTCGACGGGAAGGATCTGTTTCCATCCCGTACGTCGTGGCAAATGGGGTTTCTCCCGTGGTCGTTTCCGACTGATGTGCGGTAGCCCCAAAGTGCAAGGTGCAGCTTCTGGCCAATCTCGTCCTCTGTGGTCATTTTTCTGATGATCCGTTCGAGGGTTTTGTTTGCCGCTTCCACGGCGCCGTTTGTTTGTGGCCGGTAGGGAGAAGATTTGTGACGTGTGATCTTGAATTCAGCCGCCAGCCCGTCGAATTCCCTTCAAGTGTGAGCCGTTGTCTCGATATGACCTCATTTGGGATGCCGTATCGGCATATGATGTTTTCCTGAGGAAATGTGCAACCTTCGAGGCGAGTACCTCGTAGACTCCGCTTCGACCCATTTCGTGGGCGAAGTCGATGGCTACTAAGATGAACTGCGTCGCGATCAGCTCAGCCAAGGAGCAATTTTCCCGATGACGTCAATTCCCAAGTGGCAAAGGGCCAAGGTGTAGTCATGCAAGAGAGATCGTGGGGCGCGATGATTGAGGTTGGAGAACCGTTGGCACTTGTCGCAGCTTTCGGACAAAGTGGATGCACCGCTCCATGGAGATCCAAGAGTAGCCCATCCCGAGAATGATTTGCATCGTGGCTCGGCATTCATGTGGGGACCGCAAGCCCCATTGTGGACTTCTGTTCATGAACTGTCTCGCTTTCTTCCGGGCCGACGCAGTCAGTAGGAGTGGCCCATGGTAGCGTTTCTTGTATAACATGTCCCCGAGGATGACGAAGTGAGAGGCAAGGCGTTTTAGGGCCATGATGCTCTTGGTTTTGACCCCTTCGTGTGTCGACCTTCCTTGTTCATGAAGGCAAGCTTTCCGTTCTTGAGGTATTGGAAGATCCGGTTGTACCATGGCTCATCGACGACGGCTTAGGTTCCGGTTCGATCTCACAACAAGAAAGCGTGAATTTCCTTTCGTCCGACTTTGAAGGGTTTGATTGCTTTTCCTTCAGTGGATTTCCACAAGGGAGGCCAAGGTGGCTAAGGCATCCGCAAACCTCGTTTCGGTCTCTTGGCAAGTAATGGAAGGTGACCTCTTCGAATTGTGTGATGAGGTCCTCTATGTGCATGGTATTTTCTTTGCAAGCCCGGTCTATGGTTTTCCACTTGTTGGAGACTTGGTTGATGATCAAGGCCGAGTCCCCATAAACTTCGAAGCTTCGAACATTCCTCTCGAGTGCGGCTTGTAGTCCAAGAAATAAGCAGCTTCATATTCGGCGGCATTGTTGGTTACCTCGAAATTGAGCTTTATAGCAATTGGGGTGTGCTCGTCTTTGGGATCCACCAAGAGCATACCGATGCCGTTTCCCTTTTGGTTGGCCGCTCCGTCAAAGAACAAGCTTGCCATCGGTTTTCGCCTTCGATTGCGAAGATTCCCTCGTCCGGAAATTGTGGTTCAGTGGCCTCGAGCCTCGCTTCTGGTTGGGAAGTCACCAGCTTGTTCACCCATGGCCCGTCCCTTGATTGATTTTTGGTTTACGTACTTGATGTCAAATTCCGCCAGAAGAAAGACCATTTGGCGAGCCTCATTGACAGAGATGGTTTGTCGAAGAGGTACTTGATCGGGGTCCATTTTGGAAACCAAGTTTGCATCGCTGCATGATCGCATGTAGTGCCGTAGTTTCCCGACAACCCATACCGTAGCCGCGCAGTTTTCTCGAGGGCCGAGTAATTGAGTTCGCCGCCTTGAAACTTTCGACCGACGAAGTAGATGGCGTTTTCGACCCGTGACTCTTTTCTTTTCTTGACAGAGCATGGCTCCAACCGCGGTGCCTGGCCACAGCTAGGTATAGCAACAGTGGCTTTTCCTCGTGGGGAGGGCAGAGAATCGGAGGACTCACAAGGTATGCTTTTATTTTTTCAAAGGCATCTTGGCATTCTGAGTTCCATTCGATGTCGGCGTTCTTCTTCATCGCCTTGAAGATTGGCTCGCACATAGAGGTCAATTGGTTGACGAAGCGGCCGATATATCGTGCAGGCGGCCCATGAAGCTTTTCACCTCTCGTCCGGGTTTGCGGTGGTCTCATTTCGATGATAGCTTTGATCTTTGAGGATCCACCTCGATGCCTCTCTAAGTGACCATGTATCCCAAAACCTTGCCTCGCTAACTCCAAATGTGCATTTGGCAGGTTAAGCCTCATTGAGTGTTTTCGGAGGCGAATGAAGAATTTTCTCAGGTCTGTGAGGTGTTGTCCGTCCGATCCCTTTGAGTGAATGATCATGTCATCGACGTACACTTCGATCTCTTTGTGGATCATATCGTGGAAGAGGGCGGTTGCCGCCCGTCGTAGGTAGCCCTGCCGTTTTTAGTCCGGGAACGGCATTACTGTGTAGCGCAGGTTCCCCAGGGGTTGTGAAAGCCGTCTTTTCTTGGTCTTCTACGGCCATCTTGATCCGATTGTAGCCGGCAAAACCGTCCACGAAGGACTTGACTTCGAAATTGGTCAGAGTGTCTACCAACATGTCGATGTTGGGTAGTGGAAAATCGTCCTTGGGACTTGCTTTGTTGAGATCTCGAAGTCCACGCAACAAATACTTTTCCATCGCCTTGGTGACCGTGACAATATTGGAGAGCCATGCTGGGGTACTCGATCACCCCGATGAAGCCGACGCGGAGCATTTTTTCGATCTCCTCTTTCGACTTGTAAAGACCATTCTCGCTTGATTCGCGTAGCTTTTGCTTGATGGGCTTAGCCTCGGGATTCAAGGGATCCTGCTCTACAATGTTAGGATCTAATCCGGCATGTCTCTAAGACCAAGCGAACACATCCACGAACTCTTTCGAGCAAAGCAAGGCAAGCCAATGCGTCTTGCTCATGCCGGTGAAGAAACTTCCGATTTGCGTCTCTTGGCTCTTCGCCAGCCTCCCAAATTCACTTTGGTTAAAACCTCCTCAGCCTTGGGCCCGGTTTTTCTCTGTTTGACAACATGCTTAAAGATGTGCTTAATGTATTGTTCGTTTAATGTGTCTCGCTTCTTTATCAAGTGAATCGTTATTAACCGTTTGTGTGTTAGTTAATTTATCGCTGTTAAAGATGCAATGAGAGGATACTCGGAAAGATCGAAGCATTCATTAAGAGCATACGGGAATACATTATTGGCAATGAGTTCGTAATCTTCGGCGTGAGGCCATCGATGACTCGAGAGACTCAAATTCAAAGCTAATGGACTCAGATGAGTTTTGACACTAGACTCTAGGACTCGAGGGGTCGACCAAGTTGTTCGATCATGTCCTTTTGGCCGGGCAAAAGAGGTCCCTGAGAATGTGGCCCAGCTTATTGAGGGGCAATGAGCTTGATAGGAGATGGGGCTTGAAAGGCTTTATGTCACCGTTCCCGATCATTGCTATCACAGAGTTATCGTAAACAAAATCGATTAGATCCGGCATCTCGATTTCTTCTTTGAAGAGCAGGTGTAGCAGTGGCTCGTCCCAAGCATCGTCTCGCGGAGTCTCTTGCTTTTGTCTTGGGCATTGCTAGCTCGAATGCACTCATCCCGCTTGTTGAAGGCAGTGAGTGTTGACAGAGAGTTCTTCGAGTTCTTCCGCCAAAGAGGGGGTTTTCCGAACCAAAATTCGCCGTGAATAGTGGTGGTTGTGGATCCCGGCAGGGCGGTGTGTCGAGGAATGCTCTTCGGACAGATTTGGCTTGAGGCCTCGAATCTTGCCAGTTCACGGAGCTTGTCCATGGTTGTCGGCCGCCTTTGTTTGGCGCCGATCGCCTCTGCTCCCTTTTCTCGGGATCTTCTTCCAAGTTGCCGACCTTCCTTGTGAAGTACTTGGTCATGTCGAAGCCGTAAGGACGAAGATCGGAGATTGCGTGCAAGCCTCTTTTGTTATCTCGTGGAGCGTTTTCGTGCAGCTCGCTTGTCCTCCGCAATGTGTTCGGGAGTAGGAGAGTATCCTGTGCCGTGCAGGTATTCTCGTTCTTTGATATTGATGATCCGTTGAGTGCCCCGATGGCGTTTTCCCAAACCGAGCCCCGGGATGTAGTTCATGTGCTTCATCATTTTCATCGGGAGGGATCTTGTCCCAAATCAAAGGCAGTGTCTATGTGGCACACTTCGGGCTTTTGGGCTTTCGATGGTGAACCCCGTTAGCATCATGCCATCATCGTCGGGTTTGATTTCTAAGACCGGGACGCCGTTTGTTTCGGTCCTTTCAGCTGACTATGCCGTCGCCGTAGATGATGGTCGATCTGCTCCTTGGACGAACTTTACGCACCGATGGAGAGTGGATGCCACCCCATTGATCCGATGTAGCCAAGGGCGTCCCAAAATGGCAGTTGAATGTGATCGGGATGTCGATGACTTGGAAGTCTGTCGGGACCATTTGTTTTCCAAACCAAAGGTTCAAGGTGGCTATTCCCAAGACTCGGGCGGGATGTCGAGTCGTATGCCTTGATTGCCTCGAGTCGAGGGTTTTAGATCGCTTGCTTGATCCCTAGCAAATCCATCATTTTGGCCGGGAAGGACGTTCATGGATGATCCCCATCTACCAACACCCGAGGGAGACGGCGCTCGTCCGCTGAACCGCATGTAGAGAGGCTCATTGTGGTCGCCCCAAATTTTGGAAGGTCGAGCTCGCGAAGGTGATGATATTGTCCGTAATTGACGTTGCCAATCATCTCGAACCGCTTCATCGTGTTACCGTGATGGGAACCATGGTCCGGGCCGTGCTTTCTTCCAACTTGAGCTTGTGCGGATAAGATGAAGTGAGTAAGGACCAGAGTGAGATGTTAGCCTGAGTGCGCTGAGCCGTGTCAAGACAGATCTTCACCTTTGGGTCCAGGTTTCGGCTTCTTTCGCGTAGTGGTCCCTTTTCGCCCGTGGCCTGTGTATGACCGGCCTCTTGTCCGTCCGTGGAGGATTCACCGGGATTTGACCGAACGTGTCGAACATTCACCTCGGACTTGTGGTTTTGCTTGTCTCTCCCGTTTCGGGAGCTGGAGTGAGCCTGATTGGGCGTAAGGCCGATCGCGCATTTCAACTCGTTCACCGTCATGGCTTTTACCAAGCATCAATAGTGGCTTTGAGGTCTTCCCAAGACAGGTTGGATTATCCTCGACCTTCGGGCCTCGGTGGCGGTGCGGCTCGTCCCTCGATCATGGAGCAAACATTGCCGTGGCCCCGTGCGTAACTAGGTCGGGAGATTTGCTGGAGTAGATGACATAGTAGTCAAACTTTCCCGAGGGTTCTCCAAGGGTTCCGACCGTGGGATCACCAGATTCATACCTCTTTTTCAGCTTTTTGTTGAGAAGATAGCTTCTTCTTTCGTCGAGGACGGCCCTCGTTCATTGCATCCCGGAATTCCATTTCCGTGCACAAGCACCGCAATCGCACGTCCCACCGCATGTGTTCGTTGTTCGGCGGTGGTAACGGGACCTCGTGAGGCCGGATGGGCAAGCTTTCCTCCGGGAAGGTCTTCGTGGCCTTACGTCATAACCGCATGGCTCGTACGAGGGTAACAGTTGACTTCGGGAGACAAATGAGAGACGTTAGAGGCCGTAGGAGCGCCATGGCTTGGGAAGCCCTGTGTGGTTGGGTGGCTAAGGTTCCGAAGTGGTGCATGGCACCTTCGATCCAGGCTTGTTGCTCACCTTGACGTTTCTCAATAGCCATGAGGACCTCGCCAAACCTCTTCCAAAGTGTTGGGAAATTTCTTGGGGGTAAGGTCCCGTTCTCATCCTTGTTATCCACCGACTCGCATGGCCACGGGATTTGACACTGACTCCGTCCCGGTGACAGAGCCGGGAAGGAGGTAGGACCTTGTCGTTTTGACACTCGGGAGACGGGTTCCCGGCACTCTCGACCACTCTCAATGTTAGCCGGAGGGGTGACGGGCAAAGTTTAGACACGTGGAATGGCCTAACGGATAAAAGGGGAAAGCTCACGTGGCACGCGGTTTCCGTTTCTTTTATTTTTTTTTTGTTGTTTTAATTTACTTAAAATAAAAGATTTTCTCGTAATCCTAGGTAGGTTGGAAAAGATTGCTCTTCTTTTTCGCAACTATGCTAGATCCCGGGTCACTGAGACCATCTCGTGCGCTATAAGCCCCTCGTTTTGCACCCGTATTTCGACATCCCAGCGGTGGACAGCCCCTCAAAGCGAGGGTCCTATAGCGCAAGCGGTTTCCACCGGCCTAAAAGAAAAAAATCGAACCTAAGGACCGAGCCTGTCATGTTCGTTTTGATGCGTTAGCCATGTGAATAGTGAACCGAGCCGCCACCGAGTCAAGATCAAGTCAAGAGTTCGGCATGACCTTCTCTTTACCTTGCTTGCGCAAGGGATCCGCGACGTTAGGCGTTGGTCGGGTCATATTGTCATGGCCGACGTATCAAAGGCGTGATGACATGGTGTCATGCGAGCATGGATGTATATCCGGACGGAACATCGCTCTGGGCGTAGCTTCGGAAATCAAGATCAGTCAAGATTTTAGCATGACCTTTCATCGCTTTGCTTGCGCAAGGGATCTTGAGTTCCGAGCCTTGACTCGTAAAATGGCCGCATGGTATATGTATCCAGCCGTATGACACGGACCGGGTAAAACCAACCGAAACTCGGGACAGAGTGTGACTCAAGACTCAAACGTGTGGTTGACGCTCGGCTAGGATGGGATGTTTGGAATGATCCCGCGCGCGCCCAAGAGGCCTAGGAAGACCAAACGGATCGCAACCGAGACCACTCCGGGTTAAGGGTTGTAGTGTGCAGGTGTATCCGAGGCAAAGAAGGCGCGTAGTGTGCGGTGTAACCGAGGCAAGCAGGAGTAGAGTGCGGTGTAACCGAGGCAAAGAGCGCGTAGTGTGCGGTCTCTAAAATTCTTTTTCTGAGTAAAATAGAAATTTTTGAAGAATTTTAAATGTATGCACAGATGTATATTGATGCATTTTTTTGTATTTTTTATTTTTTTTGTAAAATAAAAACGAAGCACGTGCACATACACACAACAGTTTAAAGGAAGGGGTAAAATGAAAGTTTGACCCTCATCATCGTTTTAAAAATCTTTTGTTTTGTTTAAAAGTTTTTAAAAACAAAAGGTCCCTCAAGCCAGAAGTCGCCAACCGAAATTACCCGGATCCGAGAAGGCCTCGCGGCCCCGCATCCGGCATCTTTCGCGTTGAGGTGTCTCGCCGTTTTGCTTGCGCATTTTTGTAGAGTCGCCACGCCGTTTTTATTAAGCCCAAAACATTGAAAAGGGCATCGCCTTAAAGATAAATTTTAAACTGTTTTTGTGTGATGAGATTTTGAGTTCGGAGGTCGATGACTCCGGGAAGAGAATATTAGAATATTAGAGCTCACTCCGAGTAGCCTCGTAAAACGAGTCTTTCGGATACCCCTAATATCCTTTAAAAAGTTGTGTGTGTGTGTGTGTGCTTTTAAAAATGCATGTCAGATCGGATGTCTACATTGTATTGAAATGTATTGAAATAGAATAGGAAGGAAGCCTTACCAATATTGGTTCGTGTCTGGTCTTCCGCAGGGGAATAATGTTTGAGGCCGGAGTAGCGTTCCGGATTGCTTCTGGGATGCCGGTTGTCCGCGGACGTAGTTTCGCGTGAGTTGAGGTTGTAGGCTGCGTTCGGGCGAGGTTCGGCGTGCGTGGGGATCGTCGGGATCACTCGGGCAGGTTCTAAGGCGTGCGTGGGGATCGTCGGGATCACTCGGGCAGGTTCGGCGTGCGTTGTGGTGGCGGGAGTCACTCGGGCGAGTTTCGGCGTGGTTTGGGATCGTCGGTTTGACTCGGAAAGAGCCGGGACACCGGGAAAGACTGTGCAAGGCCTCTGAGTACCACGAGGGGCCTCAGAGTACCTCGAGAGTGCCTCGGGCAGCGCGGGAGCCGTCTCGGGAGCGCTCGGAGAGGCTTCTGAGCACCTCGAGGGGGCTCGGAAGGCCTCGGAATGATCCGAAGGGGCCGGGAATGCCTCGAAAGGTCTTAGAAGGGAGCCGAAGGCTTAGTGGAGGAAGAGAGAAGTGGGAGGTGTGTAAAATGAGGAGGGGGAGCCCTCTATTTATAGTAAAAATTTCGGAGCAAAGAGGTCCGTACGGACCTTCTTGGTTGTCCAGAATTTTGGTTTTCCTCGATTTGAGGGAATCTGCAATGATGGAGAATATTTGGGAATGATGATGTTCCCTGAGCAATAAGGTCCGTACGGACCATCTTGCATGCAAAGAGGTCCGTACGGACCAACTCTGCATGGAAACCATCATTTCTCCCGGGATTTGAGGGAATATTGTGGACTTTAAGGGGATTTAGTAATCATTGAAACAAAGAGGTCCGTACGGACCTTAATTGCTTTTCTGATTTCCTCGAAAATTCCCAAAAGGTCCTTTTTGTCCCTTTATCCTGCAAAGGCTCCTCCCTTGGTTTGGTTGGGGGTTTGAGAGGGTTTTGAGAGGGTTTTGAGTGAGAGAGGTCCCTGAGACTGCGTGGATGAGTCTGCGGTGTTTCCCGTGTGTTTGAAAGGGAGTGATCCAGATTGGGGTACTTACAAGTATGTGATCGTCGCCATTGATTATTTCACCAAGTGGGTCGAAGCAAAGCCACTAGCTCGCATCATAGAGGAAAATGCTATCAACTTCATACATGACTTCATCTGGTGTCGATTTGGGATCCCTAGAGCTATAGTATCAGATAATGGCTTATAGTTCTCCAGAGCTTTCGAAGAGGAAATGAATCGAGTAGGGATCAAGCATTGGCAGTCATCTGTTGCCTGGATTGAGCCACGTCACTCTGGTCGACTGAACTTCAGCACGAGTAGCGACCTGCGAGTCACAGCAATCTCCATCAAAATTTCCTTTAACTTCCTGGTCGACAAAGTCAACTCAGAAAGTTGGGGGCCACTGAACATACCAAAAGTGTAGAGTTGGGCCAAGCGTGTAAAGCCCAGTCCTCAATTAATTATTACCACCACTTTCTCAGTGGGCTAGGCCCAATTATTACATGGCTTAATGCCTATCTAATAGAACAGTCGACTTAAGTTCATTGTCCGACCTACCAGGTCCCGACCTAACTTAGTCCGACCTTACGATCCAAGTTCTACTTCGGGTACGATCCAGCTCTACCCATCAGTCAGGTCGACCAAACTCCAAATGGCGACCTCGACCTGCCAAGCAAGCGTCGACCTAACGAATACAGACGCACGTGCGATTATTCTTTTCATAACTGGTTCCCTATAATTCAGGAGCCATCCCTGGGCACGTCTGCATGACATATAACCGTTCCTTAAATTACGGAGATCATGTAGCCCCACCAAATATACCACCTACATCAACTATAAATACACTACCACTACAACGGTTTTAAGGTAACTGCAATTTTGTCATTTGAATACTCTTGTTCAATACATTATTTGCTCTCCATACATACGTACTTACTCTCACGCCCGAGGGTCTAAGCCGGAAACACATCCGACTAGTCGTGGGTTCTGATTTCAGGTCAAGGAGTCAGGTGATCAGTCCTGCCACGTGGAGGAAGATTGATAAGCACATTTCCTGCGGCATCAAGTAATATTCTTAATAATCTATCAATCAAAAAGTTTAAATTTTATGAATTACACTTAATTTCATATTTTTTAATCGATATCTATAGTATAAATAAGAACGGTTCTTGCTACAGTACAATGAACAGTATCAAGTGCGGAATTTTCCATTTTGCCCTCACTAAGTTGTCCCTTTCCCATTTTGCCCTTTAAAAAAATGAAAAAACGTGTCCTCATACACGGGCTTAATTAAAAAAAAAAACGTGTCCTCGGACATGGGCTTTTACTTGTTAATCAAATAAATATGAAAATTGGAGTGAGATTAATTTTCAGGACATAGTGATTATTTATACATAATACAACTTGTCTTTTCACGTCCTGACACAAAAAATCTTCACGCATCACCCATGGAAAGCGATGACACTAGGGACCGAGGACCTTAGGGTAGGAGCGAAATATCAAATCTATAAATACCCACGAGATATAAAAAAATTCATAGAAATCCATGCTCAACATTACCCCTTTCCGTTCGCCCTTATACCCAAAGATATAAGAATAAAATTACTATTATACCAAGGTATAAAAGTTTTTTTTTCACTATTTTCATATATCAATATCAATATATCAATATATATATATAAAAGCTGAAGTGAATAAGAAAAATTCCTAAAAATAGTAATTTGGCGCCAAAACCTGGATTATATATATAGAAACTTTCAATTACACATCATTAACATTTATAGTATTTCGATTATAAAATCCACATTAATTGTATGTTTGGTGCATGCTTAAGCATTTCACGGACTCCCAAAGTTAATATATGGAAAATGACAGTAATTATTACAAAACTATTAAATAGTAATTATTACAAACCTTTTAAATAAAATAGAAATTCGGCCTGCGCTCAGCTGAGATTAGTTGATTGTTAACCTCAATATTTGAGCCAATTTTAGCTTTAGGTTGAGTTTAGCAGCCCTTGTTTCAGAATTTTGGTAAAAGGTTTGTGAAGGCCATGAAGGGTGCATCCATCATTGGTTTCTGTTTCTGAAAGAATTTTTTCTGTTGTTTTTTTTTCATTTTTGGCCGCTTTATGTATCTTAAGAACACTACTTTTCTCCTGGAACTAATGAAATTATCTCAAAAAGATATCACGAGCAATTTCTTTGCAACACTTGAATATTGGGGGAACTTTCATAACAGATTGTTAGAATTGGGTCCTCATCCCCTTAAAAGGCCTTGTTAAGGGGTGAGATTAACCAACCTTATATAGTGGATCATTTTTATTCTCCAAGTTGATGTGGGATACATGGGACTTCAACACGCCCCCTCACGTGTAGGCCGGTAACTTGGCACTACACGTGGACTTCAAACCCAACACGGGCACCCAACACGGGTTAACTTAAGCCCAACATCAACTTGGGCCAGCTCTGATACCATGTTAGAATTGGGTCCTCATTGTGAGCACCCCAACCCGGGACCTAACACGTGTCCCGAGCTAAGGGAGCTCAAACTAAGAAAATCCATTTAAATTTTTAAACATTTGTTTGCCTTTAAAAGAAAACCACCTTTCAAACTTCCAAATAAAATCAATTGATAATATCTCTACTTAGAGGAAATCCAACCACAACTTTACTAAACCGTAATATGATCAATTACATTGGAAACCTTAATTAACATTTGTTTAACAAAAGGGTTTTCCATACAAATTATAAAAGAGGAATACTTAACCAATACTCCTAATAACCCACTCCTATACTTAACTTGTCAAGCCCCAAAAGCAAAAGTCCACAATGATATCCCCGGCCTCACTGGTTCGGGTCACCTGTCTCGGAATCTAAAACAGTAAAGGGAGAGGGGTGAGAATAAATCTCAATGAGCTATTATGATATGCAGCAAGATGCCAAACAAAGTGCAACACATAGCATGGTAACACATAACACATTATAAAAGCGGTAAACACCTTACGTTACCTCATTTTACCTTTTTCCCGTCTGAACAATAAGTCGTACAACGTGGGAGTAAAACTCCACTCTTTGGTGAATTGCCTCCAAAGACATTCACCTCTTATAGGTCTCATGCCCCAGAGATCCATATAAGTAAGGATACCTATATTAGAGTATCCAACAATAATCTCGTCCCTCCTTACAACGATCGCAACAGTGCAGTAAAGCTTTTGGGTCAATACAGCCGTTCACTCCGTGGCCACAGAGTGGGGAAGGGTCACCGATATGACGAACCTTCAATCACTTATTGAACAAATCAATAATTGATTGAAATCCATCATACCCACCCGAACATAAACACGCCCAAGCACATAATAGATACTTGAGATAATCCACAAAACGGGATAACAATATAATAACATGGTAATGTATACCAATGCTAAACAGAACCATAGTACAACAATTCATGTAATACACAATGCATAATATCATCAATGCATATGAACTCAATTAAGGTAACAATATAACCACATAATCCACACCGGGATACAATACAATCATGTACCAATTAATCCACACCGGGATACAACACAACAACTTGCCAAATAATCCATACTTAGGGTATTAAGGTATACACCAAATTCAATGATTCCACAAATTGGGATAATAATGCCACAAGGAGATACATGCCCATTACCAATTAGTTCAATAGTGAAACCTATGGCTTCTACACCATTGCAACTATTCACTAAAGATAGGGAGTGAGGCTACTATATATCATAAACCACTCTTACATAGTCATTATACGACCTCAAATAACATTAATTAAAGTTCAAGTTCTATTTCCCAAATTGGAACTATTTTGGTGAAGTCACAAATCAAACCTATCAACCATTTTCGGGGCAATATTTAAACTACTTCCACAATTCCATTTTGATCACTTGAGATGTCATTGAGTAGCCAAAGTATTCTACTTTAATCTAGGTTAAAGAGATTTCATTTTGGTTCTAGTTCGATTAGGTTTAAACAACCTCCAAAGTTGACCCAATGTCACTGTGCCAGTGGCACGACTCGTGCCCGGGGCACGACTCGTGCCCCTTTGGCCTTCCCCTTAATCAGCGTCCCACTAGGCACGACTGTCCCCATCCAAGGCACGACTCGTGCCACAGTGGCACGACTCGTGCCCCGAACCCGCACTGTAACGTAATAAAATCCTTTAGTAACCCTAACCAAAATTGTCCCAAACTGATTTTCCCTTGTTTGTGAACTTATAAGGACTTCCTAAACTTCATACACATTATACTACTTCATTTAAACCCCAAGATAACCTAAACCCAAATCAATTACCACTTAATTTCCAACCCATTTTACTTCCATTTTTCATGATTTACCATCTTAATCCAACTCAACACATTTTCTTACACTCTTAATCATTTCTTATGAACAACAACAATATTCCATAACATTAACTAATTCCTCAACTCCAAGAAGACTTCCAAGACATGTAACAACCATTACAACATCAAGAACAACAATGGATAGTTCATGAGCACATAAATGAAAAGAGGTCATAACAACTCACCTTTGGATTTGAAATGGAAGGTTGATCTTTCTAGCTAGATGGATTCTCCTAGATGATCCCACTTCAATGATATCCTTGGACTTGAAAATGATGGAAGAATGGCTTGACTTCAAGAAGAGGGGTTGAGAGCTCCCATGGAATTTCTAAAGCTTTCTTGCTTAGGAGAAGAATGAATGTTGAATGAAGGAGGGAGAAGGAGAGTAAGAGGAGGATGATGGAGAGGGGGGGCGCCAAGAGAGGAGAGTATGGGGAGGGACACTTGGGGCTTTAGGAGGAAGGTAAGACAATTTGGCCCCCCTCCCACAACAATTAAACTAAGGCTTTCCTTTTAAAATTTAAAACTAACTTTTACTCAAATAATTCATCCTACCCATTTACCTTCTTGTACTATTTATCATTTTTCCATTTTTATTATTTCCCCAAATTTCTTTATTTAATATTCAATAAATTCTCAAAAGATCCTAATCTTACTACTCATCCAATTTATCTTAATTTAAGAATTTAAAGACATGATTGAACACATAAAGCTAACATAAATATTAAAAGCATATAATATAATATTTAAAATTAGTGCCTAGGATTGGGGTCGTTACACTCACTCCTCCTTAAAGAAAATTCGTCCCGAATTTTACTGTCGCTTACCCTAATGATCAAATAGCGAAGGTTACCTTTCACACATTCTAACTTAATATTTTTAATTCGATTTCTCAATGGCATGATTCTACTATACATTTTAACAACTCAATTACTCTAAGACTTCAATTCCCAATTAGTCTCATCAATTCTATGATTCTTTCCAAGATTTCCAATTTCATTAATAATATGATATTACAACTTAACATTTCGAGAATACCATACAATTATCACTAACCCAAATTTTCACGACCTCAAGAAGCACAATTAAGTAAAAGTATTACAACTTAGGTCACCAAATACATTACGATATTTCATTTAAAACTTCAAATACTCTGCAAGCTGCCCCAAGTCGGTCTATAAGTCAAATCACCAACATTTTCTAAAACTTCAAATGGATTAACAAACTTTGGCGCTAAATTACCTTAGGCCTAGCTTCCCTAATTTCACCCCAACAAATTGGAGATCGAAATATCTTCCTGAACCACGCCTCATACGGTTTTATCTCAATGCTAAAATAATAACTGCTAGGGGTGGTAAATGGTACACGACCGTACCAACCAACCCGCGTACCAACCGTACCAATTATAATTGGTACACGTTGGTACACGGAAGTCGGTATACCGAAGACTCGGTACGGTACTACCGTACCAACTCTGCCTAATTGGTTGGTACACGGTATACAAATCCGACTTCGGTTGGTATACCGTGTACCGACTTTTTTTTTTTTTTAAATTATAAATATATATAGTCTGATATAAAAAATAAATCTAACCTAAATCTAACCCTCTGCGTTCTCCCCCTCCTCCGCCTCCCACCATTTTCCATAGCTCCCTCCTCCATTGAAACTCCCTCTCTCTCTCTCCCCCCCCAACCACAACCACCAGATTACGCCGTCTTGCGGCCTGAAGAAGTGCAAGACGACCTCTGTCTCTGCGTTCTCACGCAGTCTCTTCTCTCTCTCTCTACGAAATTGAACGGCTGTTTCTCTCGCCGCTACTCCGCCACGCCACCGCCGCACGCCTCTTTTGCTAACGGGTAAGTACTCTCATCTCAAATCTCATCCCTCAACTCACAGACCATGGTTTATTTAGGGTTTCAATTAATTTTTTCTTGATAGGGTATTATTGTTAATAGATTTAGGGCTTGAATTAGAATAAAATTATAATTTTCATATTTGAGAAATTGTATGCTTTTTTCAGTTTTCAATTTTTGATTTAGGATTAATTGATAATATGATTATCTTATCTCAATTTTTTCAAGAGTAAGACAGTAGCATACTTTATGTAAAAATTATTTTATTGTTTGATAAAAATTTCTGTCTTCATTTTAGTTTTCATGAGATCTGTCATCTGCTCTAGCGTAAGAATCTGTGGTATGCATTTTTCCTTGTTCTGTGGTAAATCTGTTTCAGTTTACTCAATTTGTAATCATCCAGTTAACTGAAAAAATTTCACTTGGTACTTGACAAATTAATGTAATTGCTTGGAAATACTTGAGATGTTAAATGTAAGCCAGAAATAAACAGTTGAATTTTTGATTTCTTGGCTCGCAAATGATGCGTTAATGTGTGAGTAGTCATGCTTCATTTTACTGCCTAGCATCCTTTCAGTGCATGTAATTGGAAGGATTACCGAGAATGGTGGATGAATTTTCTACTAGGAAGCGTTGCTCGTTACCCTGCCATTATTTGGTAACATTTACTCGTTGTATTTTTTTCCTGTAAGCAAGGAGTCATTGTTTCTCAATTCTATCATGAACTTTTTATTTGTCTTCAATAACAATTGGTATTAGTCGAATACCAACCGTACCAACCGAGTACCAACCGTACCGATAAACTTGGTATACCGACTTTTTTGGCTGGTACTGGTACGGATTTTTGTGTACCAATTCATACTTGGTTGGTACACGGTACAAGCAAAATATACTTGGTATACCAACCAAGCCACCCCTAATAACTGCTATTATACACAACTCGCTAAGGTTAATTAAACTTCTCAAGTGGAAAGGAAATCCGTCATACAACACAACTTGTCCTTCCAGAATCTGGATAGTCTTCAAATCTCTTCCTTTCGACTAACTAAATCCTCCAACTCTTAGGGTCGGTAACTAACCCCGGAAGGGAGCTTCAAAAGATAAGATTCCACTTAAACCACACAAACAATTGTAACCACTCTCGATAAATGATAAGAAAATTCCGCTTTACCTAAGTTAGCTTCCCCGGAACATACGCTATCACCTTCCCATTTTGTATAACACAACACCCTGATCTTCCGGTAATACATACTTAAAACTTCACAAGATCCTCACATCCACTAGGTAAGGTAAGGATCGGGTTCAAAGCTAACCTATTCTCCATTACTAACCACGTGATTCATCCTTATTACATCCTACACCATTTATACGTCCTTTAGAGTCAACCAAAGCAACGACTTTAAAATTCTTAAGAGTTCCTTAAGTTTCTTAGGTAACACTTGCCAACTTAAAGATCACTGACTCAATCCTCACAAGATCCATGGTAACATCCACGTATAAGACTATAGAACCCAAAATTTTGCAATCCTCTCGAGTCAAATCACACTAGCCAAAATTTGCACGCAGGGACTCCTCCCGATGAATCATTAACCCAACTCTCAATTATTTTCACGAGCTTCCCGAAACTTAAATTAACAAAGAGATCATCAATTCTCACTACCCTAAAGCCATCAAAATAAGGATTACTGTTGGTCCCAAAGGTACAACAAGGGTAAAGAAAATAGCTAGAGGGGGGGTGAATAGCTATGTAAACTTTTTCGACCCTTGTCAAAATTCGACCAAGTACTTACTAGATTTGATAGTGAGTACAATCTATGATTCACTATCAAGATAGAGTAAAATGCACAGCGGAAGTTTTTCTAAGTAAGAGAGTGGTCAAAATGGGTTTAGTGGCCAAAAATATACTTTGTGGTCAAAGTAGAGGTTTTGCGGTCAAAGTAGATGTTTTGCGGTCAAAGAGAAGATTTTGTGGTCAAACTGGGTTTGTGGTCAAAATCTAACTTTGTGAATGAAAACAAGATTTTTGTGGCCAAAGTAAGTTTGTGGTCAAAACTTAAGATTTGATAATGAAAACAAACTTGGTTGAAAGAGATGTGGATTCAAAGAGCTAAGGCAATAATAACATATAAACACAATTCACACAAGTAATAAGAGCTGGAAAATAAATGCAGAAAGTAAAGAACACAAGTATTTGGAGAGGTTCAATCGTTAAAGATCTACGTCCTCTACCAAGATGGTTAGTCTTGGATTTTCAAATGGGGTTTATATTGATTCCTTGCTTGTTACAGATTATCAAGTGAAAAGCTTGAATCAAAAAAACCTATTTCTATGAAGAACAAATCCTAGACTAAAACCAGTGTTTCCCTAATGATATAATCTATGTGATTAAATCAAAGGGGTGTGTGTGTGATTCAAGAATCAAAAGCTCTTTAATAATCTAAGTGATTAGAGCCTGATGAGTCTTGTTTGTGTTTACAAGGCTTGAGATTCTGGGTTTGAATATTTTCTTGATAGCTTGAAGGAGATGCTTGAAGATGCGAATGATTCTGGAAATCTTGCTCTTGATCTTCAACACTTTTCTTAGTGACAACAAAGGTTTTTCTCTTGTATTCTCAGTAAATCTCAGACAATCTCCAAGGTGAATCACAAGGGCTATTTATAGCCTTGGCTTGGGCTACTAGCCGTTGGAGAGTCTTGGAGACAAAGTTTCAAGGACAAGTGTTGTTGAAATCTGATTGGTGCACGTTTATCCTTGTCCTTTTGTTGCATAAGGTAGTGGAGAGCTTGTACTAAGTATCCGTTAGATAACAAATGCCTCCTCTTTGAATTTGAAACTTTGCAACGGTATAATCTTGTTTGAACCTTGGATTTAACCATGGTTGATTATACCTAACCTTTGTCGTTTTCTTCAAGTCTTCAAATCAAGCTTCAAAACTGAGTTGCGGTCAAAGGGAAGTTTGCGGTCAAACTTTATCATTTTGCGGTCAAAGGTTTGCCTTGCGGTCAAACTGATCCTTGCGGTCAAAATGATGCTTCCGGTCAAAATTGAACCTTGCGGTCAAAGTGATTCTTCCGGTCAAAAATGATCCTTGCGGTCAAAATGATCATTACTTGGTCAGTTTTGATTTTTGACCTTACCTTTGATAATGAGTCTTTGAAGTTGATTTTTAAATGCCATCCTACTCAAGCCTATCAAACTAAAAATGGACTTAACTAATTTTGAAGTCTAAAGACTTCTTACATTCATACCTAAAGTCCATGAAATGTAAAAGATAGGTTATGGTATCAATCAAATCAAGTAATAGGAGGGGTTTATAATAAGCATACCCAACAATCTCCCCCTATTTGATTGAGACCATTACCTACTATAACAGAGGCTAATTCATTGTACTTGGTAACATGTTTCAAAAGAAATAAGTTTTATAAAACTCATGTCCCAAGTCAATGCACACACTAAGCCTAAGTCATAGATTTCTATCTTCCTATAAAAGAAAACAAATCCAAAGTATAAGATAGAAATATACATTTAGTGCTTTCAAAAATATAAGCATTAAGCATGGAATGCATTTAAACTAAATGTTTAAAACAAATGCACTTAGGGATAAGATAATGAGCTTGAGTGCATTGGTTTCAAAAGAAATGCAATCATTGTTCTTAAGATTTAGAGTGATACAATGATATGCCATCATAAACTAAAGCAAGTTTCAAAGTGACATCCAAAATAGACATAAAGCTAAAATTGTTCAAAACAAAAGAAAGGATAGAATAAAACACAAGGCAGTGCGGTCAAACTGTTCTTGCGGTCAAAAATAGCTTTACGTTCAAAAGCTAAAGTCCTGGGATGTGCACATGAGCTTCTCCTTCACCTTGCCACCAATCCTTTGAGTCTCCACCGCTTGGGCTTGTGCCTGGTTCTCGAACTTGAGCTTGAAGAACCAAGTCATTTTCTGAGCTTCGAGTTGATCACATAGAAGTTGACTGATTCTTCTTCTTCTTAGATTAGGTTGGGGTGGCAAGACTTCAGGTAGGAAAAATTCAGACCCTTCAACACCAACATTTCTTAACACATTTCGAAGGGTTGTTATTTCCTCATTGACAACATCACTTAGATTCTGAATGTTACCAGCAGCAAAAGATTTGAGATCATCAATTTTGTTGGTCTCGGGTGAGTGATGCTATCGGTGTTAGACTTAACACTTAATTTCATCTTCTTCAATTTCTTCAAGGTAAGAGCAATGGTGGCTTGAAGAGAAGCATCAATTTGCTTGGTTATTTCCTTTGTAACTTCTTTTCGAGAACCTTGAATGGCACCCACGGTATCGGCTTTGTCATGAGCTAAGGCATTGGACACTTCAGTGCTAGCCTTCATCATTTCATCAATGACAATTTGCTTGATGGCATGAGTTTGGATCTTTAACCCTTCCTTCAAGACTTCAATTACCTTGGAAGTTTGAGAAGTGCTTGAGCTGACTTGATTTACGGTCAAATTCTTCATTTCTGCGGTCAAAGAATTTAGAGCCTCTTTCTCCCCCTTAATGGTATCAATCAAAGAGGGGAGGTCTTGAAGAATAGTATGAATACTCTTGACACTTTCCTTAAGTTCATCCTGAGTAATCACGATTTGCGCCATTTGATTTTGAGTATCCAAAACCACATTGGAAAAAGTTGCTACGGCCGTAATGAGTTCTTGATTACTATCACTATCGAGACAACCTTGCTTGGATCAATAGTATCCTCATTTTTCTGAGTTTTATCGAGGGAGTATCCTGAGGAGAAGATGTAGCTTTGGAATGAGAAGAGCTTGAGAGAGTGTCAAACCTTATGTGAGTGTTTGTTTGACCGGGGACACGGTTAAGATTTGAGTCCAAAACCACATTTTCAGCTTCCTCTTCACGGTCAAAAATTTCTTTGGCTTTTTCACTTTGGTCACTCTCTTCTTCATCATCCTTCTCGGAGGAATCTTTAGAATCTGTCTCTGATGAGTCTTTTTCACTTTCAGACTTCTCTCCTTCTTCTTCTTTATTAGATTTCTCAAGACTTTCCTCAAGCTCAACATTGTCTTTTGATCCTTTCTGAGGAGAGGCAATTCCTACCCATTCATCAAAGTCATCCATAGATGATTTCTTTGTGGGAGAACCAGTTGGAGTCATAATAGGTGAACGTGGAGGAGTTGGAATTTTAACTCGCTTGATCTTCTTGGGACTTGGAGTAGATGGTCTTCTTTTCCTCGCAGCTTTAGGATCAGATATAAGCTCCCCCTCAAGATTTGCATCTTTGGAGGGTTTGGAAGAGGCAAGTGTTTCAGCATATTTCAATCTCTCAGCATCTTGTTCAGCTAGAGAGGTTTTCCTTTTAAGATGTGGAGATAAGGGTTTGGATGATTTGAGAGGTTGTCTTTGCTTTGGTTGATTTTGGAGGATTGATGTTGGAGGAGGGTTTAGAGGATGGGGGTACTTTAGGAGCAACTGGAGTATTTAGAGAGACGAAGGGGTAGTAGATTTTGACCGAGGCTTCTCATTAATTTTTAAATCCCTTGGCTTCATGTTTCTAGCAATCTCGATTTTCTCTGCCTTTGAGAGCTCGAGGCATCTTTTCTTTTCCCTTATCTTTAACTTCGGCACTTTTGACCGTATCATCCTCTTCCTTATTTTGACCGGAACCATTGTCGGGATTAGAAACTTGAGACTTGGAGTGAAACTTTGGAGGAACATATTTCTCAATTGGATTTCTTGTGTGATATAACTTGTATAACGCATCCCCAAAGTAGTTGCGAAAGATTGTTCTCATGGTTCCCTTAGTAAAAGTCTTTGACCGAGCGATCTTTTCAACCGAGATGGTCATTGAGCTTAACCTCATCGGAAATCTTTTCGGTATGCATCAACATGAGAGATACCAATCTGTGTGAGTCCTGTACTTGACCTTCTTTGCGGCCTCATCTCTTTGATAAATGGAAATACAGGCCATAAGTCTCTTGTAAATGATCAAAGGCCAATTTAGCTTCTTTCCCAAGTAGATTGCTTCGATATCTTCCATTGCTCATGGTTGAAGTTAGCATGGTTGCCGAGTCTTGCGAGAATAGACAATGGTCGGCCAGGTGGCGATGTGATACATCATCTCATCAAACTCCTTCTGGGAACGTTAGTGACATCGGTTCTTCCCACAAGTCTTTTGGCAAGCTTCTCAAGAGTTGGCTCATCCCGGTTCAATGGAGCTTTGGAATTGAACTCAAGACCCAAAATATCGGCAATGTCCTCATCATCTGCAGAGAGAGGGAATCCAAAGCATTGCAGATTGAATATATTTGTATGGAATTCCATCATCATCCTTGTCTGTCTTCTCTTGTGCAAAATGAAAGAATTGATCTACATAGGCCGGTATGTGAGTAGGCGATCCATGGCAAAGAATGGCAAGATTCCGAGCTTTCAAGTCGTTTGATTAGATTTCTACCAAGAGCATCCAATTTCACATCATTGACATCAATGATATGTCCAGGAATGAAGCTGTTTTCATTACGAAATGGAAACATTCTAAGTTAGAAAATGAATGGGAATGAATTCATGCGGTCAAAGTTATTGATAAACAATCAAAAATCACCAAGTCCCAAGTGCGGTCAAATCCACACTTACGGTCAAAACTTTGGTACGGTCAAAGTTGGTGTCCGGTCAAAGTTTTGAAGGGATATGCACGGTCAAACTTTGATAGCAAGGATTCATAGAAATGACTAAGTATTGATAAACAATTTAGAGAGCAAGTCATAATGGATCTAAAGGTTCTAACAACAATGAATAATTAATGAAACCAAAATATACATTAAAACGAAGAAATGTGTATGAACACACGAAGAACATACGAAGAACACGATGAACACTAAAAACCCAGATTTCCAGAAATACATGAAAATGCATATAATTTGTAAGAACAAGATCTGGGAGTTCTTAGGAACACCATTTGAACAACAATTTATCAAAACAATGCTTAAGAAACGCAGAAATCAACAATGGGGGTTCTAAAGAGTCGAACCCAACAATGGTGATTTTTCTAACCTAACTCAAATTAACAGAGGATTCAAGAGGTAAATGTATAATCATGAGTATAAATATTATCTAGGAACAAATCAGATGAGAAAAATCAAAGACAAAAACATCTAGATTATGTTAAGAATTTTGAAATATCAAGGGTTTTGAAACCTACCGAAAATAACAAAAAAATTGGTTCAGAAATTCTTACCATCACGAATACGTAGGGTTTGCTAAGATCAGGTGATTGTTCTTCACTCGGATTAGAGGATTTGGATTTTTTGGAGACTTTCACAACTTTGGGATTCATTTTATAGTAGAATCGAAGAGAGAGAAAAAACGTAGTGAGAGAGTAGAGAGAGAGAGAAGGACGACAGAGTATATGGAGAGGTGGTCTGTGGAATTTTGTTGGTTTGTGAAAGTGGTGGAGGGTGTAGTGGAGTGAAGGAATGGGGAGGAGTAGTGGTGGAGATGTGTACTGCATTAACCACTGGTTATTGCTTACAGAGTCCTTTCAACTCCTTCTTGTTAACCAATGAGGGCGGAGCAAAAGATTGAAGAAAGACAAAATTGTCCCTTTTATAGAGAATTTGAATTAATGAAAAAAAACGAGGGAAATATAATTACAAAAGTACCCTTTTTGCAATTATCATGTCTCAAGAGAGACAAGTTCCAAGTGATATGAAAA
This sequence comes from Adenophora triphylla var. japonica, assembly GCA_022495995.1. Lineage (NCBI taxonomy): Eukaryota > Viridiplantae > Streptophyta > Magnoliopsida > Asterales > Campanulaceae > Adenophora > Adenophora triphylla. Next base: position 28,947 of record JAFEMH010002869.1, read on the forward strand.
TAACCTAAGTTAAAAACTTTTTCAGAGATACATACTTGAGCGGTCAAAGTGGTGATTCATTTGACCGTGTAAGGCTTCTACAAAGCCTTAGAACAATTTGGATGAATCTTATGCGGTCAAAGTTAATATCTTTGACCGTAGGATGAAATGCGGTCAAAGTCACATACTTTGATTTAAGATAGACTTCTCCAAGACTTGGTGTTGAAAACTTGATTCTTCATGCGGTCAGATTAGTCATGCGGTCAAAATCATATACTTTTGACCGTAGGAAGGAATGCGGTCATATGAGACATGAGGCAAATGTATGCTAAGGACTATTGACCTGTTCTTAAACATGAGCTTAAAACACACAATTGTTAGTTAAACAAATATGGACAAGTTTTACTTGAGTTCTAACATACCCATTTCTCCTCTTAAGAACACGAATCTCTTGGAGTCTAGAGCCTTGGTAAGAATATCTGCAATTTGATTGTCGGTACCAATATGCTCTAAATGAATGTTACCTTTTTCAACATGATCCTTGAGAAAGTGATATTTGATATCGATGTGTTTGGTTTTAGAGTGCATAACGGGGTTGTTTGATACCGCAATAGGCGATGTATTGTCACAATAGATTGGACAATTTTCTTCATGAACGCCATAGTCAACTAGTTGTTGCTTCATCCACAGTATCGACAACAAGCGGCTCAGCGGCGATGTATTCGGCCTCCGTTGTTGAGACAGACACGAAGCTTGTTTCTTGCTGGCCCATGAAACAAGTCGATTTCCAAGGAAATGACAAGTTCATTTGGTGCTCTTCCCTGTCAATTGTGCAGGCTGCATAATCTGCATCTGAGTAACCTATAAGATCAAAAGATGGTTCTTTGGAATACCAAAGCCCAAGGTTAATAGTCCCAGATAGATAACGAATAATACGTTTTACAGCTATAAAATGTGCTTCTCTAGGGTCTGCTTGATAGCGAGCACAAACGCAAACACTTGAACATGATATACGGTCTACTAGCAGTTAGATATAGTAAGGAGCCAATCATACCTCGATACAAAGTTTGATCAACTTTCTTACCTTTCAAGTCTTTGTCTAACTTGTTACCTGTAGCCATAGGAGTGTCGTATGCTTTTGCATTTTCAAGTCCAAATTTCTTGATTAGGTCTTTTGTGTATTTTGCTTGGCTAAGGAAGATGCCTTCATCACATTGTTTGATTTGGAGCCCAAGGAAGAAAGTGAGTTCTCCCATCATGCTCATCTCAAATTTACTTTTCATGAGCTTCTCAAAACGCTTACACAAAATTTCATTAGTAGAGCCAAAAATGATATCATCAACATATATTTGAACAAGTAGAGTATGATCATTATATTTGGCAATGAAAAGAGTTGTGTCGATTTTACCTCGTTTGAAGCCCTTTTCTAAAAGAAATTTAGATAGAGTATCATACCATGCTCTTGGAGCTTGCTTGAGTCCATACAAAGCTTTTTGGAGTTTGTAGACATGATCAGGATGTTTGTTGTCTTCAAATCCAGGAGGTTGTGCAACATAGACTGTCTCTTGAAGTTCACCGTTGAGAAATGCGCTCTTTACATCCATTTGATAAAGCTTGAATCTTTTGAAGGAGGCATAAGCTAAGAAAATTCTAATAGCTTCAAGTCTTGCAACGGGGCAAAGGTTTCATCGTAATCGATTCCTTCTTCTTGTCTATATCCTTGTGCAACCAACCTTGCTTTGTTTCTTGTGATGCTTCCATTCTCATCCATCTTGTTTCGAACACCCATTTTGTACCAATTACTCCTTGATCCTTTGGTCTTGGAACTAAGGTCCAAACTTTACATCTTTCGAATTGGTTGAGCTCTTCTTGCATAGCCACAACCCAACTTGAATCTTGGAGTGCTTCATCAACTTTCTTTGGTTCAATTTGAGATATGAATGAAGTGTATTCATCATAGCGAGAACTTCTTGTCTGAACCCCAGAGAACAAATCACCAATGATATTATCAATTGGGTGATCTCTAACCTCATGAATTTACGGAGGTAAGTCTCGGTTGAGTTGTTTGTTGTTGAAGATCTTCAATAGCTACATCATTTGAGCCATCAAAATAAGTGAGTTGAGGTATAGGCTCTATGAAATTTATGGGATTTGATTCAATGCATCATCTTCGAGTGAACATCTTCGGTAGGAACTTCGATGTTGGATTTGAAAAATTTGGTGCGGTTGAAGTTGATGGATTTCCTTGAGTTGAGTGATTTTCTGAACTAGGTGCATTTTGAGGAGGGTTACCTGTCTCATTAGGCTCAGCAAAATCATCAGCAACATTTGGAGCCAAATGTGGCTCAAGGAGAGAATGTTCATCAAACGTAACATGAACAGATTCTACTATCTTTAAACTATTTTTATTAAAAACACGAAAAGCTTTAGAGTGTTTGGCATACCCAACAAAAATACCTTCATCAGCTTTAGGAGCGAATTTACCTCGATGCTCTTTTCCATTATATAGAATAAAGCATTTGCATCCAAATATTTTGAAGAAGGCTATGTTGGGGGTTCTTCCTCTCCAAAGTTCATATGGAGTCTTGTTGTAGGTCTTGTTGATGAGAGATCTATTTTGAGTGAAGCAAGTTGTGTTGGTAGCTTCAACCAAAAGTATTGTGGCAGCTTTGCTTCATTTATCATTGTCTTTCCAGCCTCAATCAACGTTCTATTCTTCCTTTCCACAACTCCATTTTTGTTGTGGAACCCCAGCAGCAGAGAAGTTGTGGTCGATGCCATGATCGTCACAATATTGAGCAACACCGTTGTTCTTGAATTCGGTTCCATGATCTGATCGGACACTAACGATGTCATCTTCTTTTGTGTTTGGAGGTCAGTCTAAAGAGAGAGGTCAAAATATCATAACAACCATCTTTGGAGATCATCATTTCGACCCATGTATATCGCGAGTCATCATCCACCACAACTAAAGTATATTTGCTTCCTCCAATGCTTGCGATGGTGACAGTCCAAACATATCGATGTGGAGTAGTTGCAAACATCTTGAAGTTGAAGGCACGGTCTTCTTTGGAGAAAGATGCCTTGGGTTGTTTGCCAAGTTGACATGCAAAGACACTTCTTATCGTGGTGATCAGCTACTTTTGGTAGACCACGAACTAGACTTTCTCTTCCAATCTTAGATAGATACTTGAAGTTCAAATGACTAAGTCTTTTGTGCCACAACCAACTATTTTCACTCACACTTTTTGCTACAAAACAAAGATTAGTAAGATTACAAGCAGAATTAAAATCTATAATGTAAACATTATTCTTACGAATCCCTTTGAGCAACGTGACTCCGGATGTGCCATCTTTGATAAAGCAATTTGATGAAGTAAAGTTGCAGTGCAATCCTTTGTCACAAAATTGAGATATGGAGAGAAGATTATGCTTGAGTCCTTTGACTAGAGATACTTCTTTTATAGTTAGATTTCCTTTTCGAATGACTCCATATCCAATTGTCTTTCCTTTGTTGTTATCCCCAAACGTTACTGATGGACCATTTTCTTCACGAACATCTTCCAGCAAGGTGATATCTCCGGTCATGTGTCTTGAACAGCCACTGTCGAGATACCATTCATTTGAATTTGCCTTGGAAGATCCAGCCATGAAGCAGAGGACCTGAAAGATAAACATTTAAGAACGAGGTCCCCTTTTATTCTTGGGTCCTAGGGTTAGCACCTTTTGACAACCCACATCTGTTTCACAGAAGGAGGGTGAAGTCCTTTTGGATTAGATGCGAATCGCCAAAGGCATTCAGCAGCCTTATGACCATAATTATCACACACAGAACAGTGATGAAAACTACAAGTATCATGTGTTTTTACTAACTCTTTACTTTTCTTAAAAGTTGCATGCTGTTTGGGAGCAGTGGTTTTAGCTTTGACAAAGGGAACCGCTCGCTTGACTACGTATTTTCTAGGAGCATTCTTCTTGCTTTTAAAGGCACGAGGAATGGTCGAAGAAGAAGGGCGGTCAGCCTTGCAGGTTGCCCGGCACCACCAATTCCACCAGAGGTGGTTGGAGAAGGGATGCGGCCAACTCCATAAGCCATGTTCTCCGAATCATCAATCTCAGAATCCTTTTCTTTTATCTGAGAGTCCTTCCTATACTTTGGGTAGACATAATTGAAATTATGTTGTCCTTTACCCTTAGGATTAGCATGCTTCCTCTTAGGAATTTCATTAGTTAGTTTTGAAATCTCCTCATCCTTTTCACTATCGGATGCACACTTCTCTTCTTCACCGGATCCAAAACCTATACCCTCCTTAATTCCATTGGAAATTTGGGAGTCTATGATTTGATCCGAGGTGGATTTTGACTTGTTCCACCTATCAATAATCTTTTGAAGATCGTTGATTTGAGTAACCAGGTCATCATTGCGAAGTTGAAGCGCAGCAACCTTAGTTTCAAGAATGAGGTTTTGATCTACAAGAGGAGTCATACTTTTGATTTGGCCCTTAAGATTTGAAATTTCGGACCTCATCACAGTTTTCTCCGTCTTGAGTTGAGAAATTTCATCGGTTGCTAGTGATAGAGCTTTCTTAACATTTTCAAACCTTTGGATCATCACTTCAGCCTTTTTAAACATCTCTTCTTGATCCATGGGGGAAATCTCATTAGCCCTTTTTGAAACTTTTGGAGTTGATTTAGCTTTTGAAGATGTTTCATTTTTGGATGGAAAGATGGGGCGAGAAAATGAACAATTTCCAATCTTGGTGCTTGGAGTGAGGTCAAAATTGCTATAGTCCACACTGCTAGCCACAAGCTTGGTTTTCCTTGAAATCACCTCATTCCTCTTTTTGAGCGACTCATCGTGAACTTCATCTTCTGAGTCACTAGAAGCATCCTCAGCAATGAGGCAGAGATTTACCTCTTCGGTACTCTCATCGCTGTCTTCATCAGAATCAGTCTCGATCCAAGTTGCAAGTTCTTTAGAATTCTCTTCTTCTTCAGCAACCCATTCCCTTTCGTTGAGAAAATTTCGAGGGGAAAGTTTTCTTTTTCAAATACTCATATTTGGGTTGAGGACACTCTGAAGCAAAATGACCTGGCTTTCTACAATTGTAGCACACGAGGTCACTCTTTTTCTTTGAGTCACTCACCCTTGAAGATGTTGCTGGATATTTACTTTTTGAAAACGATTTTGAATTTTTACGAAATTTTTGAAAACGTTTTACAAACATGGCAAATTCCTCATCGTCCATCTCAACGAGAGAATAAGTGGAAATAGTAGATTTCGAGGTAGGTTTACCAGAAGATGTCTCCGCATGATCAACAACAGACATAGAAAGTGATTTTCCCTTTCCCTCGACTTCTTCAATATGTTGTAATTTTAACTCATAAACTTTAAGGTTTGCATATAAATTACTAAGAGTCCATGTATTTAATTGTTTTGAATCTTCGAGGGAAGTTGCTTTGTGCATCCATTTGGATCCCAGAGCAGAAAGGAATGTCATGTTAATTTCTTTATCAGTTAAAACTTTACCTAGAGATAAGCAAGCATTTACTACCTCAACATAGCGATCGTAGGTTTGACGTAGAGATTCATTGGGTAGTCCGTTGAAGGCCGCCGTATCTCCTTTCAATTTCAAATTTCTTGCTTTCCTTGCATTGATCATCACCTTCGAGATAGTTTTCAATAGAGTCCCACATCTCCTTTGCAGTCTTGCATTTGAGTACCTTCTGATAGGTTGAAGTGGGTAATGTTCCGGAAATGATATGTCTGGCTTTGCTATCTAATGCAACATACTTTCTTTCTTCGTCAGTCCATTCTGTCTTCAGCTTTTTGACTTCGGGAACTTCGGTATTGGTAGTTGCATCGGTATTGGCTTTCATTGGAACAAAGGTCCATCGTTGATACAATCAACTAGCCTTTCATCTATTGACTCTAAATGAATTAGCATTCGAGCTTTCCAGATATCGAAGTGATCTTCATCCAACATAGGAATGTGTGAATAGTTAATCGTTGCCATAGCTTTTGAAGTTGCCATGACGAATCGGCACCCAAGCTGTTAAGCTTGAAAAACAGAGAATAGTTTTATAAAGGTGTTTGGCTCGATACCACTTGTTGGTCCCAAAGGTACAACAAGGGTAAAGAAAATAGCTAGAGGGGGGGGGTGAATAGCTATGTAAACTTTTTCGACCCTTGTCAAAATTCGACCAAGTACTTACTAGATTTGATAGTGAGTACAATCTATGATTCACTATCAAGATAGAGTAAAATGCACAGCGGAAGTTTTTTCTAAGTAAGAGAGTGGTCAAAATGGGTTTAGTGGCCAAAAATATACTTTGTGGTCAAAGTAGAGGTTTTGCGGTCAAAGTAGATGTTTTGCGGTCAAAGAGAAGATTTTGTGGTCAAACTGGGTTTGTGGTCAAAATCTAACTTTGTGAATGAAAACAAGATTTTTGTGGCCAAAGTAAGTTTGTGGTCAAAACTTAAGATTTGATAATGAAAACAAACTTGGTTGAAAGAGATGTGGATTCAAAGAGCTAAGGCAATAATAACATATAAACACAATTCACACAAGTAATAAGAGCTGGAAAATAAATGCAGAAAGTAAAGAACACAAGTATTTGGAGAGGTTCAATCGTTAAAGATCTACGTCCTCTACCAAGATGGTTAGTCTTGGATTTTCAAATGGGGTTTATATTGATTCCTTGCTTGTTACAGATTATCAAGTGAAAAGCTTGAATCAAAAAACCTATTTCTATAAAGAACAAATCCTAGACTAAAACCAGTGTTTCCCTAATGATATAATCTATGTGATTAAATCAAAGGGGTGTGTGTGTGATTCAAGAATCAAAAGCTCTTTAATAATCTAAGTGATTAGAGCCTGATGAGTCTTGTTTGTGTTTACAAGGCTTGAGATTCTGGGTTTGAATATTTTCTTGATAGCTTGAAGGAGATGCTTGAAGATGCGAATGATTCTGGAAATCTTGCTCTTGATCTTCAACACTTTTCTTAGTGACAACAAAGGTTTTTCTCTTGTATTCTCAGTAAATCTCAGACAAACTCCAAGGTGAATCACAAGGGCTATTTATAGCCTTGGCTTGGGCTACTAGCCGTTGGAGAGTCTTGGAGACAAAGTTTCAAGGACAAGTGTTGTTGAAATCTGATTGGTGCACGTTTTATCCTTGTCCTTTTGTTGCAGAAGGTAGTGGAGAGCTTGTACTAAGTATCCGTTAGATAACAGCTGTCTCCTCTTTGAATTTGAAACTTTGCAACGGTATAATCTTGTTTGAACCTTGGATTTAACCATGGTTGATTATACCTAACCTTTGTCGTTTTCTTCAAGTCTTCAAATCAAGCTTCAAAACTGAGTTGCGGTCAAAGGGAAGTTTGCGGTCAAACTTTATCATTTTGCGGTCAAAGGTTTGCCTTGCGGTCAAACTGATCCTTGCGGTCAAAATGATGCTTCCGGTCAAAATTGAACCTTGCGGTCAAAGTGATTCTTCCGGTCAAAAATGATCCTTGCGGTCAAAATGATCATTACTTGGTCAGTTTTGATTTTTGACCTTACCTTTGATAATGAGTCTTTGAAGTTGATTTTTAAATGCCATCCTACTCAAGCCTATCAAACTAAAAATGGACTTAACTAATTTTGAAGTCTAAAGACTTCTTACATTCATACCTAAAGTCCATGAAATGTAAAAGATAGGTTATGGTATCAATCAAATCAAGTAATAGGAGGGGTTTATAATAAGCATACCCAACAATTACAATTCTGCTTATCATACTCAGAACCAACACATGAAATATACCGGCGGGAGCACATTTACCATTTACTCACAATTAGCACATACAATTTTTGAAAAGACTTCTTATGCAAGTCTAACATATACTAATTACCCTTCACATCTTAATTCAAATGTTTCACCTTAAATATTCACATATAACAAGAATTTCACATTAAGGTTTACCTATAACAAATACCAATATAAGCAATCTAGGCATGGAAAAAGGAGACTCACTTATTATGATAGTCTACCATTATACCACAACTACTTAACCCTCCAGGTCAAGTATATCTAAAAATCATTAATTAATAGTTATACCAATTCAACTGGCAATACATGCTCAGCCATAACCACTTCAACATCGTGGTAAACCCAAGAAGGTTCGAGGTATTCTCTCATAAGAGCAGAATCCTCTAACAATAAAACAACATCTCAAACAATATATGTCACATATAAGCAAAATGTGATGCCAAGCATAAATGATATGCAACAGGATCCATAAAATATGACCCCTAATTCTGAGACAGGGAATATACCTTTAGTAACCTCTGATGGATCTATCTCTCCTGAACCCGAAACGCATACTCGACCAAGGATCTTCTCTTTCGGTTCTCCTTCGCTATCTCTTTTGGTACCACCCCTTTGACGTCCACCCGGCTGACCGCTGCTTGAAACTCGACCCTGAAGAAACTTTGAACAATTCCTCCTAAAGTGTCCCAATTCCCCACACTTAATACACTTACCTTGTTTACTCCAACAACGATCTTCGGTATGCCCAATCTTCTTGCAAAATTTACAATTCATCCCATACTGTTTGGATTTTGGCCTAGATGAAGAAGCTACAACAAACTCTCCTCTCACACTTCCACGAAGTTAAAGCCCGTGGCTGATTTCTAATGATTTTGGATCCTTGTCTTATATACTTTGGCTTGTTTCCAATCCCATCTTCCGATTTTCCACTATTTTCCCCAATGTCCTTTTCGACCTTATATGCTCTATCTATGATCGTTCGAAAATCGGCGAAATTATTAATCCATAATTTCTTCCTAAGCTCACTCCTCAAACCTGTTACAAACTTCTGAACCCTTTTCACTTCATGCGATACCAAATGAGGGCAACACCTAGCTAATTCCTCAAACCTGACCGAATACTGATTCACCGTCATGTTCCCTTGTTTTAGTCTTAAGAATTCAATCTCCTTCTTATCCCTTGTAACCATGGAAATGAAATAGTCCTCGAACTGTTGAGTGAAATTATCCCAAGTCTGGGGCGTATGATCCCGCTTCCAACTTTCCTTCACAATATGCCACCACTGATCAGCTAGACCATCAAGTTTGAAAACGGCATACCTAACTTTCTCTTTGCTGGGACTTTCTATAACCTCGAAAATCCTATTCATTTCTGCTAACCATTTTTCTGCCTTGAACGGATTCGGATCTCCGTTAAAGCTCGGTGGGTTCATCTTCACAAATCTTTCTAATCCATCACTTTGACATCCCTCATGTTGATTCGGAACTGATCCTCTAGTCTCCCTATCCTGTACAAACTTCCTGAATAATTTCATCATCTCTTCATTCTGAATTCCACCTATACCCATATCTCCTTCATTTTCTAGAACCTTCCGCTGATCATCCTTGCTTCCGGCCATTAGAACGAACTCCTGCATTAAACACTCGGCGTCAATTTCCACACATTCCCCTTAGTTTAGACATCTACCCTTGACCTCTAAACTAAGCTCTGATACCAACTGTGAGCACCCCAACCCGGGACCTAACACGTGTCCCGAGCTAAGGGAGCTCAAACTAAGAAAATCCATTTAAATTTTTAAACATTTGTTTGCCTTTAAAAGAAAACCACCTTTCAAACTTCCAAATAAAATCAATTGATAATATCTCTACTTAGAGGAAATCCAACCACAACTTTACTAAACCGTAATATGATCAATTACATTGGAAACCTTAATTAACATTTGTTTAACAAAAGGGTTTTCCATACAAATTATAAAAGAGGAATACTTAACCAATACTCCTAATAACCCACTCCTATACTTAACTTGTCAAGCCCCAAAAGCAAAAGTCCACAATGATATCCCCGGCCTCTCCGATTCGGGTCACCTGTCTCGGAATCTAAAACAATGAAGGGAGAGGGGTGAGAATAAATCTCAATGAGCTATTATGATATGCAGCAAGATGCCAAACAAAGTGCAACACATAGCATGGTAACACATAACACATTATAAAAGCGGTAAACACCTTACGTTACCTCATTTTACCTTTTTCCCGTCTGAACAATAAGTCGTACAACGTGGGAGTAAAACTCCACTCTTTGGTGAATTGCCTCCAGCACATTCACCTCTTATAGGTCTCATGCCCCAGAGATCCATATAAGTAAGGATACCTATATTAGAGTATCCAACAATAATCTCGTCCCTCCTTACAACGATCGCAACAGGTCTGTAAAGCTTTTTGGGTCAATACAGTCGTTAGCACAGCCCCACTCCGTGGCCACAGAGTGGGGAAGGGTCACCGATATGACGAACCTTCAATCACTTATTGAACAAATCAATAATTGATTGAAATCCATCATACCCACCCGAACATAAACACGCCCAAGCACATAATAGATACTTGAGATAATCCACAAAACGGGATAACAATATAATAACATGGTAATGTATACCAATGCTAAACAGAACCATAGTACAACAATTCATGTAATACATAATGCATAATATCATCAATGCATATGAACTCAATTAAGGTAACAATATAACCACATAATCCACACCGGGATACAATACAATCATGTACCAATTAATCCACACCGGGATACAACACAACAACTTGCCAAATAATCCATACTTAGGGTATTAAGGTATACACCAAATTCAATGATTCCACAAATTGGGATAATAATGCCACAAGGAGATACATGCCCATTACCAATTAGTTCAATAGTGAAACCTATGGCTTCTACACCATTGCAACTATTCACTAAAGATAGGGAGTGAGGCTACTATATATCATAAACCACTCTTACATAGTCATTATACGACCTCGAATAACATTAATTAAAGTTCAAGTTCTATTTCCCAAATTGGAACTATTTTGGTGAAGTCACAAATCAAACCTATCAACCATTTTCGGGGCAATATTTAAACTACTTCCACAATTCCATTTTGATCACTTGAGATGTCATTGAGTAGCCAAAGTATTCTACTTTAATCTAGTTTAAAGAGATTTCATTTTGGTTCTAGTTCGATTAGGTTTAAACAGCTCCAAAGTTGACCCAATGTCACCAGGCCAGGGCACGACTCGTGCCCCAGGGCACGACTCGTGCCCCTTTGGCCTTCCCTAGAATCAGGCGTCCCCACTAGGCACGACTCGTCCCCATCCAAGGCACGACTCATGCCACAGGGCACGACTCGTGCCCTGAACCCAGAATTCAGAACAGAATAAAATCCTTTAGTAACCCTAACCAAAATTGTCCCAAACTGATTTTCCCTTGTTTGTGAACTTATAAGGACTTCCTAAACTTCATACACATTATACTACTTCATTTAAACCCCAAGATAACCTAAACCCAAATCAATTACCACTTAATTTTCAACCCATTTTACTTCCATTTTTCATGATTTACCATCTTAATCCAACTCAACACATTTTCTTACACTCTTAATCATTTCTTATGAACAACAACAATATTCCATAACATTAACTAATTCCTCAACTCCAAGAAGACTTCCAAGACATGTAACAACCATTACAACATCAAGAACAACAATGGATAGTTCATGAGCACATAAATGAAAAGAGGTCATAACAACTCACCTTTGGATTTGAAATGGAAGGTTGATCTTTCTAGCTAGATGGATTCTCCTAGATGATCCCACTTCAATGATATCCTTGGACTTGAAAATGATGGAAGAATGGCTTGACTTCAAGAAGAGGGTTGAGAGCTCCCATGGAATTTCTAAAGCTTTCTTGCTTAGGAGAAGAATGAATGTTGAATGAAGGAGGGAGAAGGAGAGTAAGAGGAGGATGATGGAGAGGGGGGGGCCGGCCAAGGAGGGAGTATGGGGGAGGGACACTTGGGGCTTTAGGAGGAAGGTAAGACAATTTGGCCCCCCTCCCACAACAATTAAACTAAGGCTTTCCTTTTAAAATTTAAAACTAACTTTTACTCAAATAATTCATCCTACCCATTTACCTTCTTGTACTATTTATCATTTTTCCATTTTTATTATTTCCCCAAATTTCTTTATTTAATATCCAATAAATTCTCAAAAGATCCTAATCTTACTACTCATCCAATTTATCTTAATTTAAGAATTTAAAGACATGATTGAACACATAAAGCTAACATAAATATTAAAAGCATATAATATAATATTTAAAATTAGTGCCTAGGGTTGGGGTCGTTACACTCATCCCCTTAAAAGGCCTTGTTAAGGGGTGAGATTAACCAACCTTATATAGTGGATCATTTTTATTCTCCAAGTTGATGTGGGATACATGGGACTTCAACACAGATGAATCTTTGTTTACTATTGCTGGGAGCTGCCCAAATTTGAAGATAATTTTCTGTATAAGAACTCTTTGGTCATTTTTTTTCACTAGGCAATCACTATGATGGCAAATTACTATCAATGTGCCACAAAAGGGGGCACTTGTAGCTTGTCGTAACAACATCATGAGATCACTTCCCAATTTCATCCATAAAAAACTATAACCTCGATAATCATGTTATCGTTTTCGGGTGTCATACATTTTATCATTATCACGCGTATGAATTTGTACCATTTTTTCCAGACTATTGTCCTGTGGGGTTGCCGTCACGTGACTGAAAACAGACTTCAGGTTCTTGTACATAACTGTCGCAAACTTGAGTCTATCAATGTATGGGGGATGAGAGTACCTCCAAATTGCTTCATTGGTCTGCTTACCATCAGTCCAGCTCTTCAAATACGACCCAAAGCAGTGCTTCTTGATCTTGAGGGAGTTGCTATGTTGCCCATTTTCTGAGTGTGGTTTGCTGCTGTGGGACCGTCCATATTGTACAGATTGTTTTCCTTCGTATTTATCCGTTAATATATGTGTACATATTCTTCTCTTTGATTTATCAACCCAATAAACTGGAGGTGGTTGCTAGAGCTAGAAGGACCTTCTTAAGGAAGAAAACGACTACCTTCTGGTTCTTTTCTCCATGCAATATTTTTCTGTGATACATTATTGTATTTTTCGGACTCTTAAATAATAATTTATCAAATTGGAGAGCCTATCCTTTCTGTGCCTTTCCTTTCCCTGTGGTTTGTCGAATAATTGTTATCATGTGTTGTTTTGGGGATCAAAGTTCTCTATCAGTTGGAGAATATGGTGGAGCGACATGGATCAGACCGAGTGAAACGGATCTAGACCGATGGAGCGGACCGAGTTTGCAAGAAAATACTTGTTTCCTAATGTTAGCTTCGTATTTTAGGAAGACTCCTTAATTAAGTAGGAAAGTAGAATACATAGCTAAAATAAAATCCTAGTCAAAGAAGGATTATTATGTATATATAGGATTGTATCTCCTATTAGAATTAGGACTCTAAAAGTAGTATAAATAGGTGTTTAGGACAATTATAAAAGATGAGAGTGAAATAATATAGAAATTATAATCCTACTCCTCTCCACATTTTAACATGGTATCAGAGCTAAGATCCATAGAAGGACTTCTCCGCCAAAACCCTAGCGGCAAAACCCTAAGCCGCCCCAAACCACATCACCGTCATAGTTCCTTTGCCATTCACTTGCGATTCTGAGAACCTGAGTGCCCTTGGTTTCTTTTTCTGTTCTTCCGCTGAATCAATAATAGTACTAGAAACTGGTGCAAACCTAGCATGCCTAGCCTTCTTCTAATCCTCATTACTAGGCACAGACTGTGTTGTTCCAAATCTTTCTGCTCTAGCCTTCCATCACCAATATGAGTGCCTTTGCCGTGAACCATGACCAGAATGGTAAAACAGAAGCAATCTCCCGGTTGACAGCCATCCACCAATAAACCTTACGACCCAATTTTTTTCTTTTGTAATTAAACCCCCCTCGGCTCAAATTTTCCCCTTCGAATTTTTTTTCTTTCTTAAATTTTTTTATCTTTAATGTCTCCTCCATGATTACCCAATTCGCTTCCGCAACGAATTCCTAAAACCTAGGGTTCCGATTGTTGCTTTATCCCTTTGATTATACCAACTTCACTATCCCTTGAAAAAAATAAAAATAAAAAAAAAAATTTGAGTGTCGTTCACTATAAAAACATTGATTGAGTGTCGTTCACTATAAAAACGATAATCGAGTGTCGTCCACTATAAAAACGATAATCGAGTGTCGTTCACTATAAAAACGATGATTGAGTGTCGTCCACTATAAAAACGATGATTGAGTGTCGTTCACTATAAAAACGATAATCGAGTGTCGTCCACTATAAAAACGATAATCGAGTGTCGTCCACTATAAAAACGATGATCGAGTGTCGTCCACTATAAAAACGATGATCGAGTGTCGTCCACTATAAAAACGATAATCGAGTGTCGTCCACTATAAAAACGATAATCGAGTGTCGTTCACTATAAAAACGATGATTGAGTGTCGTTCACTATAAAAACGATGATCGAGTGTCGTTCACTCTAAAAACGGAGATTGAAGAAAAAGAAGATATGTGCGAGCACAAATTGTGCACATAATTGAAGAAAGAAGACCTGATGTGGATGACTCTTCAGATATTGGAACAAATTTTTGTTATTGTTGAAAAAAAAAAAAAAGACGAACCCGAGGTTGCTTGAACTGCAACACGAAAAAGGAAGAACTTGACGCAGATGTCGCATGTCGAAGTGAAAGAATTTTTTTTTTAAAACGTTTTAATTTTTATTTGGCAAGTTGGGTATCTACGTTGTAGATCCTCCAACTTGAGGGGGGGAGTTGGAGAATATGGTGGAGCGACATGGATCGGACCGAGTGAAACGGATCTAGACCGATGGAGCGGACCGAGTTTGCAAGAAAATACTTGTTTCCTAATGTTAGCTTCGTATTTTAGGAAGACTCCTTAATTAAGTAGGAAAGTAGAATACATAGCTAAAATAAAATCCTAGTCAAAGAAGGATTATTATGTATATATAGAATTGTATCTCCTATTAGAATTAGGACTCTAAAAGTAGTATAAATAGGTGTTTAGGACAATTATAAAAGATGAGAGTGAAATAATATAGAAATTATAATCCTACTCCTCTCCACATTTTAACACTATCCCATTACGTTCATGGGAAATTCGTAGATATTTCTATTGTTCCCAGTTCGTTCTATATTACTTCTGCCTTTTCCATCCACATTCATAAACTAAACTGGACTAGAGGGGGGGGTTATTTATCTATATGCAGAAGAAATTGGGAAGATGAAAAATGTACATTGCCAGATCAAGAGCTGCAAAACAGGCTTAATTCCGGAAATGGCCTTAAAGCGGTTAGAGTAGGTAACAGGGAATCACTTAATTGTATGTTTGGTGCATGCTTAGCTTAAGCATTTCACGGACTCCCAAAGATAATATATGGAAAATGACAGTAATTATTACAAAACTCTTAAATAGTAATTATTACAAACCTTTTAAATAAAATAGAAGTACAACTACTTTTTAATATATATACAAGAGAATTCCTACAGTCGGCCTAATAATTAATAAATTTTTGGAAATTAGCAGTGTACAAATAAAAAATACACTATAAAGCTTAGAAATAATTATTATAAATAATATACATATTTTTTTCACAAAAATAAAATGAAAGTCCTACCAAATGGAATTTCTAAGTCTTTGCTTGTATCTTAAAATTCAAAAAATAAAATGAAAGTCCTACCAAATGAAATTTCTAAGTCTTCTCTTGTATCCGCACACATAAAAAGTGTTAATAACTTAAAATTAACAAAAAGATAAATTAGTCAAATTAATACAACATGATAACCCATATATCTTTGAGAATAGGAAGAGTTCTCTTCCTTCACTTTATATCTTCCTTTTTTATTCATTCTGCAAGTATATCCATATTTTCTAACATATATTTTTGTTATCATGCAAAGTATGATTATATTTTTTGAGCAATTGTTCTTATGTTTTAATATACATACAGAGTATATGGACTTTGGTGATCCTTCAAACAAATGTCCACACTTAAATGCATACTTTTGGTTTGGAGAGAGATTGAATAAGAGATTCAAAACGACTTTGGATCCAAAATATTCGGGACAATTGTACGTTGCGTTGTCGAGAGTCACAAATCGACATGGGTTGAGGATACTAATGTGTGATGAAGATGGAAACGCCACCAATGAAACGACAAATGTTGTCTATAAGGAAATTTTTCAGAATTTGTAATATTATTTAGTATTTGATATACTTATATAAGTAACTCTTTCATTAATTTCATGTTTCTTAATTACATGAAAGTTCATTACAATATGAACTTTTTTGGTTGGGTTGCTATTTATAAAAAAACGTTTTATCGTGCGTTTTAACGCATGGGTGGCATACTAGTTTCTATATAACGGCTGAAGTTAATAGAGAACTTTTCCCTAAAAAACTCTCACCAAGAGATACTAGGTAAATTCTCCCTAATCCTTAATAGTAGTTATCGAAAATACCCCTATAAATACTTTCGAAAATGCCCTTGATAACAGAAAATAATTAATAATCGATAATTATGCATTGATCAATGTGAGCAGCAATTTAATACTCTCTCTCTTCCCATTTTCCACTTTCATTCTCTTTCTAACACACACACACTCTCTCTCTAAAACTCTCTCTCTCTCTACAAAGAAGTTATATAAAGGGGCATTTACCAAAAACTACTTTTGAAAAATAGATATTACACAAAAATCGCATAAGATGAATATTAAAAAGAACTATTTTAAATATTACAAAAAAACTAGTTTTTTTTTAAATTTTTTTTCTATTTTTTTTTTTTTTGCGTTTATATGTCAAACAACTGATAAATGCATTTATCAGTTATAAAAACTGATAAATGCATTTATCAGTGGTTTTAACCAAAAAATCAAGCACAAAATATTCTTTACAAAACTAATAAATGAATTTATCAATTATAAACAAATGATAATTGTATTTATCAGTTGTTTAAACAAAAAATCAAGCACAAATACTATTTAAAAAACTGATAAATGAATTTATCAGTTATAAACAACTGATAAATGCATTTATCAATTGTTTTAACCAAAAAATCAAGCAAAAATACTCTTTAGAAAACTGATAAATGAATTTATCAGTTATAAACAACTGATAAATGGATTTATCAGTTGTTTTAATCGAAAAGGCAAAAAATAAATTAAAAAAAAATTATTAAAAGTAGTTTTTTTAATATCAAATATTACATATTTTTTTTTGTAAATAGCATATTTTTGGTAATTTTTGGTAAAAACTCCTTATATAAATGAAAGAGAAAAGTAGTTGATAAACAAAATTCTTATTTTTTTATCATATTCTTATACAGTATTTTAATACCACATTTTTATATTTTATTTTTATGTGTTACAACTTATTATTTTCTAAAAAACTTACAACTAATAAATATTTATTTATTTGTATATAATGATTATATTTCTTTTTAATTTTAATATTTAGTCTCAATTAAAATAATAAATTCACCTTTTTTTCTTATATACTTTCTTATAATCTCACAAATACTAAATTTATTATTAAAAATTAATTTATTTGATCTCATCAATATTTAGTTAAATAAAACTAATATTTTTGTATTAGTTATTACTCTCTAGCCCAAACTAATTGTTATTTTCTTTTTGTCTTTTCACGAGTTTAAAAAAAAAGTATATTTTAATTTTCAAGTATCGTAGTTTATTATGAATCGAAGAAAATACAACTATATTATTATTATTTTTTTGCACAAAAACTACATTACTTTTTGTATAGAAAGTGAATGTTTAGGACATAATTTTATAATAATTGGATATTGATTTTGGAAATGGATGGAGCATTGTGAAATAAATATAAAAATGCATGTTTCTAGGCCTAAAAAGGTGGGATATTGAGCTTAATTGTTGGTAGTCATTTTTTTTTTTCCTTTTTTGAAAAGAGAGTTTGTATTATTTAATAACTTTTTATGTTGATTATATCATACGCAATGACAATCAACAAAGATAATGGTCAATCAATAATTTTGTTTGTTTCTAAAAAAAATCTATTTTCATTTGTGGTCATTTATATGTTGCTTTGTCTAGGATAACCAATTGTGCTCTCTTGATGATTTTAATATGAGACAGACGAGGGAAACAATGTGAATGAAATCATAAATATTGTGTACATGTAAATTTTTCAAAATTTGTATTTTTTACTATTAATGTCAGTATATATTTTTGTTGAATAAACTTTATTTAAAAAACAATTTCCTAATTTAACATTTATAGTTATAATAACTCTTATAGTTTAGTTCGTCTTATTTGTCAAAGTTTTTTAGTCGTTCGTTTAACGCACGGGTGGTGTTACTCTAGTTTTTTCTTAAAAATAATATAAAGTCTCATATTTTATTAAACAATTCGCTCTTATTCATAAAGTTATAAAACTAGAAATACTCTTATAATTAGGTATAAGAGTATTTTTTTCACAATTTTTCACATTTTCTTAAAAAATGATAAAATCCGCTCCTATACCTAAAGGTATAAGATTAGAATTACTCTTATACATAGGTATGAGAGTAATTTGTTACCTTCAAATTGTGAAAAAAAAATACTCTCATACCTTAAAATATAAGAGTAATTATTACAGATCTGTGATGGCGTGGTGTTTGATGGAATCGGAGAATGAGGTACTGGGTGTGGTTGTCGTGGTTTGAATGAGAAGAAGAAACGGGAAATTTTGTGCGTTGGAATTGACGGGGTAGGTGTCAGTGATGGGGAAAAGGAATTTGGGTTTTTATGGGATTTTGATCTCGGTCTTCAATATTGTGTGGACTTTTGAATCTTGTTTGGGCTTTTATAGAGAATGATTTGGGGTGAGGGGGACTTATAAAATCATTCCATGATTTTAATGGGTATACAAATAACACTATAAACCATCAAAATATAAATTGTATATTAAAAACATAGCACATTATATAGTGAACTAGACAAGATATATGATTAAACGGGGGAGTACTTGCACTAACGGGGGAGTAATTGCATCGATATAAATAAAAGAATGTCTCCAAAATATTTAGCATTGTTACTCAACTAACTATAAATATGCAAATGACAAATAAAATGTTTCGCCACTTACACTTGAAAAAGAAGCTTTCAAGGTCTCCTTATCGAGCTATTTCATTCCTATTATTGCTAGTTGGAAACTCTTTCTCGGATGAAATCTCAATCTGAATCTTCTTTGCCAAATGGGTCTCAAGAAAGGAAGGTAATCGCTTTAGTGAACTCTTAGTTGACAGTCACGATGTTCGCTCGTCACCAAGGTCTTTCTTTAGCTTCTCGATTCTATTTTTTATAAAAAAAAATTATAGTTAGCCCATTTAACTCCACCCAGTAGGATGTTGTCTTTAGTTCGTGTCTACCCGTGGTCTTATAAAGCAGGTCGTGCCTCCTTTTTCACATAATTTTATTTTAAAGGAAAATATAAAAATAAAATGACAATTGTTAAATCTTCTTCTTCCCATTTTCTCAAATCCATTCCACTTGTACTCCATCCTTATACGAAACTAGTTCACATAATTTTATTTTAAAGGAAAATATAACAATAAAATGACAATCATCAAACCTTCTTCTTCCCATTTTCTCAAATCCATTCCACTTGTACTCCATCCTTATACGAAACTAGTGCTACACATGTGATGAGGCAAAAATCGCCAAATCAGTCCAAATCCAAGCGATCGTTTTCTCCGGCGATTGCTTAACCTGAAAGTAAGACAAAACACGTAAACTAAGCCGGGGCTTTACCGGCGAAGGCCCTCCGGCGTGAGAATAAGTTCACGATTTATGATGAGAGAAACTAAATTGACAGAGTTTCGGTATCTCAAAAGTAACGTACCAAATAATGTGATATATGGCTTGTATTTATAGGGATGGATTGACAGAATCCATGTTGAACTTGGACTGTAAAGAGATAAGATATAATCCTAGGAGGATTATATTTGTTAAGGAGTCCTTATTTGATCTGAATTGTAGAAGGTGGTTACAATTCTGATAAGATTGTAACTACTGAATCCTTGTTTGACTAGGATTGTTATAACTGCTTGCCGGTAAGCCGAGGAGAGTAAATTCCTTATCTCGTCATATGCCAACATGCCGAGATGCTTAAATTTCTTTCCTCGTCATGCATAGCCTAATCGGCCTACGATGAGCCGGGGAAGACAAAAGGAATACATGGAACTTTGTTAAGCTGATTGAATGCCGAGGAGGCCTCCTCGTCGCTAAGGGAGTGACTCATCCTTGGAGGGGAGTCTCCTCGGCCTGTGAGTTGGGCCTAGATCAGCTCGTCTGTTAAGCCGTTGATCGGCCTGGACATACGCCGGGCTAGAGAATACGAGGAGGGCCCAATATTTCTTCATAGCTTGATACTTGGATGGATTATGTTTATGGCCCAATCCACTTGGGCCTTGCCCGGACTAGCCCATATTCATACTTAGGTTTATACAGTTCAGTGGCCCCCGACTTTCTAGCTCGGCTATGACGAGTAGGAAGTGATGCTCTACCTCGGCCTATACGAATATGTAGCGGTATCAACGTGGCAATATGTCGTTTCAGTTGTCCATCGGTTATCTCGCGTGATGATGGGGCACGGTGCTCGAGGTCTGACACGCCTCTTGGAAATCACTATCACACTTAATATTGAGGCGCCATACCCGTTGGCCCAGTTTTGCTTTCGGGTTTAACCCGGTGGACTGAATATAAAAGCAAAGATTCTTCTTCAATTTCAACTTTTACCACCTTCAAGTGTTGAGAGTGTATTAAGAAGATTCAACGACTGTTCGTGCTCTTTGAGGCTTTGTGTTGCCCAGAATCTCGAGAGATTCCCGTTTGGCCGTTTGATTTCACTTCTCTTCATCAGAAACAGGTATGATTTCTTTCCCATTACCGATTTGTGTCTTCAATCTACGCTTTCTAGAGTTATGCTTGAAATTTCCTTTTTCAAAACCGCCATTGTTGAACCCATGAAGCTTTTCTTGAGTTTTTGTATTTGAATAATTTCTCGAATCCTTCCTACCCCTTTGTCCTATTTTAGAGATGCCTCAATCTTGGGAACACGATCCTCGCGAGATTTTTGGATATCATAAAGTAAACCTTAGGGTTTATCGACGAGAGAGGGGGCCATGGATGTTGGTGTCCTTGATGGAGATAGGGAACATGTTGACGAGATGTGGTTGCCCGAGGGAAGATGTACATTATCCGGGCAAGATAAGGATAGATCGGGTTGACTCTATGTCTCCCAATATGATTCTCTTTGATGACTGGGACGAGATGATGGATCACATCATCCTCTTCTACTTGAAGTCGGACCATCTTAGTCGTCCTATGTTGACGGGTAAGGTTCCTCCTCGGCCTTGCCGTAGACGACGAGGAAGGGCAGCCTTCCTCTTCCCCGTCCTAATGCCTTGGGAAATTATGCTGATTGTTTTCCTCGGTTTGTGCAGATATGACGGGAAGAGGAAGCAAAGCCAGCACGAGTGGTCCCCCGTCCTCGAACAATATTGTGGACGCGTTTGTTGAGGGCAAGCAAATAGAGGGCCGATGGAGAGATAACCGAGGTGGAGCTGGCCGAGGTAGGGCCTCAGCTCCTAGGCTGAGACCAACTAAGGCCGGTGAGCCCATGATCGAAGAGATATATGCCAAGTAAGGGGTGCCTAGGGACGAGTACCGTTTAAGTTATTCCCATTGGACTCCTCTTGAGACTGAGGCCAAAGTCTTGGATTTTTATTACAGCCTTAATCACGTCAATTTCTTCTATAAACAATTCCAACAGGGACTTCGTCTTCCCTTAGATACGTTCATAAACGAGTTTTTAGAAGATATGCAGGCTGTTCCGGCTATGCTTGGTGCTAATTCGGTGAGGTTTCTTGTGGGTATTATCGTCCTTTGCCGGAGTTTGGGATTCGAACCTTGCCAAGAAGCCTTTCATCACTTCTTCAATATTACGTATAAGTCTGATACCCGACTGATTGTGATTCGGAGTGATCCCAATCGTCCCAAGCTGATATCTACGATGACGAGCAAGGTAGCTGGGTGGAACAACCACGTCATCCGAGTAGAAAGTCGGCATGGCTGGAAGTTCCCCACTCCTTCTGAGGATCCTCGACTGCCCGAAGTGACATGGAGATCTGAGTGGAGTGACCAACTCATAGAGAAGTTGACCCAATTTGCCGAGGTAGGTACATTGAGCTGGTCGTATTTGGAGAACGACTTTAGATACTATGCATAGGCCGACCTCATGCTGATGGACGTAAATCCACTGTGTAATAAATTACCGAGCAAGTGTACTCGCTACCGGTGTAGCAATATGCACGAGCAGGGGTCGAACCACAGAGACTCGTTGGTTTTAACAAGTTAATTTAATTAGTGAAAAGTAACCAAAAGGGGGGGGGTTTGTTTGTTTGATTTAAATTAAAAACTTAATTAAATAAAATACTAAAAAGAAAAGCAATCAAGCAATCAAGCAACAAGAGACAAGGATTAAAATCAGATTAAAAGGAATTCATGGATTGGAGTTTCACAGTACCAAGGATTTATGCTATTTTTAAAAATAAAATGGTCAATTATTTCCTAGGGTTCAATCACAATAATAAGGGTTGGGACGGTTTGGTGTGCGATTTGCAACCCTTCTATTCCTGTTTATTAATCTTTCAATTACGTCGAATTAATAAACAAAGAATTCAATAAGAACAAAAGATAAAAAGAACCTAAACCTTCTTGACTCAGTTACGATGCCAATTAGATTTAATTATCAAAGTTTAGTCGGTGTTAATCAACCAAGTTACTGCGTAAATCAACACTCACACAATTCACAAGTGACAATTGATTAGATTGACAACTCAAGAATTGAAAGAAAACCACTTTGATAAACAAGGAGAAATTAAATTGACCAAATAATGTTATAGCATAAAACCCTAATATTGCTTACATCCAATCCATGAAATAAAAGACTTAGCTACTCATGTTCATCTTAAAATACAAAAAAGATGAGTAAAAAGAAAAATACATAAAACCTGATTGGTGATGATGAACAACCCTTCAATCCTTGAGCCTTCCCAATTACCCAAAAGAAAATAAAAGCATAACCTCAAATGTCTCCAGCAGAAATCTATTTAAAACTAGGGAAGAAGGGGTGCCAAATTAGGAAAAGGGCATGAAATCCTCCTTAAGAAAGGAAACTGAATTGCTGGAATCGGGGGCATGGGCGGTCGCCCATCATGCCCTGGGCGGTCGCCTATGTAAACAGCCTCTGGCATCTTCAATCATCAACACACTTGGGCGGTCGCCCACCTGGTCCTTGGGCGGTCGCCCATGTAGACAGAGACTTCAACAATTTGATACTTCAGCTTGGGCGGTCGCCCAAATGGTCCTGGGCGGTCGCCCATGTAGACAGCGGTTTTGACCTTCAGCATTAATCACACATGGGCGGTCGCCCACCTGCCTTGGGCGGTCGCCCATCACAACAGTGATTCCTCCAGTTTTCTTGACCAATTTGCTTCAACTTTGCTAACTTCCTGAACTATCAAAACACTAAAATATACATTAAATTCTCAAGGATTCGAACAGAAAATAAAATTAGGAACATATCTTTTGGATGGGTAAAACCACATCCATCAAATACCCCCAAACTTACCTTTTGCTCGTCCCCGAGTAAAACAAAATTAAACAAGAACAAAAGTACCCTAATAAATAAAAACAATCAGCAGAAAAATCTCTTTGACATGTTCTCATTACATACAAGGTTGTCGGCCAAGCAAGTCTCAGATTCTTACATAAAATGTGCTAAACAAGTGCCAATAAGAATATGCAATTACAATTACATTAATGCATCTAACCCACAATTTTCCACCTCGGCCTGAATGATGAATAAATTATGGGAGATCATGATCAACAAGTTAAGATTGTTTATGGGTTCACTAACACATGCTCTACATTACAAATAACAATACAGTTACATACACAAGGATACTCATACGCATGATTACACACTTGTCAACCCGATTACTCAATATTGAACAAAAATATGGCTCAAAGTTAAGTCCACACAAATGTGGGGCTAGGCTCTCGGGTACAAACGAAGGAATGGACATACGAATACAAGAATGTGAAACTAAAAGCTCTCCATTGCATATAACACATTCCGGAATTTCAGCTTTTCCGCTCACCTTTGTTTCCCCAATGCTTCAACCCCCAAACTAGAACTTTGTTCATATTTTATACACTTGGGGTTGAAAGCATTCCCTCTCTCAAACTAGGTCACTTATCAAACATATTTCACAGAATTGGGGGCCAACTTTTTCTTTTCAGATTTTTTTTTTTTATATAGCCCCCTTTTATACAATACAAATCATATTTCCAACTTTTGACCTTCCTCACTCATTCCCGTAATTTCCCCATGTAACCCCCAAACTGATCATTTCTAATTCCACATTCTTGAAAAGGTGGGATAGACCTATTCTAGGTGTCGAGGGTTAGGGATTAGGCATCAAATGAAGGCGAATGATGGTCTAGATTTCCACTCTTTCTAAACAGGCTCAAAAGGGATCAAGTGACAATTTATATACAGTGACGAGAAAGTCGAAGGCTCACAAGAGGGTTGTCAAGGAAAGATAAGCCATAAATATCAAGTAATCTATTGATTTGTTATTGACAAGCATGCAATCATGTTCTAGGACCCCCGAGAATGTCAAAGTGAACCCATAAAAGACACCTAAATTAAAGACCATGATCAAGAAATATAATGGAAGTGAATGGTGGTGCAATTGTGTTTTACATGAATTAATGCAATTCTAATAAACAAATTCAAATTGGCACAAACATAGCAAAACTCAATCAAAAACTCTCAAATCCTCACAGACGTTGGCCAACTTCCACACATGTAATGAGAACAAAATTTTTAAAATTTTCTAATTTTTTTTAGAGGGTGACACTATTTACACTCCCCTATAAACCCACAAACTCGGGGAGACATCTACCCCCAAACTCAAAACATGCTATGTCCTCATAGCAAAGAGAACAACAACATGCCTTGGGTTCAAAGGAGAAAAGACACAACAAAGCAATTAAATAAAGTAATAAAAATATACCTACTTGGGTTGCCTCCCAATTAGCACCTTTGGTTAAGGTCGTTAGCTCGACCATTGCTCCCAACTAAATGGGATTTGATGTGACCACATTCCCTTTGGCCTTGGCTTTCCTTCCCTTGGCCCACTTTGCACATTCTCGGGCACAAATGCCCACCACTTTCCACAACAATTCACTCTTTTCTACAAACTCGGATGAAGCCCAAGAGATTTTTCTAACCTTTTTCTTGCTCTTTTTCTTTTTCTTCAATTTCTTTTTCTTGGGAGTCTCTCCCCCAAACTCCGTTGGTGCCTTATTTTTATCACAATCAAGCACCTCTTTCTCCTCCACCAAATCGCAAGCATCCTGAACATGCATCTTAACATACAAAGCATCAGAAGTATCAATAGAACAACATTCTTCCATTTTATCAATATTGGTAGACTTAAGCGGAAAGAAAGATTTTAATGGGGACACCGACCCCTTTTGGGATCGGTCTAGGGGGTGATACGGGCCATCACAAGAACCAAGATTGTCGGCCTTATTTTTCACGGCACACAAGTGGGAACCCGCACTATCCCTAGAATTCTCACCGTCATTTGACAAAGCTTCACGATTATCAACATATGAACACTCCTCACTATCATCACTAGGATATTTCATGGCATCAAACACAGAAATTTCAATTTTCTCACCCGCCACTGTCATAGACAGTTTGTCATTTCTCACATTAATAATGGTGTTGGTCGTCGCCATGAAAGGTCTCCCAAGTAATATGGGTGAATCACGACAACTTCCTTCACCTTTTGGCATTTCAAGAACCACAAAATCAACAGGCACAATGATTGAATTTACCTGAACTAAAACATCCTCCACAATGCCCACAGGTCTTTTAATGGACCGATCCGCCAGTTGTAGGGCCATTGTGGTGGGTTTTAATTCGGGTAAACCCAACTCCTCGTACAAATAATATGGCAACAAATTAATGCTGGCTCCAAGATCCAACATAGCTTTTACCCTCTTTGATCCCCCCATAGTAATAGAAATCAGAAAACTTTCGGGGTCTTTCAATTTGGGTGGAAGACTATGTTGTACCACTGCGCTAGCATTTTCACTCATCACTACTCTATCATCTGTCCCATACCTATGTTTCTTGGAATTTAATTCTTTGAAAAATTTGGAATAAGCAGGAATGTTTTTGATCACATTGAGTAAAGGGATATTGATGTTCACCTTAGAAAACATGTTCATCAACTCCGACATTTGCTTATCCAATTTATGTTTTAAAAATCTTCCGGGAAACGGTACAGGAGGTACATATGGCATGGGGGGTGGAGAATCAACTTTAGAATTTTCCCCCATATCACATGTACTCTTATCACAACCAACATCTTCATTATCCACATTAGCATTCTTATCTACAACAGGAGGGGGGGAAGAAGATGAAGGAGAAAGTACCTCACTACCTACCTGTTTGCCATTTCGCAGAGTGATAATGGCATTTGCTTGATGTGGTTGGCTCGGAAAGGTCCCAGACTTATGACCTTGTAGGGCGGTTGCTAATTGCCCAATTTGAGTCTCCAGCTTCTGAAGGGCAGCTTCATGATTCTTGGAAGCTTGTTGACTTTCCGCCCTCAATTGATTATTTTCAGCTTGCAGTTTCTCCATGGCCACTTCCCACGGTTCCCTTTTTTGCTCATACTGTCCCGGTGGAGCTTGAGGATGGAGAGGCTTATTTTGTTCTTGATTGCCTCCCCATGAAAAATTTGGGTGTTGCCTCCACCCCTGGTTGTATGTGTTTGAAAAAGGGTTATTGTTTTGAGGGAACCGCTGGCCAAATCCTTGCATTGCATGTGCCTGTTCAGGGTTAAACAACAAACCACTTTGACACACGTTAGTAGCATAAGTGTTAGGACCACAATTAGACAAAAATCATTCACAAGATGAGCAGTAGAAGGCACAGTAGAAGAAGAAGCATTTTGCAAAGCTAACTTATCAAATCTTTGATTCAGTAGTGCAAACTGCTTAGCCAACTTGTTGTTTAGCCCTACCTCATGCACTCCCCTAGTTGTCCCCCTAGATCCCTTTTGTTGAGAATTAGCACTCAACATTTCAAACAATTCTTGGCATTGTTGGACAGTCTTACTTCCCAAACTACCTCCTGCTGCATTATCAACCATTGATTGGTATTCAGGGGATAAAGCCCCATAAAAAGTTTGATGCAACATAGAAGCAGGGAAGTTGTGGTGGGGGCACTGAATTTGCAGCATCCTAAATCTATCCCATGCCTCGTGGAAGGCTTCTCCCGGTTCCTGTGCAAATCCCATAATTTTCACCCTAAAATTTGTTAATGCATCATAAGGGTAAAATTTAGTAAGGAAAGCATCATGTAAAGCATCCCAAGTAGTGATGCTACGGGGAGGGAGTAACAATAGCCAAGTTTTGGCTTTATCTTTCAATGCATAAGGGAAGCACTTCAGTCTCAGGTGCTCCGACGTAACACCCTCTTTTATAGGGAACCCACTCAAGGTAGACATGAATTCTCTCAAAAACGCTAATGCATCCTCACCAGCAAGGCCATAAAAATTAGGAATCATGTTAAAATATTGGCCTTTGATTTCATAGGCTAGTGCTGCATCGGGCAACACTATGCACGACACCGATGTGTCGACTCTCGGCCTGGCAAATGCATTCATGACTTGATCCGCCATTTCAAAATTAAAATTTTCTTCTCCCTCGGTGGAAGAAGTCTCTAGGTCACTTTCGAGGGGATTGCCCTCTGTTAAGTATAAATCTCGTAAATACTGACCCAACCTATTAATGTCGTCGTTCAATGGTTCCAGATTAGGATTCAAAGAACGCCGACCAAGCATGCACCGATTAAACAAACTTGTTAAAAATCACAACAAGTCCCCGACAACGGCGCCAAAAACTTGATGGACGTAAATCCACTGTGTAATAAATTACCGAGCAAGTGTACTCGCTACCGGTGTAGCAATATGCACGAGCAGGGGTC
Source organism: Adenophora triphylla var. japonica (assembly GCA_022495995.1). NCBI lineage: Eukaryota > Viridiplantae > Streptophyta > Magnoliopsida > Asterales > Campanulaceae > Adenophora > Adenophora triphylla. The sequence goes on from JAFEMH010002869.1 coordinate 57,006, forward strand.
GAACCACAGAGACTCGTTGGTTTTAACAAGTTAATTTAATTAGTGAAAAGTAACCAAAAGGGGGGGTTTGTTTGTTTGATTTAAATTAAAAACTTAATTAAATAAAATACTAAAAAGAAAAGCAATCAAGCAATCAAGCAACAAGAGACAAGGATTAAAATCAGATTAAAAGGAATTCATGGATTGGAGTTTCACAGTACCAAGGATTTATGCTATTTTTAAGAATAAAATGGTCAATTATTTCCTAGGGTTCAATCACAATAATAAGGGTTGGGACGGTTTGGTGTGCGATTTGCAACCCTTCTATTCCTGTTTATTAATCTTTCAATTACGTCGAATTAATAAACAAAGAATTCAATAAGAACAAAAGATAAAAAGAACCTAAACCTTCTTGACTCAGTTACGATGCCAATTAGATTTAATTATCAAAGTTTAGTCGGTGTTAATCAACCAAGTTACTGCGTAAATCAACACTCACACAATTCACAAGTGACAATTGATTAGATTGACAACTCAAGAATTGAAAGAAAACCACTTTGATAAACAAGGAGAAATTAAATTGACCAAATAATGTTATAGCATAAAACCCTAATATTGCTTACATCCAATCCATGAAATAAAAGACTTAGCTACTCATGTTCATCTTAAAATACAAAAAAGATGAGTAAAAAGAAAAATACATAAAACCTGATTGGTGATGATGAACAACCCTTCAATCCTTGAGCCTTCCCAATTACCCAAAAGAAAATAAAAGCATAACCTCAAATGTCTCCAGCAGAAATCTATTTAAAACTAGGGAAGAAGGGGTGCCAAATTAGGAAAAGGGCATGAAATCCTCCTTAAGAAAGGAAACTGAATTGCTGGAATCGGGGGCATGGGCGGTCGCCCATCATGCCCTGGGCGGTCGCCTATGTAAACAGCCTCTGGCATCTTCAATCATCAACACACTTGGGCGGTCGCCCACCTGGTCCTTGGGCGGTCGCCCATGTAGACAGAGACTTCAACAATTTGATACTTCAGCTTGGGCGGTCGCCCAAATGGTCCTGGGCGGTGTGATGTACCCGATTTTTTTTGAAAATCAAACGGAGTCGCCACGCCATTTTTGTTTTAAGGGCCAAAACTTTGAAAAAAGCCCGAGATCAGAAATTTAGGTTCGGAGGTCACGTTACGTGCCGGGAAGGACGTTAGTGTGCACCCGGAACGCCTCGTAAAAACGAGTCTTCCAAACATTCAAAATCCTTTGTTGTGTGTGTGTGTGTGTGTGTATGTGTTTTGGCCAAAATAAGTTGAAACTGAGGTAAGTAAAAATTGGGAACTCTTTTTAAGGCTTTAAACTGATCCCATGATTTTTTGGATGATTTTTGGGTTGAGATTTGGAACTCAAAATATTTTTGGAAGTTGAAAACCATTTCTGCCAGAATGAAAAAGGCAGTTGACCCTTGACTTTGAAATGGACTTTAGGGCTTGAAAACTCCAGAATCTGGGAAAAGTCCGGGAATGAAAAATGTTCAAAACACCTTAGAAAAGGTTTCTGTAAAAGAACTTTTCATTTTGGAGATGATTTGAGGGGTCAAAACCTTCTGGAAATCTCAGATCTGAAATCTGGATTTCCAGAGACTGATGAACTGACCTTCAAAAGAAAATTTGAAAAATGGAGTTTTACTCACGCAAAAAATAAAGTAAAAATATGTATGGAAAGCTATGGATGTTGGCTACAAAAAGTATTTTGTAGTCAACACCCAATTCCAAGTTTTACTGGGTCCAAAAAATAGGGAAATGGACTGAGTTCTCAGAACAATGCTACTGGACAGCAAGATGTTCTTGAGGGAAAATGTGATTTTTGGGGGGTTTGCATCTATGTTCACCCCATTTTCATCCCTAGACTTGATACCACTACTTTTTGTTAAGTGGTTATCATATTCAAGTCATCCTTGGGGAATTTATGGGGTTTAAACATGTCCTTTGCAAAGGGAAAGGGGTTTTTGTAAAGATGAAACCAAAGAGAAAGAATTAACTAGAGATCTAAAATGTGGACCATTTGAGATGGTCATTCATGAAGATGAACTTCAAGATGACCATCTTAGGTCAAAACTCAAGTTAAACTAGACATAAAATAAGTCAAAGTAAGAAGAACAAGATGATCAAGAAATCAAAAGAGAATTTTAGGGTTTTGAGAAGGAGGGCTTTACCAATGGTGACACCCTATCTTCCTAGGCTTGGAATTTGACTTGAGGAGTATCAAGATTTGGTGTTTGGCTTGAGGAGTATCAAGGTTTGGTGTGTTTGGTATTTGATTGGGAAAGATTCAAGAGAAAATGGTGGCAATCTAAGGATTCCCACTGTTTTCTCTCTATATTTCGCCAGAACTTCGTTGCTGTGATCAAAATGTGTTATGTAAACTGAGAGAGGAGGGTTCAATTTATAGCCCTCTGTGAGGAGCAAACATATCCGCGCGGACAAGGATCGACGCGTGCACTGTTCATCTGCTACGTTGTGGCTTTTTGGGACAGGAAGAATAATCTTTTTAAAATTCAAACTGAAGCTGTTTTTCAACTTTCTTAATTCGGATTTTTCTAATTTCTTTTGCTTTTTGAGATTCTTTTCTTGGTTTAACTTAAAATGGCAATGCCCATTTTACCCTTACTTTGTTAGAAAAGTTAGGAATGTTAGGAATGTTAGTAATGTTATAACTTTCGTTAATTTTCTAACGAAAATGCTAACAAGCTCAAATTGGAGCACTTACAGTAGCCCCTCGGCGACGGCGCTTTCGAAGGAAGCGGGGTCGTCGATAAGAGTAAGGCTCCATATTTGGCAGGATGATCAAGTGATCGAGTGGCTGAACCTATTTAATAGGCTACCTACGTATCCTTGAGAGGAATCAAGCCGGCCGTAGTTCGGGTCTTTAACCTTGGAGGTGATGGCTTTTTAGGTGCCTCGAACCTGGACAAGTGAGTTCTGCAGTCGATTGCTGGAAGAAACTCTGCTGGGGATAGGAAATGACCATTTTCGGTCTGATGGCTGGAGTTGTATATCCGCTCTGCTGGGGATAGAGTGACCATTTTGGTCTGGTGGCTGAACCTAGCGATAGGCTACCTACGTATCCCGAATGGGAATCAAGCCGGCCGTAGTTCGGGTCTTTCGACTATCTTTAGTCGTCGACCCTACTGCTTTAGGAAGGTCGCCCTAAGATTTGACTATTTTTGGGAAGTCACCCTATGGTCTGACTGTTTTGGGGAAGTCACCCTATGGTCTGACTGTTTTGGGGAAGTCACCCTAAGGTTTTGACTGTTTTGGGGAAGTCGCCCTAAGGTTTTGACTGTTTTCAGGAAGTCACCCTATGATCTGACTATTTTTGGGAAGTCTCCCTATGGTCTGACTGTTTTGGGGAATTCGCCCTAAGATCTGATTATTTTCGGGAAGTCACCCTATGGTTTGACTATTTTTGGGAAGTCACCCTAAGGGGTGATTGCGATTTATCGCTTTCCTCGTGTTGTGTGTGATAGCATTTTAGGTGCCTCAAACCTTGATGATGGCGTCTTAGGTGCCTCGAACCTCGGTGATGGCGTCTCAGGTGCCTCGAACCTTGATGATGGCGTCTTAGGTGCCTCGAACCTTGATGATGGCGTCTTAGGTGCCTCGAACCTTGATGATGGCATCTCGGGTGCTCAACCTTGATGATGGCGTCTTAGGATAGATGGTCCTCTAGTGGACTTCATTTGAAGGGATCGGTTTTACGTCCGCCGAAGGAAAGGATGACCGTGCTAGTCGAGTGGCCGGACCTAATGATAGGCTACCTACGTATCCTTAAGAGGGAATCAAGCCGGTCGTAGTTCGAAAATAGCCGGGGATGGTCTTTGATGGTTTGACAAAGATTTGAGGTTTGACTATTTTTTGGGAAGTCGCCCTAAGATTTGATGATAATGTTCTTTTAGAAAAGTAGTTTATTAAGATATGCTTTCATACCGTGCCGTGCTTACCGTAGCCGAGGCTACGGGCTGATGTTGATGAAGAGTTGTTAGGTTGCCGTTCGTGGGACGGTTTCGCCGACGATTTGTCGTCTTTGGAGGCATTTTGACCTCGAAGGAGGAGTTTGGTTGAGTCTGCATCTTGCTGGTGATCGTCAAACTTGTAGAGGTTTTTGAGCTTGTCTTCACATTGGGACTTCTTGCTTTTGAGAACTTGGCGTCTCTAATCGCATTGTATTTGAGAACTTGGCGTCTCTGACCGATTTGTATTTTGAGAACTTGGCGTCTCTGACCGATTTGTATTGGAGAACTTGGCGTCTCTGACCGTACTGTATTTGAGACCTTGGTATCTTTGACCGATTTGCATTTTGAGAACTTGGCGTCTCCGACCGTACTGTATTGGAGAGCTTGGCGTCCCTGACCGATTTGTATTGGAGAGCTTGGCGTCCTTGACCGATTTGTATTGGAGAGCTTGGCGTCTCTGACCGGATTGTATTGGAGAACTTGGCGTCTCTGACCGAATTGTATTGGAGAACTTGGCGTCCTTGACCGATTTGTATTGGAGGACTTGGCGTCCTTGACCTGATTGTATTGGAGAGCTTGGCGTCTCTGACCGGATTGTATTGGAGAACTTGGCGTTCTTGACCTGATTGTATTGGAGAGCTTGGCGTCTCTGACCGGATTGTATTGGAGAACTTGGCGTCTCTGACCGAATTGTATTGGAGAACTTGGCGTCCCTGACCGAATTGTATTGGAGAACTTGGCGTCCCTGACCGATTTGTAGACACTGGAGGCGGTCTTCATATGTTTGTGGATGTTGGGGACTGTTTTCATCCATTTGAGGTCGTCTTTGGTGAAGATCATCCTTGCCGAAAAGGGGAATTACGTTTGAATTCCTGCATTTGTTAGTGAAGAGGAAGATGCATATATGGCATTCATGATGGCGGATGCATGCATAGAACCAAAAATGATTATGAGATGATGCGTTTATTTGCTTTCGAAGATGCACTTGGCCTAAGCTTTTTGCAGGGAAATTACGATTTATGATTTTCAATCACTTAGGATTTTTCCTATTGATTCAAGTTTTGTGCATGCTACATGAGCCCTGGGGAGATTTTTGTGGGGATGCATGGTTATGTATGTGTCTGGAGACTGTTTGGAACAGATTTTGAGCATGTGGGGGATGAGAACCCTTGATCGCGATTTAAACAGCGGTTGTTGGTGAGGTTTTGTCGGAAGATTCACATGGACCTCAATTTTGATGAGATTGGATTCGGATCCCGGGTCTTGATTGGAATTTTCTCTCTCAATCTTGGTCATTTGAAGCTGATGCTGACAGGCTCTAGGGCACGTTGATATGAGTGAAGCTTCTTTCATTTGGGTGAGCTGTGACCTCGGCCGAAGCCTTATCCGGAGAATGCTTTGATGGAATTGCTAATGCCGGGAGAAACCCTGATCTTGAATTCCGATGCTACTGAGGCCGCCGTGTACCAAGTTCGCCGAAATTCTTTCTTGATAAAATTCGGGTCCAAAAGACCGTCTTGACAAAGCCCCCGGATCCTGAGTAGGCAAAGCCTGGATTTTGAAGAAGTGACTTGGCGAATCTATCTCGTAGTGAAGACCGCAATGTGGACCCAAGGATGACTATAGAAGTCCTATCTTAAAGAGCCGATACAGAGAACCCGGGAGGACCGCTTAGCAAGCCCCAGCGTGAAGAAACACAGAAAGGCCTCCTATTGCGCACAGAGTCATCATGTGACCAAGGAGGCACCCATCTTTTCGCATCTTAGTCAACCAAATAACGGACAAGACTCAGAATGTTTACGTGCAGGCACATCTTTTCGAAAAGTGGGAATGAATCCCGATTTTGTGTATACACACTCGCTTTAGGTTTGACTCTTTTGAGAGAGTATAAGCGTTACAAGGTGTGGAAAAGTGTATGGAAGCCCCCGCCGACGTAAAGACAGTGTTTGGCTCTATTTTCCTATGATGTAGAGAGATAAGACTTGTCGAGACACTTGAAAAATTTTCTTATTCATGATGATCACAAGGCTGCTTAAAACCCTTTGTTAATGTTCGGGTTATTCAACTCCTAAATCTGATATGAATAAATATTTTGATTAATCACAAGGAGAAAACCAACTGATATCGAGGATCAAGCTCGGAAAGTGTATAGGGACGATCCCTGATGAGACCGGGTTTTTTTTTTTTTTTTTGAGATTTGTTTGTGATTTCGACCGGACCATTTCTGGTTGCCTACGTTCCCTCCATCATGAAGAGCTCAGGTCGCCGTAGTTCGGGCTTACCCCGAATGAAGAGAGAATGAGTGTGAAAATTCAAGACTTTGAGGTTCTTTTGGGAATTTGAGGATTGGAGATTCGAATAACATATCCCCTTAGAGTGTTCATTAAAGACACGGATGCGAAGCCCCAGTGGGACATCCACGGCAAGTGTTTGTGAAGGAGAAATGAAATATGCTCACATGAAATGTCGAATGAATCAGTCTTGAATTTGCACAATCTTTGATCATTTGAGCCGAGATGGATTTGGCTCCAATTTAAGCAAGCAATGAAGCATTAATTTGATTTATATTTTACGATGAAATTGCTATCCGATAGGAATTGCAGCTGGGTTTCCGGGCTTCGATCGGCCATCGGGTAATTTTGGAAGTTATGACCTCTTAAAGTGAGAGGCCGGCTGGGCCTTTTGCTGACTGAACCTCTAAAGATGAGAGGTTGGCTTGCAGGGATGTGTTTGGGAAATCTATGGCGGGGAATATCCTCTAAAATCGAGAGGATGGCTTAGGATTGATTTAAGGTAATGGTGAGAGGAAGTCCAAGCTATCGAGAACCTTTTGCGAACTTGCGAGAATTCGGGCTCCTTTTTGATCATTGGAGAGCTTCTTGAGAAGTCGGGGACTTTTGAGTTCTTCTTCTTTTTTTTTTGGAAGGCTTCCTGAGGAGCTTGGAATTATATCCGAGATTGTGAGGATTTTAAAATCCTTCTTTTTTTTTTTGTTTCTTTTTTTTTTTTTTTTTTGTTTTTTTTTGTTTTTTTTTTTTTTTTTTTTTTTTTTTTTTTTTTTTTTTTTGACTTGGAAGGCCTCCTGAGGAGTTGAGGATTATCTTTGTCCTTCCTTCATGGCTTGAGATAATTTGCGCATCGCCGATTCTCGAAGCTAACTTCTCGGGCTCGCTTGGACTTTCTCTCAGTATGGAGCAAAAATGATGGCTAAACCGGGTTTCAAAACACGCCGATCTTGAAATGAGAGGGTAGTGTTTAGTGAGGGTGAGATAATGGCTTTCCTATGGGTGAAAGGCTTCAACCGCAATCCCTACCGGATGACCTAAACGAGATTAAGTCTTCATTGCTTGCTTAAGCTTTAAATGAGAAAAGATCCATGCAAATTCATCGAGCAACGAGGGGATGATGATGAAAGGGATGTGAGCATATGAGATGCAAGACGGGGAGTTGGTAAGCCCCAATTTGGGAAGGATATCAATTGATTTTCTCACTCCGATTAATTTAAATATTAATCATTTCAAAGAATTAGTGGTTGAGCAGCACAAGTGATCATTTTGGATAAAACCATTTCAATTAAGTGTAACGTGGGTGCGCAAGTGATGTCTCGAGTCTAGCAAGAAGAGAAAAAAGACTTATATTAAAAGTTAGGCGTTTAACCACTATGTCCAAAATGGACTACAACGATAAATGTCCAGGAAGGACTTAGGTGAAAGAAAAGTACTAGACCCTAGGAAGGTTGACTCAAAAGACTATTTTAAAGATAGGTAGCCCCCAGTATAGCTGCTCTTTGCTGTTGAACCATGCATCTATTCTTCGACGCTGGAGACGGGAGCTATTGCAGATCTTTCCATCAGGATTTCCTTGGCAATCTCTTTCTTAATCCAAACACTTTCATCGCCTGTGATGGCTGATTCACCGACCTCACAAGGGGGCGTGTCAAACTCCATTGTGCCCACAAGGCTTGAACCACCAAACTCGATCATGTTGACACTCATGTTGTTAGGGAGCGGGTTATTGATAGTATTAGGTCCTTCAGGCATCTCTAACCTCCCTTGCTCAATCAACCCTTGGATGGCCTTTTTCAGGGGGACGCAATCATCCGTCAGGTGCCCATGGTACCGATGAAAGGCACAATGCTTGGAGGTATCCAAAGGAGCGTTGGGGTTTCTAGGGCCGATAATTTTCCAAAGGCCTGAGCAAACCTTCTCTCACCAAACCTCTGAAGATATCACTCAAAGGCATCCCAAAGTTTCTCAAGTCTTGGAGCCGGATCCGGATGCATCAGCTTCTTGGGAACAAAGGAAGTGGCATTGTTACAAAGCCCGTCCCGCGTAGCCGATCGCCTCTTTGCCTTTAGCGAAAGTGAGAGTAGTTTTGGAGGGAGGAGCCCGATATCCGTAGGTGTGCAGCAGCCGGCCGCCGATTGTAAGCCTTTTCAAACTTAGCCCCGGAATTAACCATTGCACGCAAGTCGCCGTAGGGGAAGTGGCCGAGGGAAGCTCTCAAATGCGGCTTCAAGCATGACCGAAAGATGTCTAACTCGCTCCTCGTCGAGGGAGGAATGGCCATTTCACCGAGCTTTAAGTTCCATCTCTTATAGAAATCCCCAATATTCTCATTAGTGGCGCCGCATCGTTGTTTGCGTGTCAACTCTGTTTGTCTCCCACTCCAAGTTGGCTTTATACTTATCTCGTGAAAGTACCGGTAATTTGTTCCCAAGTAGCCCTAGCTTCAGCCGCAATCGGAAAAACCATTTCAAAGCCCCCGACTTCAAAGAGAGACTAAAGTAATCGGCCAACCGCCGGTTTGTGCATCCCTTAGCCTTCATTGCCAAAGTATAGGTGTCCAAGTGAGTTTTAGGGCATGCACTCCCGTCAAACAATTCCAGAGTGGGCATCACAAACTTGTGAGGCAAGGGGACAATCGAGTCGGGATCTCGTAGGCCGAAGAGCGTTGTTCTTTTGGCGGTCAATTCAGCAATCTGTGCTTTCATTTCCTTGTGTTGCTCCATAAACCAAGCCAATTGGGGATCCAAAGGCGGAGCGAGAATTCCCGAGCCGATATTTGAGCTAGGAAGAGGACTAGCCGTTGGTGGTGCATTGGTGGAAGGAATACCATATCCCTGAGCATAGGTGAAAACCCGTCCTCGCCCAAATTACCCCGGGAGTGTAGGTAGGAGCTGGGGCAAAAGGATAGAACCCAGTGACTTCATTGGCTTCCAATCGGCGAGAGAAGATGGAGGCAGATCTCGAGGTAGCCATATGACTTGGATTTCCGGAGTGAGGCCCATAAGTAGGCTTAAGTGCGGGCCGCCGTCCCCGGTTGTTGAATTGCATGGTCCGGTTGTGGCAAGGATGCATAACCGAGAGGATACCGTGGTCCCGGTGATTCGATGAAACCGGGATGGGGGCTTGCAACCCGTTGAACCCCGAGTGAGAAATGGGTTTGCGGAAGCCGTATGAGGAGCAACCGAGCTAGCATCATTCTCGAGGAGGGGCTCCCGACCGTTGCCCCGAACCAAACCGTGGTGGCATTCCAAACCGTTGTCGCGAAAGTCCGGATTGATTGGTCCCAAACCGAGGCGGGATCCCAATTTGTCGTGGCATTCCGGGGTATCCCCAACCATGGGAAGGCATTCCGCACCGACTTTGTCCCCACCGAGGCATTGCGAACCGGCTCGTCCCGTCAGCCGCATGGATCCAAAGTGGTCTCAGCTGGGGAGCCGGCCGACCTAGGGATCGAGGAGCATGGGCTCGGTGGTAGTACCGTGGGAGGCCGGTGGTGGCATCCCGGGAGTAGTCGGGTTGACCAAGAGCGGGATTGTGGTCTTCCTCTTCTTCCACAAAGTGAAGGTGCCATCCGGGTTGAGACCGGCGGCCAATCCATGGCTTTTGATAGCCTCCATAAGGCCGTTCAACCGTAGCTTCCCGGCGCACTCTCATCCGGTTCGGCTAGCCGATTCCACCGTTGTTCCGTCTCGAGGAGTCCCGGAGGCGGAGTGACGTTGTCCCCATCGTTACCGGCTGATGCGTACATTCTAAAATTCGGAGTCGGAATGCACGGTGAAGCCGATGATGCGCTTGACTCTTCCCAACTGATTAAACGGTGACCCGGTGCCCGAAACCAACCTTTGTGTGGAGCTCCGGGGGGAAAGACACGAGGGTTCAGATGTCTGGGAATGGATGGAGGGTAGGTATTTGGGCTTTTGGCTCATGCAACATGCGATTATTTGTTCATGTTTACTTAAAACATGTTTTATTAACCTAATCGGTTGGAAAAGATTGCTCTTCTTTTCGCAAACTACTCGATTCTGGATCGGTGGGCCCCGTCACTACGTCTATAAGCCCCTCGTATTCCACCCGTATTTCGACCTCCCGGGGTGGACACCGGCGAGGGTCCTATAGGGCAAGCGGGTCCCACCGACCGAAAGAAAAACGATCCTAAAAGTCTGGCGGGTAATCGAGTCTTAACGAGCATTCGATGTAAATTACGGACAAAGCTGACGTCAAAAGTCAAGATCATGTCCGAGGGCTCGACGAAAAGTCGGCATGATTTGACCGATAAGCGTCCACAATTGATCTTGACTTGTCGTCATTTAAGCCGTAATTAGGCATGGAATATTCATTAATCCTTGATGACTCGGTCAATGCCGGGAGTCGGTGTATAATTTGTGCCGCCGTAGCCGAAGTCAAGGCGCCGGCCAATATCTTGGTCAAAGTCCGCGGCGGAAAACCGGCGTAACTTCGACCGATTAGGGTCCCCGAAAGATATTGAGTCGGTATGCCGACAAAGGCTTGAAAGGAAAGGTCTATACACATACAGGGCATGACACACACTGTACTAAAAACCAACCGGGTCTCTGACAAAGTGTGTCACTGACAAGCGCATGGTCGACACGAGGCTCCATGGGATGTTTGGGTAGTCCCGTGCTCATCCGAGAGGCGTAATAAGACCAAACGGATCGCGACAAGGATTTCCCGGGTTAGGGACGTAGTGTGCAAAGTGTAAGGTCACGTGCGCGTAGTGTGCAAGCAAATCTATCTTCTTTTTCCGAGAAAAATAGAAATTTTTTATGTGTCTTAAAAAGACATGATGCATGATTTTTTTGAATTTTTTTGAAAATTTTTTTTTGAAAATTTGATGAACACATAAGCACATAAGCACAAAAATTCCGACAGTTAGGGACATTATTCCGACAGTCAAAATTTTGACTTTTCCGAGGCGGCCAAAAACAAACACGAAAACTGTGCAAAAATCAACACACACAAAGCAAAGGATTTTGAAATGTTGAGACGGAAGCTTGACCCTCAAAAGCTTTTCCTTTTTTTTTTTTTAAATAATGATACCGGTACGTGGGATTGTTAGACCACAATTTATCCCCGACTCGTGTTAGGAGGCGATAACGGGAAGTTTAATGGTTTCCACCAATATACCAAATATCATCATTTTTTTTTAGAAAAAAGCTTACTTATCCCCAGCGGAGTCGCCACTGTGATGTACCCGATTTTTTTTGAAAATCAAACGGAGTCGCCACGCCATTTTTGTTTTAAGGGCCAAAACTTTGAAAAAAGCCCGAGATCAGAAATTTAGGTTCGGAGGTCACGTTACGTGCCGGGAAGGACGTTAGTGTGCACCCGGAACGCCTCGTAAAAACGAGTCTTCCAAACATTCAAAATCCTTTGTTGTGTGTGTGTGTGTGTGTATGTGTTTTGGCCAAAATAAGTTGAAACTGAGGTAAGTAAAAATTGGGAACTCTTTTTAAGGCTTTAAACTGATCCCATGATTTTTTGGATGATTTTTGGGTTGAGATTTGGAACTCAAAATATTTTTGGAAGTTGAAAACCATTTCTGCCAGAATGAAAAAGGCAGTTGACCCTTGACTTTGAAATGGACTTTAGGGCTTGAAAACTCCAGAATCTGGGAAAAGTACGGGAATGAAAAATGTTCAAAACACCTTAGAAAAGGTTTCTGTAAAAGAACTTTTCATTTTGGAGATGATTTGAGGGGTCAAAACCTTCTGGAAATCTCAGATCTGAAATCTGGATTTCCAGAGACTGATGAACTGACCTTCAAAAGAAAATTTGAAAAATGGAGTTTTACTCACGCAAAAAATAAAGTAAAAATATGTATGGAAAGCTCTGGATGTTGGCTACAAAAAGTATTTTGTAGTCAACACCCAATTCCAAGTTTTACTGGGTCCAAAAAATAGGGAAATGGACTGAGTTCTCAGAACAATGCTACTGGACAGCAAGATGTTCTTGAGGGAAAATGTGATTTTTGGGGGGGTTTGCATCTATGTTCACCCCATTTTCATCCCTAGACTTGATACCACTACTTTTTGTTAAGTGGTTATCATATTCAAGTCATCCTTGGGGAATTTATGGGGTTTAAACATGTCCTTTGCAAAGGGAAAGGGGTTTTTGTAAAGATGAAACCAAAGAGAAAGAATTAACTAGAGATCTAAAATGTGGACCATTTGAGATGGTCATTCATGAAGATGAACTTCAAGATGACCATCTTAGGTCAAAACTCAAGTTAAACTAGACATAAAATAAGTCAAAGTAAGAAGAACAAGATGATCAAGAAATCAAAAGAGAATTTTAGGGTTTTGAGAAGGAGGGCTTTACCAATGGTGACACCCTATCTTCCTAGGCTTGGAATTTGACTTGAGGAGTATCAAGATTTGGTGTTTGGCTTGAGGAGTATCAAGGTTTGGTGTGTTTGGTATTTGATTGGGAAAGATTCAAGAGAAAATGGTGGCAATCTAAGGATTCCCACTGTTTTCTCTCTATATTTCGCCAGAACTTCGTTGCTGTGATCAAAATGTGTTATGTAAACTGAGAGAGGAGGGTTCAATTTATAGCCCTCTGTGAGGAGCAAACATATCCGCGCGGACAAGGATCGACGCGTGCACTGTTCATACCTTTCTGATCTTTGGCTTTTGGACAGGAAGAATAATCTTTTTAAAATTCAAACTGAAGCTGTTTTTCAACTTTCTTAATTCGGATTTTTCTAATTTCTTTTGCTTTTTGAGATTCTTTTCTTGGTTTAACTTAAAATGGCAATGCCCATTTTACCCTTACTTTGTTAGAAAAGTTAGGAATGTTAGGAATGTTAGTAATGTTATAACTTTCGTTAATTTTCTAACGAAAATGCTAACAAGCTCAAATTGGAGCACTTACAGGCGGTCGCCCATGTAGACAGCGGTTTTGACCTTCAGCATTAATCACACATGGGCGGTCGCCCATCACAACAGTGATTCCTCCAGTTTTCTTGACCAATTTGCTTCAACTTTGCTAACTTCCTGAACTATCAAAACACTAAAATATACATTAAATTCTCAAGGATTCGAACAGAAAATAAGCTTAGGAACATATCTTTTGGATGGGTAAAACCACATCCATCACATGCCAGGGCCGATCGGTAGTATAGTTCCTCTCATCCCCGTTATCAGGGGCAATCGGTTTCCTGACTGGAGGGTACATCCTGGCTTTGTGTTTCACGCTGAATGTGGCTTTTGTAGACAGAACAACAATAAGTGCTTAACAGAGAACGACGTCTTTGGCTGTAACGCTTCCCGTTCTCGTTATTTGTATTATTTTTGTGTTTCTCTGTTTCATATACAAATGTTAACTCCATCTCGTCATCTTGCAGATCTGACAGACGAGCAAGAGAGAAAGATGTCTCAGAAAAAGCTTGATTCTATGGCTTTGTTGAAGCAGAGGAGGAAAGTCTCTCGTTCCTCGGCTATTTCAAAGAGGCAGGAGGAGGCGGCCAAACGCCAGGTGATTCTCGCCGCCAAAGGAGTTGCTGCCCTGCCCGTTGATCCCTTGGGAGGAGAAGACGAGGAGCCTCACTCTGGGTAACAACTAAGCCAGACTGAAGAGGGGCATAGCCCCCAAGCTCAAACTGCCGAAGCTGAGGTGGGAGGTATAGAGGCCGGTCAGATCTCAGCCGAGGAGACCAACTTGGTCGGGCGATCAGGCCAAAAGCATCCCGTCCTCGAACCATCCTCTGATGAGCCTCGTTCAAAGAGGATTGCCGATATGACTTCTCCAGTGCTTACTGCCCATACGGTGACGACCAATGCTGACGCCGACAAGGTGGTAAGGAAGTTGGCCCTCTATCCCACAATGAGGGGTTTGGATTTACTGGATCGTACTGGACCCAAGCTCAGATTTGGCTGGGCTGTGGTCCATCGAGCTATGGATGAGGACGCCCTCGATCAAATGATTGCCACTCAGCTGAGCAAGGAGGATGCGGCGAATAGGAAGGGCCTTCTTGCCGTCGAGGTATGCTTCCTCGTATCTCATCATCTATCTTCATTAGTCTTGTCATTTTATTGACACTTCCATTTTTGTTGTAGCTTTGCACAATCACAGCCTATGAGGCTATCCAGAATAGGGCCGTAGAAGACAAGATGAAGGAGCTTGAAGGCCAAGTGAGGAAGAACGAACCGAGCAGACTAAGACATCAAGCTTAGTAAAGACGTTGATGGAGGAGTTGGAGGTGGCGTAGGCGGCCAAGACTAAGGCCGAGAGGGAGGCCGAGGAGGTACGCACCAAGGCTGAGGAGGATGTTAGGACCGAGCGGGACATCGTCCAGGGACTCTAGGCTGAGCTCAAAGCCAAGTCTGAAGAAGCCGAGGTGGCTGGAGCCCGGCTTAAAGAAGTGGAGGCCGGCATGCCTCTCCAGATCGAGGATGATTTGACTGCATACAAAGCTAGCTCGGCTTTCCGAGACACCATAGCCGAGGAGACGGCTACCATGTTTTCCGATGGCTATTGCATCTAGCCCGAAGGATCATGGCCGACTCGTCACTCGGCGTGGATCTGGATAAGCTGGCCCAGCTTATTACTCAAGACTCTTATGATGAGGCGGCCAGGGCTCTCCATTATCTTGTCCCCTATTCAGATTATTCCTTAAGTTTAATTGCTGAAGCTGACGAAGAGGCCGGTCGTCCTGTCTGGGTTCCTCCTCCCGTCGATCCCCAGAACCTTAACGTTATTCTTGCTAGGGATGAGGACGAGGTCCTTAGTGCTGAGGGAGAGGGAGATGTTCATGTCGAGGAATCGATCAACGAGGAGACTCAGATTGATGCTCAAACTCAGCAAATCACCCTTTCCACCCCTGATGCTGAGGATCAAGCTACTCATTCCTTCTTGGAAGATCCTTTTGTGGACAAGGCTACCTAGGAACTCCGCTTTCCGATGTAATAGAATAGGGAACTTGTAATTCACTCTTGAATATTTAACGAATTGTCTCTTTCTATGTCGTCTGCTCGGTTTGTATGAATTGTCAAATATCTCATACTCTTATCTAAGTATGTGACATTTAAGGAAGCCGGGGAAAGACTCCTCGTCCCTTTTGATATTGAATGCCGAGGAGGCTAGCTCGGTACTAGATGTTTGATATTTCTGCCTGACTTAAAGTCATTAGGCCGAGGAAGATTCCTTAGCTTTGACCAACGTGCCACTTTAGTCGTTAACGCCGAGGGGTTTCCTCTCGTCAAGACGTAGGGCATTCTTCTTTTTCATCTATCTATGACGAGGAGAAATGACTCGTATATAGGTTGTGGATGGTTTTGCCGCGTTAGCCGTTGAGGCGTTGGGCTTACTTATTTTCCGTCTCTCTATGACGAGGAAGATGACTCGTACATAGGTCGTAGATGTTTTTGCCGCGTTAGCCGTTAGAGGCGTTGGGCTTTCTTCTTTGTCATCTTTCTATGATGAGGAAGATGACTCGTACATAGGTCATAGATGTTTTTGCCGCGTTAGCCGTTAGAGGCGTTGGGCTTACTTCTTTGTCATCTTTCTATGACGAGGAAGATGACTCGTACATAGGTCGTAGATGTTTTTGCCGCGTTAGCCGTTAGAGGCGTTGGGCTTACTTCTTTGTCATCTTTCTATGACGAGGAAGATGACTCGTACATAGGTCGTAGATGTTTTTGCCGCGTTAGCCATTAGAGGCGTTGGGCTTACTTCCTTGTCATCTTTCTATGACGAGGAAGATGACTCGTACATAGGTCGTAGATGTTCTCCATGATAGTTGACTTGCATATTTGAAGAAACAAATTTCATAAATTGAATTTGATTGTATTAAATGCTAAACTACATTGCTAGGAAAGTAAAACTGGCTAATCTATTACACAAAAAATAGACTACACTAGACTTAATGAAAGTATTTTATCCTTGATAAAATTTGAATTTGAATTTCATTGACTCACTTCCACTAGTTCGTCTACGTCCCTCAGCTCTCCTTATCTTCTAGTCATGGCTGGCCCCCGAGTTCTGGCCGTATGACGAGACTAGGGGCTATATCTAGGACGGACAGAACTGTGCATAGGAGAAGTTAATGGAGCTTGGCCCTAGGAGGCCTGTCGTCTTCATCAGTATCCTTGTCTTCGCTGGCTTCCTGCCTTTTCCGCTTGCCATCCTTCTTTAGGACATAGCGATCTAGCTTGCCTTCGTCAACCCAATTTTGGATCATCTTCTTGAGGGCAAAATAGCTCTCAGTGTTGTGACCATAATCTTTGTGGAAATCACAGTGTTTGGATGGGTCACGCGGATATTTTGTTTGGTCACTGAGTGGACGGGGGTTTGGAAGATTCACCAATTGCATGATTTCAGAAATTGGCTTGGTAAGAGGAGTGAAGATCTCAGTTTTCTCAGTTCCCCGCGTCCTGTTTTTGCCCTTGTAACCATTTCCGTTGGAGGATGTGTGGTTTGCTTTCTCTTCGGTTTCAGTCTTGTCAGACTTCTTCTTGCTCTTCTCTTCCACTGTGGCGATGGCGTATGCCACATTGAATAAGTCTGCTTTAGACTTGGGCTCCCTGGCGGAGAGTTCATATATCAGCGGTCCAGATCTTAATCCAGAGTTGAAACAAACAATTACCTCCCTGTCTGTGAGGCTTTCTTCCACCTGTTCCGCCATAGTTCGGAATCGGTTATAATAACTGAGGGTGGTCTCATTCTTCCCTTGCTCGATATTGGCAAGGTCAGTCAACCTCTTCTTCCTCCTTCCAGCAGTGGCAAAGTGGTCTAGGAACATCCTCCTCATGCCTCTCCAGCTATCGATGCAACCTTTTTAAGCTCACGGAACTAGGTCAGAGCTGTCCCGGAGAAGGTGCTCGCGAAAGCTTTGCAGAGCATGTCATCGGCTTTGGTGAGGAGGTTCATGGTTTGTTCAAAACTTTGCACGTGGTCCTTCACGTCTTGGGTTCCGTTATATTTTTCAAAGCTCGAGACCTTAAAGTGAGGATTAGGTGGTGCATCAGTTATCCTCTGAGAGAACGGACAGGTAGACCAGTCGTAGTTGTCACTATCAACCTTCTTTCCCATTTCCATGTCATCAAGCCTTTGTTTCAAGAGTTCCCATTGTTTGGCTTCCACTCCCCTTTCAGTGCTAGAATGAGTGCTGCGGTGGGAACTTTGGTGGGAGCTGCGATGGGACTTTTCTGCTGGGTGACCATTCACCCTACTGTGCTGTTCTTCATTCTGGTGGCTATCTCCTCGCCTGGAGAGTGCCTTATCCTTCTTTAGCTCTCCCTCTTGGTGGCCGAGGAACATTCTATAAGGTCGTGGGCTC
Source organism: Adenophora triphylla var. japonica (assembly GCA_022495995.1). Taxonomy (NCBI): domain Eukaryota; kingdom Viridiplantae; phylum Streptophyta; class Magnoliopsida; order Asterales; family Campanulaceae; genus Adenophora; species Adenophora triphylla. The sequence goes on from JAFEMH010002869.1 coordinate 74,582, forward strand.
CTTGGTCTTATAAAGTGCCGTGGTCGAGGTGAGCCACGACGAGGACGATGAGGTGATACATGTCGAGAACGATGGTCATGACGAGGTGTCACGCTAAGACGAGGAGGGGATAAACGTCTAGCCAGACTGAGCCTTGCTCGCAAGTCTTTAGAGTTTACCTCCTTCTCCTTCGAATTTAAGTGGCTCCTCAAGTCCACCACCTCCTTCCCGATTTCTAAGTTATTAGGCCGAGGACGAGGAGCATCTCGGAGGGTCTGCTTGGGTGGTACAACAGGCTCACGGGGAGGAGGATCTCGGCCACGGGGAGGACTCTTCCGGCTATCTTGTCCGTCACCTTGAGTTTCCCTTCCACAAGAATTTCCCGACCTCGAAGGCCTAATAAACTCAGCCATTAAATTCTCTGGGTCCAGTTGTAATAAAGCATCTTGAGTCTCGTAAATTCGCTGCAATGTCTCCATTTGCTTGTGTAAGATGGTACGTCGGTCGACGGGCTGAATGTTCTCAGCCCGTCCAACGCTAGCTTTCCTCGTCGTCGGCCTACTAGGAGCTCATTTTCCTCGTGGATATCGAGGAGGGGCAAGGCTTGTACCTACCCCCTCGGCAGCTGGTTGTCCCATTGAACGGAGAGTCATGCCGAGGGGAGGTGGCCCTTCGAGCTAAGGTGGAGGAGGAGGAAGCACCTCGTTGGTAGGAGGGATCTCGTTCTCGTGAGTCCTCTCCTCGTTATTGGTAACACTTGCAAAGTTTTCGTCTGCCATTGAAATCAGAATTGCTTACGGCACAAATTATCAGGTGGACATATTTTTCGGCAAATCAAGATTTTGGGCCAGAATCACAACTTCCAGTTCAAACGTGCACCGAATCTTATTCGCCACAAGCGGAATTCAATTGCGATCGTAAGGAATACCAAATTTCCGGCCAAAAAGAATATCTCCGGTGAAGATTTGCAGATTCCGACTGAAATCAACACAGAGCAAAACAAAACCGTGATTTCCGACCGAATAATGAGAATTATCCGGCTGAAAATATGGCTTTAAGCTAGCTTTTTTCAGGCCAAACAAAGGGTGTTTGAATCGATTCCCGTAATGGAACCAATTGATGAGGCCAAAATCGTCAAATCAGCCAAAATCCAAGCGATCGTTTGCTCCGACGATTGCTTAACCTGAAAGTAAGACAAAACACGTAAACTAAGCCGGGGCTTTACCGGCGAAGGCCCTCCGACGTGAGAATAAGTTCACGGTTTATGATGAGAGAAACTAAATTGACAGAGTTTCAGTATCTCAAAAGTAACGTACCAAATAATGTGATATATGGCTTGTATTTATAGGGATGGATTGACAGAATCCATGTTGAACTTGGACTGTAAAGAGATAAGATATAATCCTAGAAGGATTATATCTATTAAGGAGTCCTTATTTGATCTGAATTGTAGAAGGTGGTTACAATTCTGATAAGATTGTAACTGCTGAATCCTTGTTTGACTAGGATTGTTGTAAATGCTTGCCGATAAGCCGAGGAGAGTAAATTCCTTATCTCGTCATATGCCAACATGCCGAGATGCTTAAATTTCTTTCCTCGTCATGCATAGCCTGATCGGCCTACGATGTGCCGGGGAAGACAAAAGGAATACGTGGAACTTTGTTAAGCTGATTGAATGCCGAGGAGGCCTCCTCGTCGGCAAGGGAGTGACTTATCCTTGGAGGGGAGTCTCCTCGGCCTGTGAGTTGGGCCAAGATCAACTCGTCTGTTAAGCCGTTGATCGGCCTGGACATACGTCGGGCTAGAGATTACGAGGAGGGCCCAATATTTCTTCATAGCTTAATACTTGGATGGATTATGTTTATAGCCCAATCCACTAGGGCCTTGCCCGGACTAGCCCATATTCGTACTTAGGTTTATACCGTTCAACATGTTTTAAACACACGAACAAAAAACTATTTCAAAAAAAGTTAGAATTTTAAGTAATTACTTATACATAAAATTTTAGATGAAGATAAAAATAATGATTATTAACACAACAAGGCTCCGTTTGTTTCGACTTAAAATGTTTTCCGTAAAATGTTTTTCTGTAAAATGTTTTCCGAAAAATGAAGATGTTTTTCCGAAAAATGAAGATGTTTTTCGGAAAATGTTTTACTTAGGAAAAATTCGTAAGTCGTTTTACTTAGGAAGGGCGTAAAATGTTTTCGGCTGTTTGGTAAGGAAAATGTTTTTCGAAAAATATTTTCATGTGTTCAATGAAAATATTTTTCTATATATATATATATATATATTTATATATATATATATATATATATATATATATATATATATATATATGTATATATATATGTATATATGTATATATATATGTATATATGTATATATATATGTATATATGTATATATATATGTATATATGTATGTATATATGTATATATGTATGTATATATGTATATATGTATGTATATATGTATATATGTATGTATATATGTATATATGTATGTATATATGTATATATGTATGTATATATGTATATATGTATGTATATATGTATATATATATGTATATATGTATATATATATGTATATATATGTGTGTATATATATATATGTATATATATATATATATATATATGTATATATATATGTATATATATATATATATGTATATATATATGTATAAATATATATATATACATATATATATATATATATATATATATATATATATATATACATACATATATATTATTATTATGATTATGATTATGATTATGATTATGATTATGATTATGATTATGATTATTATTATTATTATTATTATGATTATTATTATTATTATTATTATTATTATTATTATTATTATTATTATTATTATTTTTATGATTATTATTATTATTATTATTATTATTATTATTATTATTATTATTATTATTATTATTATTATTATTATTATTATTATTATTATTATTATTATTATTATTATTATTATTATTATTATTATTATGAATATATATATATATATATTATTATGATAATGATAATGATTATTATTATTATTATTATTATTATTATTATTATTATTATTAGAATGAGGAAGTAGAATGTTGTACTTTGTGAAATATGAGTTGTACATGAAGGGCACCATTTTCTGGAAAATGTTTTACTTAGAAAAAATCCGTAAGTCGTTTTACTTAGGAAGGGCGTAAAATGTTTTCCGGAAAACTTTTTCTCCATTTTCCGTAAAACAACCAAACACCGGAAAATGAGTTATTTTACGAAAAACATTTTCTGAAAAACAACCAAACACCAAAAAATGGGGAAAACGTTTTCCGGAAAACAACCAAACAACGGAAAACGAGTTATTTTATGGAAAACATTTTACGCCAAAACAAACGGAGCCTAATTTTTCATTAATTGACGATAATGTTAATGAATTAATATTACGAATTTTGGAAAATTTCCTGGGCTCCGTTTGTTTAGCGTAAAATATTTTTCGGAAAATGATTTTCTGCAAAATGTTTTCCAAAATGAAAATGTTTTTCGAAAAATAAGATAAACATGTTTTTGACTGTGTTGTAAGGAAAATGTTTTCCGAAAAATGTTCAATTGAGTTGACTACAAATTTACCCACCCCAATCACCACCACCTCCCCCACCCTACTTACCACTACCACCCCCACCCCTACCCCCAATCCACTCACCACCCACTGCCAGCTCTCATTCCCCCGTCGAGTAAAAAAAATCATTTTAAATTTATTTTTAACAACTACTCCCGCAATCCACTCACCACCCCCGCAAACACCCCCCTGCGTCGGGTCAATTTTTTTTTGAATTTAACTACAAACTGTTTTTCGAAAAATGATTATTTTTTTTGACCCAATCGGGGGGGGGGGGGTGGGGTGGGGTGGGGTGGGGGGTAGGATGGCAGGGGGTGGTGAGTGGAGTGGGGGAGGAGTTGTTAAAAATAAATTTAAAATGATTAATTTTGTTTAAACAACGGGAGTGGGGTGGGGTGGGATGGCAGGGGGTGGTGAGTGGATTGGGGGAGGAGTTGTTAAAAATAAATTTAAAATGATTTTTTTTACCCGACGGGGTGGGGGTGGTGATGGGGATGGGGTAGGGGTGGTTGATGTGGGGTGGGTAACGTGGGGGTGTGTGTGTGTGTATGTGATGGTGTTACCATTTTTCAAAAAAAATTTACTTAGAAAAAATTCGTAAATCAATTTACTTAGAAAAGTGGGAAAAATATTTTTCGGAAAACATCGGGGAAAATGTTTTCCGGAAAACATTTTCCCCCAAACAAACGGAGCCCTAATAACAACTTTAATTGTTTGACTTGTTGACTTACGAATTGTTTTCAAATCATCATGAATAGTTACCCTTAACAATGCAACATAAAGCTGACAATGGTTGAATACGGGTCTTTTGAGAAATAGACTAACATGAGACAATTACTAACCATATTGTCTTGATAAATATTGTTTTGAAGTAACATTTTATGCATCAATTTTTTTTTCTAAATAATTATATGACTAAAAAATGATAATTAGATAAAATAAAATATCATACTAATCTGATACAATAAATATTTACAAAAAAGTTAAATAAATTTCAATTAATTTATCAATACTATATAATTTACAAGATATGTTATAAGTAAGAAATTATTTTAGTTTTATTAAATGTATTTAATAGTTAATTAATTATTAAATACGAATTCAATATTATTGTAAAAATATTATGATTTAAAAAAAAAACAATTGGCTATTTAAACATGTTAGCCCAATTAAATTGTAACCTTAATTATTTTTTAACAAAATCACCAAATAAAGCAGCTTCTTCATGGTGGTTGTGACCCTCGATGAATCAAAAATTGGTTACAAAGTGCTTGTTGATGACATATTCACCAATAATATGTTTCATTACCTGGTGTGTGATTTTATCTATAGTTTCTAATTTTTTATCTGCAAGGAATATCTTCAAATGGATTTACGATTTTTTTTTAATTTGAAACTTTAGGGAGTTACAATAAAGGCGGACACAAGGTTTGGATAGTAAGCCCACCTAGACATGGGCAAACCGGAACCGGATCCGGGAAGAACCGGAGAACCGAATCGGAATCGGAAGAACCGGAACCGGCAAGAACCGAAACCGTCCGGTTCTCGGTTCAATCTCGATTTGACATTTTCGAAAACCGTGAACCGCCGGTTTTAGAACCGGAACCGGAAAATCGAACCGGATAAACCCGAGACCACACTAAGGACGGATGATGGTAATCACCTAATCGCCGGTCTCTCGAAAATTGGATCATCCCACCTCGCGTCTTCAATCCATCTAGATTGTCATATCGCGAGGAGCCTAGCCTTAAGCCCTGCATAGCCTCATGCATCATGTAGATTATTTCTCTAAGAATACTCCGTGACCGGTCGGTTTTTGACTCGGTGATCTTTATATGTCTTTGACCAAAGTAAAGCTAATGTAAAATTGTCCATAAAGAAGGATTTGGAAAAGTTCCTTCGAAAAAAGAAAAGTCCCTTCGGAATTGTCCCTTCAAAAGCGTGGTCCCTCTTAAAAGAAAAAAAAATTCTTCAAATCAATTTTACATGGATTTATTTTACAAAGAACATATTGATTACTTAGTCGTTAGGTTTGGATAAAGACCTTAGAAACCCCTCAAAACGGATTATCCGTTCCGACCAAAATTTAGGTCAAATAAAAATCGACTTCCAGTGTGATTGTCTCGCGCGAGACTACCTGTTCCGCGCGGGACAAAGCTTCTGTTTGTTGTTCTGAGCCTGAACATTTAAGCCTTCTTCCGATCCGTTGGGGCTAGATTTGATCTTGACATAAGTTCTATACTTCTATGTCAGTTTTCCGAAGCTACATCAACCTCAAGACTAGGGATGGCAAAAACCCGAAACCCGATCCGAACCCGAAAAGACCCGACCCTAATAGGACGGGTTTGGGATTCAAAAATAAAAACCCGGCGGGTTTTTATAGGGTTCGGGTTTACCCCCGCCCCGCCCCGAACCCGCCCCGATTATATTGGAAATTACAAAAATACCCCTGACTAACAAATTTTGTGGGAATTATCCTTTTCATTTGATGAACAACAAATTTTCTTGTAACCAAGACATGAATTAACTGTCAGTATGAGCTTCAAGATGAATTAACTGTTAGTTGCCTGTTGTTATACCACTATGTTCTTACGTCAATAATGACTGTAATATGCCCTTTCCTCTCAGCAGAACAGAAGGCAAGATTATTTTAAATTTTTGGGTTGAAAACTTTCACTTTGGTTAACTCGGGGCGGGGCGGGGCGGGCTCGGGTAGTGCAAGTAACGGGGCGGGGCGGGTTCGGGAAAGGGTAGATGAATATAGGGGCGGGTTTGGGAAATGCAAAACCCGTCCCGAACCCGCCCCGTTGCCATCCCTACTCAAGACTCTCCCAACACAATGTCCGGCATCGATGAAATTCCGGGTGACAAAACCATGTCTGAAAATAATCACAAACTGCTAGAAGAAGCCAATGGCCGCTTAGAGGAGCAAGCAACCCAAATCCATACCCTCGTTGAGGAAATCCAAGAGCTTAGGGCGACATTAGCCACAAAAAAAAAAAAGAAAAAGAAAAAGATTCTTCCTCCGAAGAAGAAGAATCATACACCAAGAAGACTAAGAGTCGCCGCGAGAGCAAAAGCAAGAAAAAGAAGTATGAGCCTAGCTCATCATCTTCCTCCTCTGATAATGAGAGTTCTACTTCCAAGAAGGAAAGCAAGGGAGAAATCAAGAAATCAAATGAACCCCTTACTATGGCAATGCTAGAAAAGAAACTCGCATCCTTTGATGTGAGCAAGGGAGCCTCGCTCTCTATTGACTATGACACTCTTCGTCAATCCATGTCAAAGCTTCCTCGAAAATACAAAACACCCGACATTGCAAAATTCAATGGCACTACTTGTCCAAAAACCCATTTGTAAACCTACTCTTGGGCCATGCTGCCTATGGGTGTTGATGACAACCTGCTAGCTCAATGCTTCCCACAAACTCTTGATGGTGCCGCTAGAGATTGGTACATGACCCTTCCACTCTCCTCAAGGTTTGATTGGCCACTTGCCAGTCGTGCCTTCCAAAAGCAATTTGAGGACAACTCTACTTACCGCACTACTAGAAGGGACCTCGAGCAAACCAAGCAACTCTTGAATGAATCATTTACAGACTTCGTCAAAAGATGGAGGACCAAACTGACCGAAATCGTTGATAGGTCAAGCCTAGACGAGCAAATTCACATCCTCATTCAATGTCTTCGAGAAGAGTATCAAGAAAAACTTGCGGGTAACTATTTCCCTAGCTTTGCGAACTCCACAAATCCGACATACGAGTAGATGACCTCATCAAACAAAAGAAAGAAGCCAAGAAAGAAAGTTGGTTCCGCTACAACAAGAGCTCCTCTTCCTCTTCTAACCCCAAGGATGCTTCCGTCAATGCTATACTCTTCAATCATCCTGAAAATGGTAAATACTCCGCAGTACCTCCACCACAAAAGAAGAAAAAGGATAGACATTACGACAAACTCGAAGGGATCACTTAAGAGGAACTTCTCGATATGCTTTTCAAGAATGGAAAGGTCAAACCAAGAGAAGGTGGCCCACCAAAGAAAGAAATTCCGGCTAATCATGCTCATCATCTCTTCTGCAAGTTTCACAACACTACTGGCTACGACACCAACTCATGCTTCCACTTGAAGGATGTAATCCAAGATCTGTTTGATGCTAGAGAAATAGGGCTTCCCAATGTTGTCACCAAACCTCTACCAAACAACGATGTCAATCTAATAGAGATAGGAAGTAGCTCGGAGGATCCTACTCGTCTAGCCACAATTGTGGATGAGAGCCCTCTTGAATTTAATAAATCTTTTTTATGCTACACGATGTCTTGGGATGCAATCTTAGAGCAAAAAGGAAAAGGACCTAAAACAGTTAATCTCCTCACACGATCCAGCCGGGTGATTAACAACAAAGACCCAAGAGATGAAAATCCTCCTAAACAAACAAAGGCTTCATCGTCAAATGAACCCGACGATCCCCTCTTAGCCCAGCTAAAGAAGATACAAGCAAACATCTCAGTTTGGGACCTTATAGGATCATCCCACAAGCATCGCGAGATTTTGAAAAAAGCATTGGCCCAAATGTCCATTTCCTCAGAAGCAACACCTTCTCAAATGATTGGCCATTTGCAATTTGGCAATGTCATCACCTTCACTGATCTGGACCTCCCGACATATGGTAACAATCATCACGAGGCCATGTACATAACTGCTAAGGTTAATGGATACCGAATGCCACGCATTTTGGTCGACAATGGGTCCGTAATTAACGTCTTTCCGAATAAAGCCTTATCATCATTGGGTCTCACCCACAAGGACCTCAAACAGTCAGGGCACACTGTACGAGGTTATGATTGCACTGCTAGAACTGCTCTGGGCTCAGTTACAATACCTATAGAAATGGGATAGGTCACCATGAATGTCGAATTTCAAGTCATCGACATCCCTGCATCCTTCAACTTATTACTTGGCCGCCCTTGGTTGCACGACATAGGGGGTGTACCTTCATCTCTACACCAATGCATCAAATTCAAATACAACAACACGATAGTCACAATACACGGAGAAATGGTTACCGCCAGTCCCATCCTTGAAGTACAACTGTAGCGTTGTGAGGAAAATTTCATCTTTTCATCTTTTGAGTCGCCACCTATATTATTCGATTGGAAAAATAGGAAAACCATTTTGAAAGAGATTTGGGTTCGGGGCTTAGGTTATGGAATGGGTAGGTCAAGGAGCATCCATTCCACCCGATCCGGAGATCGGTCTTGCTAAAGAAAAGAGAGGTTTTCAATCTTTTTAATAAAATAATTAAAGAAAAACAAATAAACCCTAATCAATTCCTTGATTAGGAATGTCGGATTGTATGCTTCGAGATCGCCTTCATTGACTGAAGGGACTCTAGGCTAATCCTTTTGATGGGATTACACTACTCTAAAATCAATAGAGAGGTTGAGAAGAGAAACGAAAGTTTAAAGGATGATTACCTTTTGAGGAGAGATTCGGACAGAGTTTCGACTCAAGTTTAGAGTCGAACCTTGATGCGGACAGAGCTTCGCCTCGATCCTTGATTCGGATCTTGATGCGGACGGAGCTTCGCCTTGGTCCTTTGATTCGGGCTTCGATATTTGTTAATCAACAAGGTTGATGAACAAACTTTAGGAGTTGTTTGTGAGTGATTTGAAGGAGTCTTTCGTGGAAAGAAACCAACAAATTGTGCGTGTTGTGTGTTTTCTTGATCAAGGATCAGAATTGTCGACCTCCCGAAACACTGAAAATCATCCAATATTTATAGGAGGTTGGAGAGGTGAAGGTGGAGAGGTAAAATCCCCTAGGAAGGTTCCGTAATCCCGCCTAATTGGATACCCGAATTGATAAGGTTTTATCCAAAAAGAGAGTTTGAAACGGAGAAGGAGAGTGATTTCTGCATATCCTGTCGAGGGGATATCTCGCGCGAGATATGATATCTCGTGCGAGATAACTAGTCATTTGACTATTTTGTCCTCTTCAGTTATTCCGTTAGTCAGTTAGGTCCAAAACTAACGAGGTTAGTTAGAAACTTAACGAAACATGACGAAACTGATATGCTTTCATCAAAACATAAAAGAGAGATGAAGAGTAGTGTAATCATGTAATTATGAGTTCAGAATGGGGTGTCTACAACAACATAGCACTTCTGACTACTTGTTCAGTGGCTTCGAAATTGAGAAGGATAGCACCATAAACGCCATCCAGACTTGCAACGAAAATGACTACTCCAAAGCACTTTGGTTTTCTGGAAACCTTCCTATTTTAAGAATGATGCAAGCAAAGGGATACTTTCCTGGTTTGGGACTTGGCAAATAGTTGCAAGGGGTAACAGAGCCACAGCCTGTTCCCCCACTGCACACGAAACATGGCCTAGGATATATCCTTACCATTGATGATAAAGTGAAGAAGAAGAGAGTACCCTTACTCAAGTCAAGTGGGAAGGAACTGCATACAGAGGTCACCATAACTCAAGGGCCAAAGAACACAACCTCGAACCATACCGGAAGACGCTCAATGGCTATTTAGTTCGAGAAAAGGAAGACATCCCATACTTCATCTTTCCAGAACTATGGACTGACGATGAAGGAAAGCGCCATCCGGGCTTCGAAATTTTTAATGACTGCGATGCTTCTTCAGATGAAACAGAACCCGTCCCACTAATCCTTAAAGATTTGTGGGGTATGAAAGCTGAAGTGACCAACGAATGGGACTTTGTATTGGGAGAATACATGCTGTGACAATTTGAGAATCTGTGTCGACTAGAAGACAGCCAAATCCATGCAATATCCAAGGGGGACGCTCCAACTATTGATTACAAGAAGTTAATCCAGAAGTGTGATAAGCCAATTCTAAACTGGCACATCACCGGGGGACCAGTTGTTGATGAAGATTTCATGATCAAAGAGCTTGGTTGTACTCCCCATCCCCGTAGGGAGATAGGCCCTGCAACTTTCTCCTTAGAGTCAGGCTCTGCCTTTGATGAACTCACTCAAGAGGAAATTGAGGCGGTGGCAGAGCATGTATTCCCCTACTTCCTTAATGAAAACTTTGATCTTTTCGAGTACCCTGAGATTGCTAACATCGTGAATGATGAATTAACTAATAATAATAAATATAACGAACTAGATAATAATGAATCATATGATGAGATAGATCAAGAAAACGAACAAATTTTAAAAGAATTAACAAAGCAAGTAGGTCGTTGTGGAAAGAATGGTCCTGTTGACAATGTGGAAATGCAAACGGTTAACCTTGGGATGACAGAAGACCCCAGAGAAACCAAGATCGGTAGCTTCTTCAAGGGGGAAGACAGAGAAATCCTAATACAGCTCCTCAGAGAATATGTCGACGTCTTCGCTTGGTCCTACAAAGATATGCCAGGGTTAAATCAATCGATCGTAGAACACAAAATACCGCTGCTACCTAACGCCAAACCAGTCAAATAGAAACTGCGCAAGATTAAGCCTGAATGGTCGATGCATGTGAAAGAATATATAATGAAGCTCCTGAATGTATGATTTATCAAGGTAGTCGAATACCCGGAATGGCTAGCCAATACAGTGCAGGTGGCCAAAGCAAATGGGAAGATACGAGTTTGTGTTGACTTCAGAGACCTGAACAAGGCATCCCCTAAAAGATTACTTCCCATTGCCAAACATAGACATGTTGGTCGACGCTACCGCAACTTATGAAGTTCGCTCATTCGTGGATGGTTTCGCAGGATACAACCAAATTCTCATGGCAGAAGAAGACCAACACAAAACAGCATTCACTACACCTTGGGGAACATTTTTTTATACGGTCATGCCCTTTGGTCTAAAGAATGCGGGGGCTACTTATCAGAGGACAGTCACAACACTATTCCATGATATGATCCACAAGGAAATAGAGGTATACGTGGACGACATGATTATCCACTCCAGAGGACAGATGGTCAGCACTTCATAGATCTCAGAAAATTCTTCAATAGACTGAGGCACCAAAAAATGAGGCTCAACCCCGCAAAATGCTCATTTAGGGTGGTCAAAGGAAAAGTCTTGGGATACATGGTCACCGAACGTGGCATAGAAGCAGACCCCGCCAAGATAAAGGCTATCATAGACATGCCACCGCCAAGAACACAGAAAGAAGTGAAAGGATTCATGGGCAGACTCCAATACATCAGTCGATTATTAATCAACTGACTACAATGTGCGATCCTATCTTAAAGCTACTTAAGAAAAATGCACCACAAGAATGGACCGAAGAATGTCAAGAAGCACTCGAGGAAGTAAAGCACTACTTAACTTCCTCACCCATCCTGGTTCCACCGCACAAGGAGAAACCCTTGAAACTTTACCTCACGGTTACTGACAATGCATTGGGGGCTATGCTTTCTCAAGAACAACCAGATTCCCACACAGAGAATGCAATTTACATTGTCAGTCGTCGATTCTAGGGCATTGAAGTCAACTGCTCTCCACTTGATAAGTCTTGTGCTGCGCTCGTCTGGGTAACACAGAGGTTAAACACTATATGGAAGTCTTTCCAGTTCGCCTCATCGCACGAATGGATCCTCTGAAGTACATCCTCGAAAAATCCGACTTTTCTTTCCACTTGGCCAAATGGTATTTCATGCTCGCGGGATATGATATTACTTACGTCACTCAGAAATCCGTCAGGGGGAGTGTATTCGCAGATCAGTTAGCTGAATTTCCTTGTGACGAAGTAAAGGGGGAAGACCCGCGATTCCCTGATGGAGACATCATGAGTATAGAAGATGAAAATAAGTGGCAATTATTTTTTGATGGCCCAGCCAATAAGAAAGGTTATGGCATCGAAATGTTATTGGTAGATCCCGACGACATCTATACCCCTCTAGCAATACGCCTCGACTTTAACGACACTAATAACACTACCGAATACGAAGCTTGTATAGCAGGACTCGAAGCAGCCCTAGAATGCAACGTGACTGAACTCGAGGTGTATGGGGATTCTCAGTTGATCATCAATCAGACACTGAAGAAGTGGAGGATCCAAGATCCAACCCTTCAAAGGTACAATACACACCTCCAATAGTTGGTGCAACAATTCCAAGATATCTCGTTCCACTACCTCCCAGAGACAAAAACCGATTTGCAGATGCTTTAGCTATGCTTGCTTCCTTGGTCAAAATTTCTGCAGGAAAAGCAGTAAAACCCTTCAAAGTAACTCAGCGAGCAACACCTGCCTACTGCGCCGTCATAGACCTCCGTGACTACAAGGATGACTGGTTATCCAAATGCGCCACCATCGATGACTCCGATAAGAAACCTTGGTACTATGACATTTGGCATTTCATCCTGGATGGAACCTTCCCACCTGAGGCCGATAAGAAAACTCAGGTTGCCCTAAAAAGATTAGCAGCTAATTATGTCATCATTGCTGATCGCTTGTTCAAAAAGTACTCCAAAAGGAACCTCCTCTGCGCCACCAAAGAAGAGGCCCAAGAGATAATGGACCATGTTCATCAAGGAGTGTGCTAAACCCACATGAGCGAAAACATGCTCGCCAAGAAGATCATCAGACAAGGATACTTTTGGTTAACCATGGAAGTAGACTGCACCAACATGGTCAAGAAATGCCATAAGTTCCAGTACCACGCTAACCTTCAGCATGCACCGCCTTCCTTACTATATCCTATGACATCCCTTTGCCCATTCTCTACATGGGGCATAGATGTGATTGGAAAGGTTACACCCGCGGGAACCAACGGGCACAATTTCGTTCTAGTAGCCATCGACTATTTCACTAAATGGATCGAGACCGCCTCCTACAAAGTTTGAATGCCCGAAAGGTAGCAGGGTTTATCAAGCACAACATCATTTGCCGATATTGGGTGCCGTAAGAGATGATATCTGATAATGGCTCCCACTTCGAGAAAGAAACCGACCGTCTCTTGACAGAATATAAAATCGTAAGGCACAAGTCATCTCCTTATAGGCCTCAAACGAATGGAGCAGTTGAAGTTGCAAATAAAATGATCGAAACCATCATCAGGAAAATGGCAGTCACTGGAAAGGATTGGCCCGACAAGCTACCCTTCGCACTTTGGGGATACCGCACCTCAGTCCGAATAGCCACCGGCGAAACTCCATACACCCTCATATACGGAATGGAAGCCGTTCTACCTATAGAGCTAGAGATACCTTCACTAAGGGTTCTCCTAGAAAACCAAGTGAACAAAGTCGACTGGTTGGAAAACAGATACGAAGAGCTAGCTCTACTAGACGAAAGGAGACTGAGAGCAGCCGAACACACTCAAGCCTACCAAAGAAGAATGGCAAGAGCTTTCAATAAAAAGGTCAAAACGAGGATGTAAGTACCCATATCCGGATCGCCAAAATCCGTTAGAAGTTAACCGGAATCCGTTAACTGGCCCGCTCCAGGTTAACTGGAACCCGTTAAGCTCCCCGTTCTCAAGCTAATGAGACGTCCCGGGACTGCCCCGTGCATCCCAACGTCGAAGCGTACTCAACACACGTTGTCGCACGTAAAAGTATAACTTCTTCTGAAAAACGCACTATCCGGCACTTTTCGGGGGCGTTTCGGACATTTTCCGGACAGTTATTTAAAAAATGGACAAAACCGGGAATAATGACACGATATTCCATGCCCTGGTGAGTCACAGGACACGTGGCACGCATGCCACAGCTCTCTTGTCAACCTCAATCAGATTTCAGTGTGAAAAGATCAAAATACCCCTGGGATGCAGTCCCAGTCCGTCCGAACTCTTTTGCAGAGAATCCAGAATTGCCAGCAAGTCCCTCCAGTTTCCAAAGTTTCACAGAAACCCCTGGAATTCAGCCTAAGTCCGTCCGGACTCTTTTGCAAATTTCACCTATAAATACAGAGGTCTGTTAACATTTCAAAAAAAAAAAAGAAAACCTTACTCATTTTCTCTCTAAGCCACGGCCCAAACCAGTTTTAACCTCCCCCGAGCCCCGTTTTGCCTCGATTTGCGTGAAAACTCCGCGTTTCAACCAAACACAAACTGAAACACCTCGAAACACCGTTCCAAACACTAAATCGTATCCCGTATACGTCTCTCGAGCCAAAAAAGTCAACCCCTAGCCATAGGTAACACTCTCTCTCCCTAAATACTCATTCCGTCTCGGTTTATGCGCCAGTCGCTACAACCGTTTCGGACGAACGTTGTTGAAATGTAGATGTCACCGTCAACGGGGTCCGATACGTTTTAGTCTCAGATCCTCTTCTCTTCCCGTAAGAGAAGTAATCTCGGGTTAAAACGGCGTTCCGGCCCCGTTCCGTTACTTTTATGTCATTTACAATTCCGGATCGTTTGATCCGTTGAACGTCATTTACTTTCCTGTCATTTACAAATTCCGGATCGTTTGATCCGTCGATCGTCATTTACTTTACGCAACTTTAAAATTCCGAGCCGTTTGGTTCGTTGAACGCACCTTTAAAATCCGGGTCGTTTGATTCCGTCGATACCGCACTTTAAATACTGTCATTTACAAGTCCGAGCCATTTGGCTCGTGATAGTATTTACTTATCAAAGTCCGAGTCGCAAAAATGATTCGTTGATCGCATATCATTTAATGCTTTTTTCCCGTAAAATCGCTAACAATGTAATGCCCGGTTCAAAACCGGAGTTCGACATTCTAACTCTCTTTCAAAAAACGGGTGAAATGACGTTTGGCATCCAAACGATCATCTTCAAACTCAAAATCCGACGTTTGACATTCAAACGCTCTTTACTTAAAAGTCAACATTTGACACTTAAGTTAAAAGATCAAAATCAGCACTCATGTCACTTTTCCTAAAAAATTCCAAAACCGACGTTTGTCATTCAAACGCTCGCCTTTTCAAAAGGAATCACATAATCAACGTTTGACATTCAAACCAAGATTAAGCTTGTCATTCAAGACCCCATTTTCAAAATGCAAACCCACACACACACATGCACACATTTTCGAGAAAGGTAGAAAGACTCGTCATACGAGGCATTTCGGGTGATCTCAAAATACTCTTCCCGAAACGTAACGTGACCTCCGAACCTAACAATCTCTGGTACTCAAAGCCTTTTTCTCGTTTTTGCTACCAATAAAATGACACCCCTTTTCAAAGCTTTTTTCTAAGTTTTTGCTACCAATAAAAACGACACCATTTTCACAAAAAAATCGTTTCTCAACGTTTGGGCTCAAAATACAAAAACCGTGTGTCGACTTCTCTCCTTCCCGAAAATGAGGTCTCAAACACCAACATCCGCGAAAGACAACCGCCTTTCGCCACGCGCGAAATCTGGGTAATTTCAGTTGGCGACTCCACTGGGGACTTGGATACTTTTTCAAAACTGCCGTTGTTTTCAAAAAGCCTTCCGCAGGTCAAACTTTCGTTTACCCTTCCTCGTTTTTGTGTGCGTGTGTTACTTTAAACCTCGAATGGTTTTTTCAAAAGGGCGTTGCATTTTTATCTTTTTCAAAATCATAACATGTTTGTGCATTCCCGTTCATACTTGATTTTTCATGCTACATTTTGAACTGCGCATAAAATTATTTAAGACACATTCTGAAAATCTCTGTTTTACTCAGAAAAGAATTTTAGTGACCGCACACTACTCGCACTTGCTGCCTCGGTACACCGCACTTCACGTGCACTTGCTGCCTCGGTACACTGCACACTATGACCCGTAACCCGGGATGACCGTTCAGTTGCAGCTCGGTTGGTCTGCCAGACACCTTTCGAGCGCGCACGGGGTCGTCCCAAACAGCCCATCCTAGCCCGTGTAAGCCATGCACTCTTTGTGTCACACTTCGTCCAAGACCCCGGTTGGTTTTTGGCTTAGTACGTGTCATAAAGCCCAAGTGTATGTTTTTTACGCCGGGTTCCGTTACGAGTCAAGCTCGAAAGATTGAGACCGAAGGTCGTTCCCGACCCGAAGTCTTGAGCTTTTCAGCCTTGACTTTGACGCGGAGCTCTGCCGAAAAATATACCCGAAGGTTCAATGTGACACCGTGTCACCAAACCCTCACCGTATGCACCGTGCCCGCCACAACTTGGCCAACGCCAAAAGCTAAGGCCCCTCGCGCAAGCGAGTCAGGAGAGGTCATGCCGAAATTTTGGCACGATCCCCGCCTTAACTTAAGGACGTTGACTTCGACTGTGGCCCGTGCGTCACATACGTTGGAAGTTTGCGTGATCAGCTAGCCTTAAGTTCACTTTTTCCTTTGTCGGTGGAACTCGCTTGCCTTATAGGACCCTCGCTCGGGATTGTCCGTCCCGAGAAGATGATCTACAAATGGAAACGAGGGGCTTATAAACGTAGTGACGAGATCCACTGATTAGAGCCTTAGGTTAGTTGCGAAAAAAGAAGACACGATCTTTTCCAACCGATTAGGACTCTGAGAAAATGCGTTTTAAGTAAACATTAATCGGTAACTGCACATTGCACTAGCCCGAAACCTTGAGCCAAATACCCTTTTCCGAAGCCTAAACCCTGCCTTTCGTTCCCTGCAGCGAGCAGAAAGTGGTTCAGAATTTCGGGTCAGCGCCTCGTCGAGTCAGTTACTGGCGGCGTCGAGACAGTTCTTCGGTTCCCTCGGTTCCTCGGCCCGTAATATCCGACATGTCTGGCTCACCGAGAAATCGTGACGGGACGGACCCCCGCCACGTGTAATGTATATGACATTGGAAGAAGCCATCCGGGCTTGTGAGGTTCACAAGAGGCAGAAAGAAGATCAGCAGAATTTCGTGGTACAGCTTCTGAATGAGCAAGGTATAGCAGCTATCCCCCAGTCAGACGGTACTTTCTTCCTAGTCGAGGACGATGATTCCCCAAAACCAGCTCCTCAAACCTTTAACCAGGTTCCTCCCCCGCCAACTTACGGGATGCCTTCGAACCAAGGAAACAGCCGACCTAGGCTCCATGTGACCACCTCTCAGGGCAACCCTGTCATATACGGCCAAGCCAGTGCTACTCCCATCACTCAGTACAACCAGCGCACCGCTGGACCATCTCAAACAAATGCCAATATCCTCCAATACCCTCCTGGGTTCATCCCATTGCCTATACACGAATCCCAAAACACCGGGGACAAACCCCGATACAGTCCAGAAAAGGCCCTCATATATCCACATATATTAAGCCTTCCACCTCCAATCACTACCACTCACATGGTAGCACCCGGCGCCGAGCCTCAAAGTCCACCACTGGACCCAACCTTAGCCTGGATGGTCGAACAGATGAAAGACCTGAAAGCCACCATGAGCAGCTCAAAGCAAGAAACGCTCAAGTCCACAGATCCGGGAATGGTCACGCCTCTCCGCCAAGTTCGTAATGCCGGAGATGGAGCGATTCGACGGAACCGAATGTCCTCAAACGCATGTTGACACCTACGTTCTCAGCATGAGAGCGAAAGGAGCAACCCTCCAGAAATGGCCGATCACTTCCAAAGATACGCTCAAGAGTTCAAAGATTACGATGGTTCCTAAGGGTCAAACCCGCATATCGCCACAACAGGGATCAGATCAGTAACATCTTCCTAGAACGGTACAGATCCAACTTAGAGTGGGAAACAAGTCGTGAGGACTTAATCACCACCGAGCAGAAAACAGATGAAAGCGTCGGAGAATTCTACAAGAGGTGGAGTTGGAAACTCTCCGAGATCATGGAGCCACTCTCCAAGGATGAACAGATGCGGATCTTCAAGTCCTGCTTAAGACCGTCCATCGAACTCTCATCGCCATCACTTCTTCCTGCATCTCCGAGCCATGGTCAATGCCGGCTCACGCTCGAGAAGGATCTCAAGGAAAAATTAGCTACCGCACAAACCATACGTATACCGATCAGCTGCATTCAATCCCGCACCGGCCCCGGCAAAGGGAAAGATACGTCCTGTCAACTACATTCATCGTGACAGCAATGAGTAATGTAAACTCACCCCACAAAGCAACAACTCCACTCCGAAGCAGCATGCCATACACTTCGACAAGTTGGACATGCCGCTGAGTAAGATGCTGGAAGGTTTGATCAAGGAAGGCCTCCTCAAACCTGTTGCCAACTACAAACCCAAGAATCCCGTAGTCAACGCTGACAAGAGCAAGTACTGCGCCTTCCACTAGTATCATGGCCATACCACCGACAATTGCGTGGGGTTATGGTATGAAATTCAGAATTTGATAGAGGAAGGGAAATTTGAGCGTCCCCATGGACCCAATACGATCGAAAACCCTTTTCCGAACAACAATTGTGTGAACTCCATTGAATGGTTGCCAAAGAAGATTGCCGCAGAGCCAGTCCCTCTGCCTCTTCCAGCCAGGTCCTCATCGAATGTCCACATCAGTTACGATGTTTGTGACTGCTCCGCATGCCTTGTGTACGAGTACCAAGACATGATCAGGAGTAATTCTCCCAGAAAGCAGAAAAAGAAGTCTTCTCAACAGAAACTGAGAGAAAGATATGAAGCTGGAGACACCAGTGTGGGTACACTCGGAGAGCCATCCGGGAGGTTCGATTACTACGTACTCTACTCCACCTACCCTCCCTTCCTCCAGCCACGCAGCCTTTAGAGCGCATAGGGTGGGAAAGCCGAAAAGTCCCGCCGACACCCGTAGTTCAGCCTCAGACACTGGAATACCTCAAATCTTGACGATCTCACTGCCAGTCAGAAGCATAACCCCCCGCGGGATCAACCAAGGTTCAATTTGCCCAGCTTCAGAGCACGGGCCTGCAAAGGAAAGTCAAAGTCAGTTTGGCACTCGCATTCAATCAATGTGCTAACCAAGGGCAGCCACCGCCACAAGCAGCCTCAACACAATCCCGAGGCACCACCAAAGGCTTTACCTCGCAAGAGGAAGACAGGAAACGGATGGCTTGATGACTCTCCTTCTGCGAAAAGAGATCAGATCTACGATTCCCGACTGTATAGCAGTTTGCTCACTTTCTGTGATGAAGACCTGTCGAGAGACGCCTCAGGGCACAATGAAGCTTTGTACATCACTCTCCGGCTTAACACCATATCGCTCCTCGGGGTATTGGTAGACAACGAATCAGCAGTTAACATCCTCCCTCTCAACATGATGCGAGCCCTACGCATCGATGAAGGCCACATGATTCCGTCTGCCCGGACTATCAAAGCCTACGACAACACGTCTCGTCCCATCCTGGGGACGGTGACTCTGGAGCTCTGGTTCGAAACCCAAATGGTGCCAAAGAAATTCCACGTGATGGACATTCCGTCCGAATTCACAACTCGTTGGGACGCCCTTGGCTACACCACATGAAAGCCATAGCTTCCACTCTCCATCGCGCCAAGTTCATTAACCTACAGGAGATCTTGAAGTCATCGTAGGGGACAGCTTTCATAGGGAACGAAGCCAAGACAACAGCCAAGCGTGCCCGCAGCCAGGCACCGGGGCTACCTCCTTCAAGTCGACCAAGGGACTATCGGGGCAAATCTCATCAGAATCCCTCAGAGTCCGGAGATGCTAACTATATCAACGTCCTCGAGCAAGCAGACCCTGAAGCAGTCAGGTTCATCAAGTTCAACTGCCGTTTTCGACACTTGGAATTAGACTGGAAAGAAACCTTGAGCATCGCCATGATGCGGGCACGTAAACCCCCTGTCTCCGGTCGGAGATTTGTCAACATCCTTCAATCCTACTCTCTGGCCCCGCCAGGCAAGGAAATCTTTGTGATAAAGGTCAACAAGCATCGTCACACTCGTGATGAATGTATGGAAGTCGTATGGGACGTCTTCAATGAGGAATTGCCCGCCGAGCCCCTCTTCTCGAGCGAAGGGCATGCTTTTCTAGCAGCTCTAGCATCGCAGCAGGACGCGAGGCGTCCTTATGTCTGGGTTGAGCCGTCAGACGACAACGAATCAGGACTCTCCGGAGTCGAGGACGCGGCAGACCCGCAAGAAGATCCCTACATACATATGCTCAGTTTCGAGGATGGCACCAGTTCTGATGATGTCACCTACGACGAGGGCTCCAATACCATGGAAATTGTCAAGCTCAACATCCCTTACAAACGGTTATCCGGCGAATGGAAACAACTGGTTGACACGACAAAGAACCCCTCTGATCAAGTGACTGACGGCGACTTCGTCAACATCATATTTTCCATATATCCCGATGATGCCAAGGATCCGGTCCTTATTATCAGATTCTGCAATGCCAAAGTTACCCTCGACGAGTGCCTGCTCATGGTAAACGAGGCCTTGGCCAATCGAGCTTAGAGCTCATCATCACTTCCGACTACCAGCCCCAGTGGCAACCGGCCCGTGCCGTCAGTCAAGCTTACAGCCACAAGCGCCGCCAAGGCCAAAGGCACCATCAAAGGAGACAAAGCTCCTCACCCTATCACAAATCAGATCAACCTCAGGAACGCTTCCAGTAGCCACCCTGAAAACATCTGTAAGAGTCTTCCCCGTAAGACAGATCCAGCTTCCGACGAAAGGAATGATCACCTCAGCATCAACATGCTCAAGTTTGACCCTGCTCCCAGCCATCACGGCCACGGACTCCGGCATCCCGCCAGCAAACTGCTAGCTCTGATAGACTTGGCGATCCAGCGAGATCACGAGACTGTCAACATCGCAGAATTCAATACCCTCGTGGGTTCAATCAAGCAGATATGGGCGAATTTCTTGGTAACCGAGATCAAGGAGGGCTGCATGGAATATCCTAGCCCGACTTCCTTCGTCAATATAATCCAAGTGTTTCCGCCATTTGGGGATTTAGATGTGATCACAGTTCTAGACACCAGTTAGACGGTGCGCACCTACGGAGACTGTTTAGCTCTCGCAAGGAAAGCCCTCATGGAACTAGCCGCTCAAGAGAACCGTCTCTGGGACGAGAACCAAGCTCAAAAGACCGACAGGGACCATGCCCTTAAAGTGTCACAAGCAGCTTCAGATAGAAAGCTAGAGGCCACTCTAGACCAGTTCGACCTCAAGGGTTTTGCTCACGGCAACTTCCTGGACTACCGTCTTTTCTCATCCAATCCCCTCTGGCAAGGGAGGGCGATCAACGGTCCCGACGACCTAGGAGATGGAATGGCACAGCACAAGGGGTACCTAGCCAAATAGCAGGAAGAATACAAGCGCTTATCTCCCCGAGAAAAGCAAGTTCTCTGTGAAAGCGACGACGAAGACGATAAAATCATTCTCTTCCAAGCCGGGCATGAAGTCAACAAAACCAGAATCCCAAGGGTCCTGGGATGATGGGGACGAATCATTTCCGCTCTCAAACTAAAAGGCCAATTGAGGGAGGAAGGTCTATTCAAAAAGAAAAGAAAGATGGAAATACATCTCCAGCAACTACTCAGGGAGATTCCACAGACTGCGACATTCGTTTACAGAAACGATCAACTGGGACGGCAGCCAATTACATGGGCAGATGTTCGGGAAGCCGTGTACTCACCTTCCGACATACCCGCCACTCAGATAAAGCAGAAGGGAAAGCTCTCCCCGATGGAAGTTTATCTAGACTGCCGCACACAGTTCAAGGAAGCACTGGCTATTCTCACATGGGAAGAAACGCAGGCGCTAACTCTCGACGTAGGCTCTACTGCAAGAGAGTTGATCTGGGCTAAGAGTGGAGGAAAATTAGCAAACCATGAATATCGCCAAACTCAACTCTGTAATGCCCCGAGCATGCTCAAGAAGAAGGAAAGGAGTGCGGTATACCGTGAAGAGATCAAGGAGACTGCTCGCTTGAACCAAGAACTCTCTAACCTCCCCGAGGGTCAAGCAACCCACAGCTTCGCTGCAACCACTGTTGCGCACTGCCATTCGAACAGTTGCAACAAACCATAAACTCCCTCCCCACGGAGGCACCCAAGCCGCATCCCGGGACGTAATCCGGAAAGCCGCCGAAGCTCCCGGAATGCATCTACAAATAACGAAGTGAGGGAAGACATATGGCCCTACGCTTCGAGGAATCCTCCTCTCGACTATGGCTCGCCTCGTAGCGACCTGTTCGTAAGGGACCAAACCCGATGTCGTTGTCCCGACCCGATCGGGTCAAATCCATGCATTACCACCTAAGGCCACCAAAAAGCCAGGAGCCTGTAACCGCAACCCGGCCTCGCCCGAAGACACAAGTTCCGTGAAAGAGGACCCGATCCTCACTCACTCAAGCAGACCCAGCGAACATTTCCCTTTAGTCCCTGCTCACATCTTCATATCCTCACAAGCTCAAGCTAGAGGAAAGTTTGGCCCGCACCATGGTCCCCGTGGACGCAACCCCAGACGAAGTAATTCAGATGATCGGCAACATCCACTACGGCTACATCATCACCTTCACGATTTGGACCTGCCAAAATTTGGGGCTGATCACAATGAGCCGCTCTACATCACACCCACTGACGAGCGTCGCCTTCCCGCGTGTTGGTAGACGGAGGTTCCGAATGAATGTCTTGCCCGCCAAGATGATGGACCCGCTTGACATCAAGCCCACAGATCCGAAGCCTTCACCCACACCGTCAAGGCCTATGACTCCACATCCCGTACAGTTCTCGGGGTTGCTACTCTAAATATCTGGTTCGGCAAGCGGATGATCCCCACCGAATTCCAAGTGCTGGACATTCCTATCACTTTCACGTCCATCCTGGGGTGACCCTGGCTGCATCAGATAAATGGCGTGGCATCCACCCTTCACCAATGTATCAAGTTCATGCAAGGCAACGAGCTAACCACCGTCTACGGCGATGGCCACCACCGAGGGGACCAAAGACCAACGGCATTCCAAAGCTTAGAGATCAAGCATGATGACGATATGGCATTAACTGGATTCACTTTGGAAACCTCCAAGATTCAAATATGCAGCGTGGACCTTCCACTATTTCGGGACAAAATCCCTCCCGCCATGAAGATGATGAAACTCATGAACTTCATCCCAGGACTGGGGCTCGGCAAAAAGGTTATAAGGCCAACATCAAGTCATCAAAGTCAAGGACCATACCACGGTCCAGGGGCTTGGCTATGTGCCAACACCAGCTGATATCAAAGAAAACAAAAGGCTCGCCCGCACCAAGGCAGCAGCCCGCAAAAGGGGAACCTCCTACGGCACATCCCAACCTCCGACCTTACAGTTTCGACCTTGCTCATTACTTCACTAAGGGAACCGACAGCAGAACTGAGGGGACCGACAGCAGAACTGAGGGGACCGAAAGTGGAACTGATGAAGATGAGAAAGAAGCAAGGAAAGTCAGCACATAGACTACATAAAGGATGGAAAAGCTAGCATGGGACCTCAAGCGTTTCAAAGGACTCAAGGCTAATCCGATAAGGGGAGCATTCCTCGACATCACAACTGTACCTGGATCAATTGCCACCACAGTCGAGCATGAGTACACATTCAAAGGAATCCCAGACTTGGAAGAGCAGCTTGAGGCACTCTTCATGGGAAACAGACTGTTCGGGTCAGCCGCCGAGGCCACATTCGAGACAGTAACTCCAAAGCAGAAGGAACCAGATTCATAGAAGACGCTCTTAGCGGACCCGCTCTACGTAGTCTTTTTGAAGAAGTCATGGAGGTGCCAAACCCGATTGACTGGGCTCCGAAAACAAAGCATGATCGCCATGATTGGGACAGCAGGCCAAGCCTCTCGACCCCGAACCCTCATCAAGCATCCAAAGAATGCCACCGAAGAACTGGGTAACTTTCACCGACCAAGGGCAAGCCAGTAAATGGAAGACAAGCCGGGCTCGCACCCACATCTCCCTAAACCCGGTCTCGAACCCTCCGAGCCGCTCCTTGTTAAAGTCCAGCCCTCCGAGTCGTCCAACGGCCTTACGCCAAAGACTATGATAGTGTAGCCAACAATGTATTTCCGTTCGCATCTAATGAAAAATCTCGACCTTTCTGAGTATCCTCATTGCCACTTTAACAACTGATAAGTTAACAAACAACTTAAAAGATGTTAATAACGAATCACTTGATAAAGAAGCAGACACATTAAACGAACAATACATTAAAGAAGTTCTCAAGCGTGTAGTTGACCAAGAGGACAACCGGGCCCAAGCTGCCGAAGAGGTTATGACCAAAGTGAACCTGGGGGCATTGCAAGAGCCTAAAGAGACACAAGTAGGCGCTTTCTTCGCCGATGCAGAAAAGGAAGCCTTGATAAACCTCAAGGAGTATGTTGACGTGTTCGCCTGGTCATATCAGGATATGCCAGGACTCGATCCCTCAATCGTGGAGCACAGAATTCCCTTGGATCCAGAATCCACGCCTGTCAAACAGAAATTGCACAAGATCAAGCCAGAGTGGTCCTTGCAAGTGAAAGAAGAAATTGAGAAAATTCTCTGCGTCGGCTTCATCCGAGTAATTGAGTACCCGACCTGGCTCTCCAACATTGTGACGGTCACCAAGGCCAATGGAAAGGTCAGAGGCTGTGTGGATTTCCGAGATCTCAACAAGGCCAGCCCTAAAGATGATTTCCCACTGCCCAACATCGACATGCTAGTCGACACCACGACAAATTTCGAGGTAAAGTCCTTCATGGATGGGTTTGCCGGATACAACCAGATCAAAATATTCGAGGAAGATCAAGCCAAGACTGCTTTCACCACTCCGTGGGGGACATACTGTTACACGGTCATGCCGTTAGGTTTGAAGAACGCAGGGGCTACTTACTGGCCGCAAATGCCCTCTTCCATGACATGATTCACAAGGAAATCGAAGTGTATGTCGACGACATGATCATCCACCTGCAGGATCGACATGCAAGACATGACAGATCCGAGAAAGTTCTTCAATGTACTCGTAAAGCACTCCATGAGATTGAACCTCGCGAAGTGCACCTTCTAAGGCGTCAAGCGAGGCAAAGTACCGGGGTACATGGTTATAGAAAGAGGTATCGAAGCCGATCCCAAGAAAATCAAGGCCATCATCGACATGAAGCCGCCGCACACCGACGTAAGTGAAAAGTTTTATGGGAAGACTTCAGTACATCAGTCGCTTCATCAACCAGTTGACATCTCTCTGTGAGCCAATGTTCAAGCTGATGAAAAAGAATGTCGACATCAAATGGGACTCCGAATGCCAGACAACTTTCGAGAAAATCAAGACATACTTGGTGAATCCCCCAATCCCGTGCCCGCCACATGAAGACAAGCCACTCCTCCTGTACCTGACAAGAATGTACACGTCAATCGGAGCAATGCCGGCACAAGAACAGAAAGATTCCAAGGTTGAGCATGCAATCTACTTCGTAAGTTTCCGAAAGCTTCAAGGAAGTGAACTCACTTACTCAAAGATTAGAGAAAACTTGTACCGCCTTGGTATGGGTAGTCGGGAAACCGAAACACTACATGCAACACATTCTGCTCCTAGTCTCCAAGATGGACCCCGTCCGATATCTCTTTGACAAGACATCTCTGTCAATGAGACTAGCCAAGTGGTCATTCTTCCTGGCTGAGTTCGACATCAAGTACATGGTCAAAAAATCAACAAAGGGCGTAGTAATGGCGCATCACCGCGTACTTCCCAAGCAAAGGAACCCAAGGGTCCCGATCCGCAGCTTCCTGATGACGGAATCTTTTCACTTGACAAAGCAAACCACTGGCAAATCTTCTTTGATGGGGCAGCCAACAAGAAGGGAAATGGTATCGGAATGCTCCTTGTCGATCCCAAGGACGAGCACACTCCTATAGCAATCAAGTTGAATTTTGAAACAACCAACAATGCAGCAGAGTTTGAAGCTTGTGCAATGGGCCTAGAAGCCGCTCTTGAGCGCAATATCTCGTAACCGGAAGTATACGGAGACTCAAAGCATTGATCATCAATCAAGTGTCCAACAAATGGAAGACGATAGATTCTCGCCTCCGTAAGTACCACACGTACACGGAGGAGCTCATTGCTCGCCCAAGGACATCTCTTTCCATTATTTGCCAAGAGACAGAACCGCTTCGCGCATGCCCCGGCTACCCTCGCATCTCTTGTCGAAATTCCCGACGGGAAATCAAGAAACCCTCGTAATAGGCAGACGGGAAACACCCGCTTATTGCTGTGAGATCGAAGTTAAAAATGAACCGATCGACGAACCCTGGTACAATCAAATCTACCAGTACCTCCAAAACGGAGAAGCTTCCTTCACAAATGAAGATGGAAAATACAAAGAAGGGATCAAAGCCAAAAACATGATGGCACTAAAACGCCTGGCATCCCATTTCGTCATTCTGGGGGGTATGTTGTACAAGAAGCGCCACCAAGGGCCACTCCTTCGGTGTGTAAATAAAGAAAAAGCCAGCGAGCTAATGAACGAAGTTCACAACGGAACCTGCGGTCCGCACATGAACGCCAGAGCATTGACACAGATCATCCTCCGTATGGGATACTATTGGATATCAATGGAAACAGATCGCATCCAGCCTGTCGAAGCTGCGACAAATGTCAACGGTTCTCCAACCTTAATCACATCCCTCCTCACGAACTCTATTGCATGACTACACCATGGCCTTTCGCCACATGGGGAATCGACGTCATCGGCAAAATCACTCCGCCAGGGAGCAATGGTCACGAGTTCATATTAGTCGCAGTCGACTACTTCACCAAATGGGTAGAAGCCAGATCATACAAGGTACTGAATTCTAAGAAGGTGGCCGAGTTCATCAAAGAGAACATCATGTGCCGATACGGAGTGCCCAACAAGATCATATCCGACAATGGGACCCACTTCGAAGGAGATTGTGACAAACTGCTGACCGAATTCATAGTTACACGCACAAAGTCTTCTCCCTACTGCACTACGTACTAATGGTGCAAGAGAGGCAAAGCAAACAAGACTCTCGCAATGATAATCGTAAAGATGACCGCCGTAGGTCGAGACCGGCCCGAAAAGCTACATCTAGCCCTCTCGGGGATACGTAACATCGCCGAACCACCACAGTGGGAGACTCCGTTCGCACTTACCTACGGAATGGAAGCAATGTTACCCGTGGAATTGGAAATTCCATCCCTCCGAGTCCTCTTGGAAAACGGAATCAATGAAGTCGAATGGCTACAGAGCCGTCATGACGAACTTGCTCTACTCGACGAGCGCAGATTGAAAGCCATGGAGCACACTCGTGCCTACCAAAGCAGAATGGCCCGAGCATTTGATAAGAAATTCAAGATCCGAGACATCAGAGAAGGCGACTTGGTGCTAAAGGAAAAGCCTCCTATGCAGACCAATCCCCTCGGAAAGTGGGAGCCTACCTGGATAGGCCCATTCGTGGTACAAAGAATCTTCTCCGGAGGAGCCACGAAGTTAGCAGATTTGGACGGGAACCCTTTCGTTAACCCCGTGAACGGAAGCAAGCTTCGCAGATACTTCGTTTGAGGAAGAGCATGAGTCAACTCTCCTTCCCCATACACCACCCCTCAGTAAAATTAAAGTGCTAAAAGAGTAATACCCAACTGGACACATTCCCGATAATGATCCAGGTAAAAAAACAGGGTCGCACTTCTTTTGTCTTTGTTTTTCTCAAATTCACCTAAAGTGTCGAACTACGGTGACTTGAGCCCCTTAGTCCAATTGTAAAAGGGGAACGTAGGCATCCATCATTGGTTCGGTCTCAAAAACAAAAAAAAAACAAATAAGCATCAATTGCTTGTGTTTCGAAAAACTCTTTTCAATTAACCTACAAATTCATAACGGTTAAAACAATCTTTGATGAGTTCAAGCACGGTCAACTCTTGACTCGCTACACGCTAGCAAAACTACAATAAAATATTAATCAATTAATGTGTCTCGCAATGACAAGGTGGATACTCCGACAAAGAAGGTCAACCTAGTCCCTCGTACTTGGTCCTTCATCCTTCTTCCCCTTCCATTTTCCGCGGCGAGTTTTCTTCACCATCACAGGGAATATTCCCGTAGTCCTTCTACCTCGGCTCGTGGACCCTTCCCGACGCCTCCGTCAAACCGGCACCGCCAACGCAGCCCTTTCCCTAGCTCTATCTTGAGCCGCTCTCTTCGAGCCATCATGACCGTGCTTTGATCGGCCTCCCGACTAGCATTGGCCTCATAGTCGCCCATGTCATCCCCGCACGATTCTGAGGGTTAGTCCCCGCTTCGGCTCTCCTCAAAGTTGAGCCGTCAGGGTAATCAAGACCCAATAGCTCCCTCCGTCTCCACAAGATGGCCATCTGTGTCTCCTCCATACACTCTTCGTACTGCCCGTATATCGCGTAGACACAATGCTGCCCTCTCCGGTGAAAGAGAACCCCGGGCAGAAAGGACGTGTATTGCCACAACCGCGTGAGAAGCAATAGCGTCGAAGGATCTTCCATCTAAGAGATCCCACCTCGAAGGTAGCAAAGATGAACCCAAACCCGTCAATGGCACCTCGGCTCCACTCGTACTATCGCAGCACCAATGATGGAATGTAGAAAGACGTCTGGGACAACCCCGATACTCTGACAACCAAAAGACCCTCCTGAGCGGTCCGACAAGTTTGTAGCTTCCAGTGAGGAACCCACCATCGCAAGTGATGCGTGCGGAGTCTGGCCATCCAGAGCTCCAGCCACCTCGATCGCCCCTATCACCAATGGACGCCGAGAAAAGGACCAAGGGTCACAAGACACTGGCACCTCGAGCATCATCTGCAGTCACTCCCTCAACCACATAGTGAGCATAGCAGGACTCCCTCCCCACATGTATCGACTGCCGGTCGCCATCCGACCTATGTCGAGGAACGTCTCGCCCAGGACCAAAGGCACGATGTCTCCCCCATTCCGGCACTGCCTCACCAGGTCCTGACACTGTGATGGCACACACCCATGGACGTAAATGTGAACAAAGTAGCAATTGCGCACAGAGCATACGCGTCCCACGCGAAAACGCTCCCCTCGACACCGGAAAATTTATCGGGCAGCCCCAAAATATCAACATAGTCTGTGTTCAGTATTAGCACCCAGTATGCTTCTTCAGCCGAGATACCAAGTAGAGACACTAACTTCTCAACAGTGGTTATGCCACCCGCCAAGGGAAGAACTAGCTGTTCCGTCTCAGGTCCTCCTAAAATGGCCCGAAAATCTTCAAACGTGGGAGTAATCTCGTTGTACGAAAAGTTGTACACATGCCTCCGCACATCCCAAAAGCGAGCCGCAGCTCTCAAAAGATCCCAATCTGGCATGAGCTCCTTCAAAGCCCAAACAGATTTCATCCCGTAACAACCCTCGAAAAAGCCCTTGCTTTGCCTCGTGTGGTGCCGTACCCACGACTGGAAATTGTCCAAGTATCGCTCTTGCATCTGAGACGATAGCCTAGGAAATGGAGCCATGGAAAGAGCAAAGAAAATCTTAAGGAATTTAAGAGAGAAATTCAGTTGATTGATCGAAGCAAACGTGCAGTTTTCACAAATTGCAAAAGCTGAACTGCAATTTAAAAGATTCTGGAAATTGAGTCCAAGTCCTACGGATCGTTTCTCAAGTTGATCAAGTCAACTCGCAGCCTACCGCTTTCAATTTGGAAACATTTCCAAACCATACCTTGTTCAAGCCTCTTTGAAACTGCGTGCATCCATAGTTTCAATCAACCACTGCCAACACCACTTCCGCCCCGGGCTCGTGCAACAGTGCAATTAATTAAATAACAGTGCATATAGACATAAATTTTGACCAGTTTGAATTTTTGTGCATGTTTCATTATTTATTTTTGATCAACCTACTTGCTTATTTGTCGAAAATAAAAGAAGGTAATCACTAAATAAATGTGCAAAATACAAGTTCCGCCTCAAAGGCCCTTTTCAAGTACAAGTCAAATTGTTTTGGACAATACACACATTTTGTCTGAAAATAAATCAACAAAAGAGGACTACTCAGAGTCCTGCTCGTCATTCGAGCACTCAATGTACTGCCCCGCAGCAGCCGGATCCGCCGAGGACAGGTACTCTCCAAATTCCTCCAGGCAGGAATACGAGAAAGGCCGCCTCTGCGCCTGCGACCCCGAGGACTCTCCCTGTTCATGCCCCGAGAATGAAGAGTGACGAGCTCCGAACCCCGCCGTTTCGCCATAAAACTGGACGAAGCCCTGCGTAAAGTCCGCTCCACCAGTCGTGGAGGCAGAAGAATCTCTCGGCCTAGATGGCCTCGGCTCATGTACTGCCGCACTCCTCCGGGAATTGCATTGCAGGAACTCCACGAGTCTCCTAGCGTAGTTGGCCCACCCGTCCAATTGTCTCACGGACTGATTGTACGTACGGCCAGACACCTGCAAACCAGGAAAGTCGTCAAAAGACAAACAGACAGCACAGATGCAACATTTGCAGAATGCTACTATCAAATACAGAAAATCAAAAGCACTCACCATAGCATTGGGGTCCACTCTATATCGAGGCCTCGTCTCCTCCGGAATAGGGATCACCAACCACCTGCGAGAACCATCCAGCCCCTCATACGCCAGCCTAGCTCGAGGGAGCGGGTAGTCTCGGGGATATCCAGGGCCCTCGCCCTCCCTGTGCAGCACCTGCGGGCTCCTCAGCCTCGTCCTCACGAAGATGTCATAGTCGGCGCCCTATATGATGAACTCGGTATAGAACACGCCCTATCTATCCGCTCCAGATCCTCCATCGGTATCAACAAAGGATGCTGCATGTGTGGAGGTG
This sequence comes from Adenophora triphylla var. japonica, assembly GCA_022495995.1. Classification (NCBI taxonomy): domain Eukaryota; kingdom Viridiplantae; phylum Streptophyta; class Magnoliopsida; order Asterales; family Campanulaceae; genus Adenophora; species Adenophora triphylla. The sequence goes on from JAFEMH010002869.1 coordinate 105,782, forward strand.
GGTCCATCGGCACCAAAGGAAGGGACCCCGAACCATGCTGATAGGTCACCCTCTCCCCCAGATACATCGCGTCACAATGAAGCCCCACCAGCAGCTTCCGCCGACGTGTGACCTCCCTAGCAGCCTGGACCACAACAACATTAATCCGGTTCCACCAAGTCAGCTGGATCCGCCCGGAAAACTCTCGGCTCAGGGCCAGAGACACCTCCTCGTAAGTCAGCCGAGTACCCTCCCTCGACGACGTCGGCTTCTTCGCCTCCTTCTGCCAAATCAACATGGCAGGGAACAAGGACTCATACGCCTCGTTGATCTCCCATCTCTGCGGGCGGAACACCTCTAAACCCCACACCTGTTAAGCATATGGAAAGTTATGTCAGCTACAGAGCAGATACAGACGAGTACAAAATGAGACAAGGAAGAGAAAAGACGGGAACTTACATCCAGAGCAAATGAAAAGCAACACAAGGTGTTCTCCTCTCCCCACGAGAACCTATCCAAGGCATGGTAGAGCTCAGCCAGTCCAGCCTCCCCCATGCGAACCCCCTCACGGCGTCCCGTATCGGCCGAGCCCAAGCAAAGGGAAGTGACAGGATGTGTCAGAAGTAGGAAACAGGATCGCTGACAAGGCAAACCATATGAACCCTCGAGCCAGACGCTCTGCAGTCATCCTCGGGGACCCCTCTAAATAAGCAATAATACCCCTCCTCAGATGAGCCTCCATCGGTCCATACCAAATACCCAAGCCCCTGGCATCGGTAATATCAAAACCCAGCATCTCCGACAACTGCCCCGGTGTAGCCATCCACCCACACCCGCGTGTTGCCCTGCAATGGCAACCCCGTGATCGCCGCAAAGTCGTGGGAGTCAGCGCCGCTCCCCCACCCGAAGTGAAAAGTGTGGGTCGTGGTCCCACCCGCATTTCGCCGTAGCAACGTACAAGGCCCTTGCCCTCTGCGTTGAAGCCACAGCGGCTACTGCGCTGATGAATCCAGCCAAACCGGAGTCAACCACAAACTGTTGCGGACTCCTCTCTCCGTCCCGAGCCTCGTCTGGGAGTATCTCCCACAGTGCTCTAACTGCCTCAAAGGCTCCCCTGCTCTTCAAATTGCGAACGTCAACTGTCCCTCGCCCCTGCAGGTGAACACGGCAAGAATGCGTTAATACAGAAATGACATCAACAGAGTGCACGAACGCATATCGAAATGATGCAACACAGATATAATTCTCATTTTCCTAAAATATGTCCACCCCAGTTGGAGTATTAACGGTCCAAAATCCCAAAAAGTTCAAAACATTTCGAAAACTCCGTCGAACCCGGAACTTTCAAAACATTTCGAAAACTCCGTCGAATTCGGAACTTTCAAAACATTTCGAAAACTCCGTCGAACCCGGAACTTTCAAAACATTTCGAAAACTCCGTCGAATTCGGAACTTTCAAAACATTTCGAAAATTCCATCGAATCCGGAACTTTCAAAACATTTCGAAAAATTCGTCGAATTCGGAACTTTCAAAACCTTTTGAAAACTCCGTCGAACCTGGAACTTTCAAAGCATCTCGAAAAATCCGTCGAAGTCGGAACTTTCAAAACATTTCGAACATTTCGAAAAATTACTCCGTCCCAAATTTAACTTACTTTAATTTCGGAAAACACCTCTAGGCATGGAATTTTGCAACCAAAATTTTTATGTCATCTACCCATAGTGTCAATTGAACTACACTCTAGTCAATTTCGACAAAGGCGCATAGCAAAGTCAAAAGCCCCAATTCGGGCACCAAGAACCCTAGCTCATTTCTAGTCAAATTCCTAAAATTTAAAGAATGCACATTCTTGAAATTAACAGAATTTAGAGGAAGATTACCTGTCTTTCGATCCCTCCCTTGGATTTGTGAGTGTCCCTAGCCGGATAAAACTCCGACGGATCCACGGGAAGAACGGTGGTTCAAATGGTCCTCACCAACCTCGTTCTTTCGTTATCGGTCCTCCTATGGCGAGCCATTGGTCCCAAACCGGCATCCATGTTGATTTTCCCTCAAAAATTTGAACAAAACTCGCGAAATGGGGTGATTTTTCTTCTCTCCTTTCTCTCTTCCTCGCGGAAAAAAGGTGGAAATGGACTAGTTTGCGTCGGCCTTGGCGCTGATTTGAATCTGGTCAAATTCAGTCCAAGTCCGGCCGGACTCTTTTGCAGCTGAAAAGATTCCTTGCCAATTTGGCCCCTCAGCTTCTCACAGTTTCAATTTTACCCCTTTTAGCCCCCAAAAGTGTAAAATTTCCCCAAGTTAGACCTTTCTAACACCCCCTCCCCCGAGGTCAAGTCCCCTCAGCTTCTCGCTAACGCCTCGTCTCCCGACATTAAATTTTCAGTTAGTTCTCACTAACGTTCGTCTCCAGACGTTAAATCCCAAATCGACGTTTGACATTCAAATGCTCATTTCTGTCCTAAATCGACGTTTGACATTCCAATGCTCAATCCCGTCTTCGGACGTTAAATCTCAATTCCGTCTCCAGACGTTAAATTTCCCGTTAGTTCTCACTGACGTTTTGTCTCCAGACGTTAAATCCCTCTTCGGATGCCCTAGTAAGCCCGAATACCTTTTCACTCCAGCAAGTGAACATTCACTTCCCCGGCAGTCATCGTAAGCCCGACCATCCCAATTCAGCGGCCATCAAGGTAAGCCCGCACAACAATCCCTCTTCGGCCATCACCGTAAGCCTGAACACTCCTCCCCAGCAGGATCCTAAGACCATCCATCTAAGAATAAACGTCAATCAATCCTCTCAGTTTCTAACTGGCTTTGTTAGAACTCTGGACGCTTTTCCCCAGCAATGTGTCAATCTCTCCCGAGACCACATCCAATTCTTAACCCCATCGTTAGAACGTCAATCCTTCCGTGTTGTTAATAACGCCAGTTTAACACAACCAGTCCCATCATTTCCACCATATCCCCCGCGGATAATCCTGGCCGTCATCATAAGTCCAGCACCCAAGGCCTGAACGCCTTATCAATCTCAAGGCACGAACGCCTTCATCGCAGGACAAACGCATCCTTGTAATCTCGGTCTGAGGCGCCACACGCCCTCGTAAGTTCCAGTAACTCCGGTCTGAGGCGCCACACGCCCTCGTATGTTTCAAGAATTCTGCCCGAGGCACGCACACGCCTCGTAAGTTTCCAAGAACTCCCCGAGGCGCCACACGCCTCGTAAGTTTCGCACTCCGGGTCTCGAGGTGCCACACGCCCTCGTAAGTTCCAGTAACTCCGGTCTGAGGCGCCACACGCCCTCGTATGTTTTAGTAACTTTGGTCTGAGGCGCCACACGCCCTCGTAAGTTCCAGTAACTCCGGTCTGAGGCGCCACACGCCCTCGTAAGTTTCAGTAACTCCGGTCTGAGGCGCCACACGCCCTCGTAAGTTTCAGTAACTCCGGTCTGAGGCGCCACACGCCCTCGTAAGTTTCAGTAACTTCGGTCTGAGGCGCCACACGCCCTCGTAAGTTTCGCACTCCGGTGGGAGGCGCCACACGCCCTCGTATGTTTCAGTAACTCCGGTCTGAGGTGCCACACGCCCTCGTATGTTTCAGTAACTCTCGGTCTGAGGCGCCACACGCCCTCGTATGTTTCAGCAATCTCGGTCTGAGGCGCCACACGCCCTCATATGTTTCAGCAATCTCGGTCTGAGGCACCATACGCCCTCATAAGTTTCAGTAACTCCGCTCTGAGGCGCCACACGCCCTCGTAAGTCTTAGTAACTCCGGTCTGAGGCGCCACACGCCCTCGTAAGTTCCAAGAACTCGGCCCGAGGTGCCACACGCCTCGTATGCCAAGAATCTTCGGCCCGAGGCGCCACACGCCTCGTAAGTTTCGGTAACTCCGCCCGAGGCGCCACACACTCGTAAGTTCCAAGAACTCCTGGCCTCGAGGCGCCACACGCCTCGTAAGTTTCGGAACCTCCTCGAGGCGCCACACGCCCTCGTAAGTTTCAGTAACTTCGGTCTGAGGCGCCACACGCCCTCATAAGTTTCAGTAACTCCGGTCTGAGGTGCCACATGCCCTCGTAAGTTTCAGTAACTCCGGTCTGAGGTGCCACATGCCCTCGTATGTTTCAGTAACTCCGGTCTGAGGCGCCACACACCTCACACACCCTCGTATGTTTCAGTAACTCCGGTCTGAGGCGCCACACACCCTCATATGTTTCAGTAACTTTGGTCTGAGGCGTCATACGCCCTCGTAAGTTTCAGTAACTCTGGTCTGAGGCGCCACACACCCTCGTAAGTTTCAGCAACTCCGGTCTGAGGTGCCACACGCCCTCGAAGGTTTCAAAAATCTCAGGTTCAGACACCTCACAATAGTCTTCATTCAGGTTCAGACGCCTCACAACAGTCTCGCTTAGGTCAAGGTCCCCACGCGCGGCTCCTTTCACCTACGAACTACGATCGGCTTGATTCCCGCTCGGGATACGTAGGAATCCTTTCGCTGAGAGTCCAGCCAGCTGGCTGCCCAGGTCTTTCAAAGTAAGGCATCCCTCGATTTGGATCCTTATCTTTTTTCAACGACCCCACTTCCTTCGGAAATGACGTCGCTGAGGGGCTAACTGTAAGTACCCAAATTCGGATCGCCAAAATCCGTTAGAAGTTAACCGGAATCCGTTAACTGGCCCGCTCCAGGTTAACCGGAACCCGTTAAGCTCCCCGTTCTCAAGCCAACGAGACGTCTCGGGACTGCCCCATGCATCCCAACGTCGAAGCGTACTCAACACACGTCGTCGCACATAAAAGTACAACTTCTCCTGAAAAATGCACTTTCCGGCACTTTCCGGACAGTTATTTAAAAAACGGATAAAACCGGGAATAATGGCACGATATTCCATGCCCTGGTGAGTCACAGGACACATGACACGCATGCCATAGCTCCTTGTCAACCTCAATCAGATTTCAGTGTGAAAAGACCAAAATACCCTCGGGATGCGCCCCACCCGTCCGGACTCTTTTGCAGAGAATCCAGAATTGCTAGCAAGTCCCTTCAGTTTCCAAAGTTTCACAGAAACCCCTGGAATTCAGCCTAAGTCCGTCCGGACTCTTTTGCAAATTTCACCTATAAATACAGAGGTCTATTAACATTTCAAAAAAAAGAAAAGAAAACCTTACTCATTTTCTCTCTAAGCCACGACCCAAACCAGTTTTAACCTCCCCCAAGCCCCGTTTTGCCTCGATTTGCGTGAAAACTCTGCATTTCAACCAAACACGAACCAAAACACCTCGAAACACCATTCCAAACACTAAATCGTATCCCGTATACGTCTCCCGAGCCAAAAGAGTCAACCCCGAGCCATAGGTAACACTCTCTCTCCCTAAACACTCGTTCCGTCTCGGTTTATGCGCCAGTCGCTACAACCATTTCGGATGAATGTTGTTGAAATTTAGACGTCACCGTCAATGGGGTCCGATACGTTTTAGTCCCAGATCCTCTTCTCTTTCCGTAAAAGAAGTAATCTCGGGTTAAAACGGCATTCCGGCCCCGTTCCGTTACTTTTATGTCATTTACAATTCCTGATCGTTTGATCCGTTGAACGTCATTTAATTTCCTGTCATTTACAAATTCCGAATCGTTTGATCCGTCGATCGTCATTTACTTTACGCAACTTTACAATTCTGAGCCGTTTGGTTCGTTGAACGCACCTTTAAAATCTGGGTCGTTTGATTCCGTCGATACCGCACTCTAAATACTGTCATTTACAAGTCTGAGCCGTTTGGCTCGTGATAGTATTTACTCATCAAAGTCTGAGTCGCAAAATTGATTCGTTGATCGCATATCATTTAATGCTTTTTTCCCATAAAATCGCTAACAATGTAATGCCCGGTTCAAAACCGGAGTTCGACATTCGAACTCTCTTTCAAAAAACGCGCGAAATGACGTTTGGCATCCAAACGATCATCTTCAAACTCAAAATCCGACGTTTGACAATCAAATGCTCTTTTCTTAAAAGTCAACATTTGACACTTAAGTTAAAAGATCAAAATCAGCACTCATGTCACTTTTCCTAAAAATTCCAAAACCGACGTTTGTCATTCAAACGCTCGCCTTTTCAAAAGGAATCACATAATCAACGTTTGACATTCAAACCAAGATTAAGCTTGTCATTCAAGCCCCCATTTTCAAAATGCAAACCCCCACACACACACACACACATTTTCGAGAAAGGTAGAAAGACTCGTCATACGAGGCGTTTCGGGTGATCTCAAAATACTCTTTCCGAAATGTAACGTGACCTCTGAACCTAACAATCTCCGGTACTCAAAGCCTTTTTCTCATTTTTGCTACCAATAAAAATGACACCCCTTTTCAAAGCTTTTTCCTAAGTTTTTGCTACCAATAAAAATGACACCATTTTCACAAAAAAACCGTTTCTCAACGTTTGGGCTCAAAATACAAAACCGTGTGGCGACTCCTCTCCTTCCCGAAAGCGAGGTCTCAAACACCAACATCCGTGAAAGACAACCGCCTTTCGCCGCGCGCAAAATCCGGGTAATTTCAGAGGAATATAAAAGTAGGCGACCTAGTTCTCTGTAAACACCGCCCTGGACCTTTTAACCCTCTCGGCAAGTAGGGACCAAGATCGGTAGGACCCTACATCATAAAGAAGATATTCTCTGGGGGAGCCCTTCAACTGGTGGACTTAGACGGAGATCAACTACTAAAGCCAGTCAACATGGACAAACTCAAGAAGTACTTCGCGTGACTTAGCCTCTTGAAAAAAATTGCTCGCTAGGTTGAAAATCCCAAAAGGGACGACCTAGGAAAAATTAGAGCTCGCACAAGAAAAGAAGCCCGCTAGATTGAAAACCTGAAAAGGCGGTCTAGGAAAAAAACCCGGGTGTGCATTAAAAAAAAGGAGGCCTTGTCTCGCGCGAGACTACCCTTCTGTCAGAAAATGATTTTTTTTGTCCATTTTCTCTTAAAAGAACTACGTCGACCTGAGCCTCTTATTTAATTGATCTAAAAGAGGAACGTAGGCAGCCTTCGGGTTTGGTCTAACCAAATAATAAAATCAAATCTTGTCCTTGTATTAATTGAATGCATTTGTTGATAACAAAAGGAAAATTCTAACGACAACGACAAATTTGATAAGCTAAGAATCTTGAAAAAAATACTAATAATTAAACTATTTGATCTATCAAAGCAATCTCTTGGTACTCTCTAGGATCTAGCCTTTCATTGACTTTGTAGGTCGGCAGACATGATCACTACCATCATCTCGATCTCTTTTGCGATTCGGATCCTTCAAGGAAGAACATCCATCAAGGCGAGTGAAAACAAATTTTGCAAGCCTCTTGAAGACATTGGGCCTATCCAAGGCTTGCATCTTTTGGGGAGACCGTTACCTCTTCTTTCATACCAATCCCCATCTAGGAAATCTTGGGTTGGATCAGTTCTTACATTAGCAGGATCCAATTGAGCCTCGCTCCTTCTCAAAACACTGCTCTCCACAAAAGAGTTTCCTAACAATGGACGCCGTATCTCATCAATCTTTTCCGCACTTGGGTGACCACTATGGAAGAACCAATCCAAGTACTTATTCGATAAGAAGACACTTGCATCAAAGCTTCAAAGGTTCGTCTAACGATCTCGACTGGTCCCTTCACCCCAAGCTTGAGCTAACACCCTTGTAAACTCTGGACCAATAAAGGACACTTCACGTGAGGCCCCTTCAGAAATAAAAGTATCCTGTTGTTGACCAAATTGACGGAGCACCCGCTTGTGAAAATAGAAAGAGGAATCTAGCAAGCCCGGAAGCACAACTCTATCAAAACCCCTAGTATTGGCAACATACTTATTCAATCTCCAAAACGGTAGACACTATATAATATCTGTGGTAGTGGCCTTTTCAATCAATTGAGGCCACTCATCTTCCAAAAGATCCTTGATCAAAAGCTTCCTCATATGATACATGAAAGGGGAATACTCCAATGGAGGGGCTACCTACTTGAGATGTTCTTTAAGCCAAATAGTCAACAAGAGAGGACTCCCTTGAGTCATGGCACCGATCCTATGCAACTCTTCAAGACCATGAAGGGTCTCGCCCAATACTAAAGGAAGGATGTTCCTAGAATGTACCCTACCTTTCAAGATGATTTCCACCAATTGGGAGTCAACCAAACCACCCCTACATGTGAACAATACATCTCCAAAAAGAGAAAGGGCCAAGAAATTCAGTTTGTAAACATGGAAAGCCTCATCATCCGAATCTCCACCAAAGCGTTCAGGAAAAGAAGAGTAATCCACCCACCTGCGGTGAGCCAACTCATAACAAATATCAAGGGGAATTCCCAATAATTCATTCAAAGCCTCTGAATGATTTCTATCATACGTAGGAATCGCAATCTCACCGGTCAAAGGCATATCCAAGATAATGGTAAATTCCTCTACAGTGGGGACCATCTCATTAAGGGAAAAATTAAAGAGATGAAGAGAAGGATCCAAAAACCTAGCAGCTCCCTGCAGAAGATTCCAATCCGATTGGAGGTTCTTCAAAGTAAAGAGGATTCTGAATCCAAATTCTTCAATAAACCTATTGCGAGCCCGATTGTGAAACGATCTCACAAAAATCCTTGAGGCTTGCTTGAAAGCTTGGATTGCATCGAGAGGCAAAGAAAATTCATCGACAATCATGGACGTTGGAGCGATTTCCTTGGAAGCCATGGATCAAAGGGTTGAAGAAGAAAGCAAGAATTTGGTCCTAATAGAATAACTCTAGAGTTTTGGAGGTTTGAATGTTGTATTGGGGCAGACTACATGTGTTTATAAAGGAAAACTTGACAGAATCATGTTCGAAAAGGAAAAGAACTCTGGCCTAGAAAGCGTGTATCGTGCGAGACACCTGTCTCGCGCAAGACAACCCTTCTGGAAATTCTGCAGAATTCCTGCACAAATAATCAATCTAGCCCTGACTTGCCGAAACAAGTCTCAAAACCTATAAATACATCCCTCATACACAGTATATATGCCAAAACCATACCAAAAACCAGACCGGAATTGGCCATTCCTTTCCTTGTGGATATCACCACGAAAGTCGAGAAAGCTAAAACTAATTAGAATTAGATTAGTAAATAAGAAAATACTTGTTGTTGTTCAATCTACTTGCTAACAGGTATTGAAAGAAAGAAAAAGATGTTTGGGCCAACCCGACCAATTGTAGCGATGTGCAGGAAAGACTCGGTCTTCCCGAACTTTGTTTATTTTGTTTTGAGAGTCGCTACCTATATTATTCGATTGGAAATATAGAAAAACCATTTTGAAAATATTTTTAGGTTCGGGTCTTAGGTTATGGAATGGGAAGGTCAAGGAGCACCCATTCCACCCAATCCAGAGATCGGTCTTGCTAGAAGGGGGTTTTCAAAGAAAAAGACGTTTTAATAAACAAGTAAAAGAATCCATTTAACTAGGTTAAACGGAATATATGATCGATTGCTTTGAGATCATCCCCATGATTTGGGGAGGCTCTAGGCCGATCCTAGATTCGATGTGCTACACCACTCTAATAATCAATTAGAAAGAAGAAAGACTACCTTTTGTTTTGAGAAGAGATTTGGACAGAGTTTCGACTCAAATCTTAGAGTCAAATCTTGATGCGGACAGAGCTTCGTCTCAGTCCTTGATTCTTTCTTCGATGTTTGTTGATCAACAAGGTTGATGAACTAACTTTAGGTGATGTAGGGTGATTTTGTAGGAATTTTTCAGGGAGAGAAATCCACAAAATGTGTGTGTATGGTGTTTTTTAATTAGGGATCCAGGGATCTGAAATACTGAAAGTCTTCAAGTATTTATAGGATGTTAGAGAGGTGAAGGTGGAGAGGGAAATCATCCTAGGAAGGTTTCAGAACTCCATTGCTATTGGAGAACCAGATTGATAAGATTTTATCGAGAAAGAGGTTGAAATCGACGAGGAAACTGGTTTCTGCATGCCTGCAGAAGCTTAGTCTCGCTCGAGACACGACTGTTCCGCATGAGACAAGGTTGCTCAATGGACAATTATGTCATTCCCTCGTTATCTCGTATGCAGTTTAGTCCAAACTAACGGTTGTTAGTCAAAACTTAACGAAACATGATGAAATGGTGGATTTCTACTCTTGAACAAGGCGAGACTTAGAGTGGTATTACTCTGCTCCGATGGGATCAGAATGGGGTATCTACAGAGCCCCTCGTCGACAAGTCTTATAGAAGAAGTCATGTCGACGATAGAAAAGACATCATTCTGGACATCGGGATGGTCGAGCCGCACGGCTTCCTACGTATCTCTATTGGAGAATCAGACCATAACGTAGTTCGATTCCAAAACACAAAAAGGCTGCTTTAGGTATTTTGAAAATTATTTTGAAAATTGAGGAGATTTTATTTTTGAAAAGTCAAATTCATACTGAGGAATCAAATCAAGACCCAATTCTGAATATACCTGTCTGTCTGGAGATTCGCCTGTCTTGGCTCCGAACCTGTGGGGAAAAATGTTAGAAAACAAAGGCTTACCTGTTCGGTCCTTTGAGTCCTGTTAGTTTTGTGACGATTTACCTGCCTGGATTCCGAATCGGGCTTTTGCTGGGGATGACGATTCACCTGTTGGGGCGCTGATTTGGGCTTTTTGTTTGACGATTCACCTGTCTGGGCTCTGAATCGGGCTTTTTGTTTGATGATTCACCTGTCTGGGCTCTGAATCGGGCTTTTTGTTTGATGATTCACCTGTATGGGCTCTGAATCGGGATTTTTGTTTGACGATTCACTTGTCTGGGCTCTGAATCGGGCTTTTTGTTAAGATGACGGTCCATATGGCATGGGACCAGAATTTTGATGGAGCGGTTTACTGTCTTCAACCATATAAAGGATAATTCGCCTATCTGGGTTCCGAATTATGTCGGATGAATTGATCTCTGGATCAATCATTTTGGGCGACTGGATGCTTTATCGGGCGATTATGCGCATGCCACGTTCGGCTCGTTTCGTGACTTGCGGTACCGATTTTTCCATGTTTCCTTGCTAGGGTATCACTTCCAAGGGTAAATGTGTCAAAATTTTGAATTTTGATGTTGCGTAGACGCTTATTGTCGAGGAAAATTTTGTACTTTTCCAGGGGGTTTGTCTCGCGCGGGAAAGCCTGTATCACACGAGACAAGGATTGTCGAGGCAATATAACAGCAGTTGTGTGTTTATTTTAAAACACCCATTTTCAAACTTTCTCTTCAAGTCCGAGCCAAGGCATTTTTCTTGAGATTTTTAGTGCGTTGTTTGTTGATTTCTCTTCTAAATCAACATTTCAATCTTTCCCTCTTCCATTATCCATGGCTCAAGAGATGAAAAATCCGACTTTTGGTAGCCATTTTCTTGGGAAGGATTATCCAGGGATGACCTCACATTCAATTGGCCTACGATATTTCCCATACTATCCGCGAGGGTTTGGTAAGAACTTCTTTCCCAATCTCATTTCATGCTTTGCATTGCATCGAGTCCATGTTTTTTGAATTCCCCAATTTATTGAACTGGATATTTTCTTTCTTTGTCTTAGAACTAGGTTCTATCATTGCATGCTTCGTTTTTTGTTGATGTTGTCGGATGTTGTTGTTGCGTTGGCGTGCGTATGAGTTCCCTACACATCTTAGATTGTAGGAGGAATTGATTTGGGTAACCAAATACTTCCTTGAACATGGCTTTCAAGTGCGCACGCCAAGTGTTTGATGAAATGCCTCAATGAAAATTTTCTCTTATTTCCTTGAAGTTTTGCCATGGGATGATTTCTGACACTGCTCCCTTGTCCTTTCTCTGTTTTGCAGCCGTATAAGGCGACCAAGAACTGTCGGGGAAGTGCCAAATTTACCAAGACTTTGTGGGACAAAGTCAAGGTTTTGAATGGAGTTCGGGCTAGGATGGCTCAGACGGGGCTCCTTACTTTTGTTGATAACATCTGGGGGATGAGGCGGACTCCTCAAGTCCTTCAAGTAATTAGGGAGAGGTGGTGGGACACTACCCATATGGTTCACCTTCGCTTCGGGGAAGCTACAATGACTCTGACTGATTTCATGGCCATCACCGGGTTGGAATTCACTGCATTGCCCTCTCGAAGACTGCAGGTTTCAAACCTGCGAATCCAGCTGAGTGGCGACGGTTGATAGGTTTTGCCCCTAACAAGGTTAAGGGATTTGCTGCTGAGTTGTCGCCCCTCCGTGACCAACTCTTGGCCTATGCTGATAAGCCAAATGCCGACACGGATTAGTTGGTGAGAGGTGCTCTCTGGTATATCTTATCAGAGACCATCTTTGCTAATCATTCCTCCACGACTCGCCTTTCTCTGTTAGGGTTGCTGAATGATCTGGACCTGGTGAGGACCTATGACTGGGGCTCAGCTGGGCTGGCTTTCTGCTATCATGCTATGGATGAGGCATGTAGGCATACCAGGGATACCATGTTAGGGTATTCCTACGCTTGAGAGGTATGCTTTCTGATTCTTTCTTTGTCATTTATCTGCACATTTTGCCTGCGCTTTTGTATTGAATCTGTTCTGCTTTCTTGTACAGATATGGGGATATGTCATCTTTTCACTGCATAAGTTTGAGCTGGATAATCGGGATCCTCAGTTACCGGATATTAGGAGGTGGAGTCATTCCAACCGGACCGTAGACGACGAGGAGGGAGAGGATTGGACCTTGACTATTAAGGAGGCTCGCATTTTGCTGGATGGCTTCAATTTCGAGCGACAGGGCTTGTACCCGTGGACCTTGTTGGAGCGAGAGGTTCACCGTGCCTGGGATGTCACCGATGTGCAGAGGATCTTGGTATCACTGGAGGGGGATACCATGTATCTGGGTGAGAGAATCTTTCTTCAGCGTGGCCAGGGTTCCCTTCCATATAGGATGCCGGAGGATCCGCCTAGGGCGATGCACCCTACCCATTTCATCCCCGACGGGGATTATGCCCATCTTGTGAATGACTATGCGGCGACAGATTGCGTTGTCCGAAGGGCTTCATATGAGGATTTCTTGCCTCGCTTGATGGGTCCCCTTGTGGTAGGTGGCAGGCGATCACTTGCTCGAGATTCTGCTTCTGCCTTTGCGTCAGGCTCGTCAGCCCCAAGCTCTTCGTCACAAAATGCTGGTCCTGTGACTTTTGCACCAGATTATGGTCCTCCGAGCTTCATGTACATGATGGGAGGTATGCAGATGGTGGGTCACATCCCGATCACGGATCATATTCCTGAGGTTATCGCCTCCCTTCCGATGCCTCTTCGGTACGACTGATATATTTTTCTGCTCGTAATGTTCCTTGCATCGTCCATATATGTGTATATGTTCGATCCTTTCTGAGTGCTTCCTATTGTTATCAGATTACCATGTTCGCGGCCGATTATAACCGTGGGGCGAGTAGGATGGCTGGATTGATGTCCTTGGTGTCGGACCTGTCCGAGAGGCTGTTTCAAAAGGCGGCTTTGGCAGCGTCGACGATAGCCTCTGCAGTGACCCCTATTTGTGGAGCCAAGCGTTCAAGGAGGGACGGTAGCCCCAACGGTGATGATGATGGAGGTGTTGGCAGCTCGGGGAACTTGATGGCATGATCTTCTTTTATCCCCCATTTATCTTGAGAACTTGTAAATATTGGCCGAGTTGGCCCAGACAATTTTTCTTTTCTTTTTGGTACCTGTTAGTAAGTAGGTAGCACAACAACGAGACTTTCTTAATTCCTAATCCTAGGTCTAGTTAATTTTTAAACTTTCTCGACTTTCGTGGTGGAATGGGATGGCCATTTAGGTCAAGGTTTTGAGCCTGGTTTTGATGCCTGTACTGCATATTAGGAACTGTATTTGCAGGTTTCGAGACTTGCTTCGTCAATTTGGGGCTAGATCAATTGTTTGTGCAGGAGGGCTGCTGAAATTTCTGAAGGGTTGTATCGCGAGGGGACAACGGGTCTCGCGCGAGACATGCTACTCAGGAAGAGTTATTTTCTTCTTCGAACAGGATTCTACCAGTTTTCCCTTATATAATCACCATGTAGTCCGGCCAGATGACTCATTCCAGCCTCTCAAACTATAGAGATATATTGTTAGGGTCGAACTCTTGCTTTCTTTTCCAACCCTGTGATCCCTGGCTTCCAAGGAGGTCGTTCCAACGTCCATGATTGTCGATGATTCTTCTCTGTCGTCAGATGTAGTTGAAGCATTCAAGCAAGCATCAAGGAATTTTGTGAGATCTTTTCATAATCGATCTCGCAATAGGTTTATTACAAAATTCAGATTCAGAATCCTTTTCACTTTGAAGAACCTCCAATGGGATTGGAATCTTCTGCAGGGTACTGCTCAATTTTGGGATCCCTCTGTTCATCTCTTTAATTTCTCTCTTAATGAGATGGTGCCTACTGTTGAGGAATTTTCCATTATCTTGGATATGCCTTTGACTGGTGAGATTGTCGTTCCTAAGTTTGATAGGAATCATGCAGAGGCTTTGAACGAATTATTAGGGATTCCCCTCGATACTTGCTATGGTTTGGTTCACCGCAGATGGGTAGATTGTTCTTCCTTTCCTGAACGCTTTAGCGGAGATTCGGGTGATGAGACCTTCCATGTTTTCAAGCAGAATTTTCTGGCCCTTTCTCTTTTCAGAGATGTTTTGTTCACGTGCCGGGGTGGCTTGGTTGACTCCCAATTGGTGGAAATCGTTCTGCAGGCTAGAAAACATTCTAGGAACATTATTTCGCTAATCTTGGGTGAGACCCTTCATGGTTTTGATGAGCTGCATAGGACCGGTGCCATGACTCAAGGGAGTCCTCTTTTGTTGACTATTTGGCTTAGGGAGCATCTCAAGTTGGTAGCTCCTCCGTTGGATTATTCTCCCTTTATGTACCATATGAGAAAGTTGCTAATCAAGGATCTTTCGATAGATGAGTGGGCTAAGTTGATTGCAAAGGCCACCACTGTAGATATTATTTGGTGTCCACCTTATTGGAGGTTGAACAAGTAAATTGCCAATACCAAGGGTTTTGACAGGGTTGTTCTCCCGGGTTTGCGAGATTTCTCTTTTTATTTTCCCAAGCGGGTGCTTCGTCAGTTTGGCCAACAACATGACACTTATCTTTTTTAAGGAGCCTCTCGTGAGGTATCCTATATTGGTTTGGAGTTCGCGAAGGTGCTAGCTCAAGCATGGGGTGAAGGAACTAATCGAGATCGTTGGTCGAACCTTCAGACTTTTGATGCAAGTGTCTTCTTATCTGACAAGTACTTGAATTGGTTCCTTCATACCGGTCACCCAAGTGCGGAGAAGATTGATGATCTGCGGCTTTCACTGTTAGGAGATTCCTTCGTGACGAGCAGTATTTTGAGAAGGAGCGAGGCTCAGTCTGATCCTGCTAATGTACGGACTGATCCAACCCAAGATTTTCTTGATGGGGATTGGTATGAGAGACGAGGTAAGGGTCTTCCTCGAAAGATGCAAGCTTTGGATAGGCCCCATGTTTTCAAAAGGCCTTCGGAATCCGTTTTCACTCTCCTCGAGGGATGTTCTGCTTCGAAGGGTCCAAATCGCAAGAGAGATCGAGATGACGGGGGCGATCATGTCCGCCGGCCTACCAAGTCAATGAAAGGCTAGATCCTAGAGAGTACCAAGAGATTGCTTTGATAGATCAGTAGTTTTAGTATTATTATTTTTTTTCAAGATTGTTAGCTTAGCAAATTAGTCGTTGTCGTTAGAATTTTCCTTTTGTTATTAATAAAATGCATTTGATTAATAAAAGGACAAAATTTGATTTATTTATTTGATTAGACCGAACCCGAAGGCTGCCTACGTTCCTCTTTTACAGCAATTAAATAAGAGGCTCAGGTCTAACGTAGTTCATTTTTGAGAGAGAAAAGGACAAAAACTTCGATTTCTGGCCGAAGGGTAGTTTTGCGCGGGACAAGGCCTCCTATTTTTTATTATTTTTTTTTCAATGCACACCCTTGATTTTGCCTAGACTGCCCTCTCAGGTTTTCAATCTAGCAGGCGTCTTTTCTTGCGCAAGCTCTAATTTTTGCCTAGGCCGCCCCTTTCGGGATTTTCAACCTAGCGAGCGATTTTTATTTTTTTTAAGAGGCCAAGTCACGCGAAGTACTTCTTGAGCTTGTCCATGTTGACCGGCTTCGGTAGCTGATCTCCGTCTAAGTTCACCAGCTGAAGGGCTCCCCAGAGAATATCTTCTTAACAATGTAGGGTCCTATCCATCTCGGTCCCCACTTGCCTAGAGGGTTGAAAGGTCCAGGGCGATGCTCGCGGAGAACCATGTCGCCTACTCTGATGTTCCTTGTCTTGACCTTTTTGTTGAAAGCTCTTGCCATTCTTCTTTGGTAAGCTTGAGTGTACTCGGCTGCTCTCAACCTCCTTTCGTCCAGCAGGGCTAGCTCTTCGTATCTGTTTTCTAACCAGTCGACTTCATTCACTTGGTTTTCTAGGAGAACCCTTAGTGATGGTATTTCCAACTCTATTGGTAGAACGGCTTCCATCCCGTATGTGAGGGCGTATGGAGTTTCACCTGTAGCTGTTCGAACTGAAGTGCGGTATCCCCAAAGTGCGAAGGGTAGCTTGTCGGGCCAATCTTTTCCCGTGACTGCCATTTTTTTGATGATGGTTTTGATCGTTTTGTTTGCGGCTTCAACTATTACATTCGTTTGAGGCCTGTAAGGAGATGACTTATGCCTTACGATTTTGTACTCTGTTAAGAGGCGATCGGTTTCTTTCTCGAAATGGGAACCATTATCAGATATCATCTCTTGTGGAACCCCATATCGGCAAATGATGTTGTGCTTGATGAATTCTGCTACCTTTCTGGCATTCAAAACTTTGTAGGAGGCGGCCTCGATCCATTTAGTGAAATAGTCGATGGCTACTAAGACGAAACAGTGCCCGTTGGTTCCTGCGGGTGTAACCTTTCCAATTACATCTATGCCCCATGTTGAGAACGGCCAAGGGGACGTCATATGGTACAACAAGGAAGGCGGTGCATGCTGAAGGTTGGCGTGTATCTGACAATTATGGCATTTCTTGACCATGTTGGTACAGTCGGCTTCCATGGTTAACCAAAAGTACCCTTGTCTGATGATCTTTTTGGCGAGCATGTTTCCGCTCATGTGGGTTCCACATACTCCTTGATGAACATGGTCCATTATTTCTTGTGCCTCTTCTTTAGTGGCAAAGGCACAGGAGGAGCTGAGGAATGCCAAGGGAAAGTCAACTGCTGATGAAACCGCCTCACAACCTGAACCGCAACCTGAATCCCAACCGCCTCCACCCTCAAGTCATTCACCTGTCCAATCCCCAGTCCAATCCCTAGTTCATTCTCCAATCCAATCCCCTATTCATTCCCCTATACAGTCACCCATCCACTCTCCATCCAAATCCAACTCTCCTCCTCCTCCTCCTCCACAAAAAGATGCACAAACTCAGGGGGAGACTCCCAAAAAGAGGAGGAAGATGCCAACTAAAAAGAATTCCAAAAAGGGTAAACCTGTTGAACCCTCACCTTCACCTTCTCCCTCACCTCATAGAAATTCTCCTTCACCTCTTAGAAACTCACCTTCACCCCCTAGAAAATCCCTTTCACCTCTATCCTCTCAATCCACATCTCATTCCCCCTAACACTCCAAGTCCATAAATACCCATCACTCAAACCAAACCCCTCATCACTCAAATGCATACCAGCCCTGGCAATCCAAACCTTCTTCTGGCCATGCCACCTCTAGATCAGTTAGGGAAGATCTAACTCCTACCCATTCTCATAACTCAAACCGTTCCAAATCCCATACACCTTCCAAATCCCTAACTCCTTAAAACTCACCCCTTAGAAAAAAATCCCCTCCTCCAAACATTCCTCCTCAAACCCAAACCGCCCCAGAAAATACCCAATTCCAACTGCCTCCTACTTTCCAAACCGCTTCCACCTCGACTGCCCCTCCATCTGAATACTCTCAAATCCTTCAAAACCTTAACCTAATTCAAAGCCAACTCATAATCAACCAGGGTCATGTCATTAAGCTGACCGCTTCAAATGCCTCCCTCCAAGCTTCCAATAACTCCCTCTCTGAATCCAACTGCTCCCTTCTTGCCAAGGTAGATTTTCAATCCCTTGAGATGGCAAATTTGAAATCCTCTTTGCTTGATTCCATTAAGGGGGAGAGACCTACTGCAATTGCATCCTCCTCAACCGCTTCTATTGATCAGACCGCCTCAGCTGTCAAAACCGCTGCTGAGAATTGCTTCAATGCATTCCAGAAATCCCTTAAAGATGGAATGATCAAAGCTTTGGGAGATAAGGCAACTATTGCTGAGCTGGACAAGATTCTGAATGAGCTTGGAGAGAAGATCTGCAAAGCCATAGAGAAAGATCTTGGGGAGTTAAGCTCAAAATTCCTTACCCTTCTCAACTCCAGACCGCAGTCAGTCTCAGACCTCAAGCCAGCCATTGAATCAGTGCGGTTAGACTGCCTGGAGCAGATTGACTTGCTCAAAGGAAAATTTGAAGTTGATTTGAAGATTGTAAATGATGCTATGAAGGCCAAGCTAAATGAGATCAAGGATGAGTTCAATGATCGCTTGGACAATTTGAAGACTGGATTTAACTCCAAAATTGAAACTGCAATCCATGATCTCAAATCTTCCTTGAAGGTTTCCATTAACCTTGAGCCTATGGAGCAAGCCATTGCCACCCAAACCGCTGCTCTTAAAGATGAAACCCACATAAGCTTCAACTCTTTAAACTCCTCTCTCATACACTTATGAACAATGAGATTGAGCAAATAAGAGGAAACAACAGAGGTGTGGGTGAAATAAATTTGAGGCTGGCCAAGCAAGAAAGTGATGTGAAGAAGCTGGATGAAACCATCATCAGAACCGCTGAGGAATTAAGAAGAATGAGGAAAGCAATGGCCCCTGATCAATCTGCTGCTGGATCGCGTGGAGCTGAAGATGAAGTCAACATACCGCGTCAGCTGTAACCGCTCCCTACTTGTAATTTTTTTGAATTCCTTTTGTAAGTTGGACCACTTTCCTTGTATTTTCTTTGTCCAACTTGTTTTTCTCTTTTGTAACCTTGTAATTTTCTTTCATTCCTTGTATATGTAACCATTTAAGGAATTAATGGAAATTGCATCATGGTTCCAAAAACTTTGTTCACATTAAACTACTTGTTTGTAGAACAATGAAATCGCTTATGGTCTTAAACCTCATTCAAATATTTTTTAACTTAAAATCATTCTTTTTGAAATGATGTTTAAACATTCAGTTTAAACTGCACTTTATCCTTAAACTCATATTTTTCAAGTGCACTGAATGCATTTCTATACTTTTCAAGTTGTAATTTTCAATCTTTCAATAGTATAGAAATCTATAGCTTAAGCTAGTATGTGCATTGACTTGGGACATGACTTACCATGTTTATTCCTATGGACATATTTTTACCAAGTACAATGTTTGCTTTTGCTGTAGTAGGTAATGGCATCAATCAAATAGGGGGAGATTGTTGGGTATATATATTTTAACCCTCCTATATTAGCTTAAGATTTGATTGATACCATAACCTCCTGTCTATTTTAAGGACTTTAGGCCCATATGTAATGAAGGTTAGACTTCAATTTTTTAGCTAAGTCCATTTTATAGAATAGGTTAAATTAGGCTTGAAGACTGGCACAAAACTCATTGGATCTGAGGATACAGTTCAGAGTTTCAGACCGCCTTCATCAAAACCGCACCTAGCAAACCGCCTCTAGCATTTGCTCTGTGTAATCTCTAGTCTGAAACCGCTCCTGAACCCCTATGCTCAAACCGCAGTGTGAACCGCTCCATGCAAACTGCATTGCAGTTTCAACCTTGAGATCACACTGATGGAAATCCTCCTCTGGTGTAACCGCTTATATCAGAACCGCTCCTCACCAGGACTGCCCCAATGATTGAAGACTTGAAGTGAACCACATTTGACCGTTGGAATCCACGTCAGCAATATCAAATGTCAACCACCATATCTTGTCACGTGACTCAATGTCAGAGAAGATCTGCAAGGATCTTGAAAAAGTGACAGATGTTGTAACGACCCCAACCCTAGGCACTAATTTTAAATATCATATTATGTGTTTTTAATATTTATGTTAACTTTATGTGTTCATTTATGTCTTTAAATTCGTATTTTAAGATAAATTGGGTGAGAAGTAAATTTAGGATCTTTTAAGAATTCATTAGATATTAAATAAAGAACCATGGGGAATAATAGAAATAGAAAATAGATACATAGTAAGAGGAGGTTAAAATGGGTAGAATAAATAATTAAAGGGAAGGGTTAATTTTTTTTAAAGGGTGAAGGCCTTAGGATTCATCTAGGCATGGGGGACCATACCCATAAAACCCTCCCCTTCAACCTTAGTCAATGACCCCATGCTTTTTCCCTTACTCTTTCATCCTCCTCATACTTTCTCCTTCATTCTTCTTACTTATTCTCTAGCCAAGAACCCTCCATGGAAAACCTCCATTGGAAGCCTCATTTCCAAGATCTCTAGCAAGGCCATTTCTCATCCATTTTCAAATCCAAGAGTACTTTTGAGGTTGGGACAACTAGGGGAATCAATCAAGCCAAGAAAATCATCTTTTCATCCAAAAATCCTAAGGTGAGTTGTTATGATTTCCTTTCTCCTAAATGTTCATACCTCTTAAATGATATTCTTGTTCTTATGAAGTTGTTTCATGCTTTGGGAACCTTATATGAGTGGAATGATTGGTAAATGGAATAGGTTGAAATTAATGTTCATGGAAGATAATCTAGAGGGTATGAAATGGATGGAATTTGTAGTGATTAATAATCTAAGGTTACATTATTTTGGGTTTACATGATTTATGATGCACTTTGTGAAGCTAGGAAATCCTTTGGGTGTTCTTGAAATTAGGGTAGAGAACAAGAAAAAGAAATGAAGCTAAGAAGAAAGGAGTTAGAAATCTGGATGTGCTGGAAATTGCCTTGGGCGGTCGCCCATGGGGGCTTGTGCGGCCGCCCATGAGTCCAGCAACATTCTCTCCCTTGAAAACCCTCTTGGGCGGTCGCCCAATAGGTGTGTGCGGTCACCCAAGAGGGCAGAAACTAGTATACCCTTGGAAACCCACTTGGGCGGTCGCCCAAGTGGTATGGGCGGTCGCCCAAGACCCCAGAAACTCACTATGAATCTGAACCAGAATTAGTTTAGTAAGTTTGATTGATTACTTATAAATGGTGACCTCCACTTGGTAAATTGAGCTTGGGCCTTCATAGAGGCTATGTATTATTGTATAATGACCTTGTAGGATGGATTGATGATACTTCCTTGCCTTACTTGAGTTCTTATACATTGTTTATATTATGCATAGTGTGTTGAATAAATGTGGCACTATGATATTGGTTGGACATGAGTATATTTTACCATGTTGCTATATTGTTATCCCTTTTTGTTGATTATGTTTCAAGTAACTATTATGTGCTTGATAATTTGTTAATCAGCTGATGTTGGGGGTATAACATAATACGATCAATTATGGAAGTGTGACCTAATGTGATCGGATTATGTTATATCTGTGGCAGATCCCCTCCGTGGCCACGCGGTCGGGTATAGCATCGTAGTGAGCCAAAAGCCTTACAGAGTTGCTACTATCTTATTTGGTTCCCGAAAACGGGTCTTATAAGATGTGAGTATTGCTTAAGCAGCTCACCTAAGATTGGAGTATTATACCCAATGTTGTACGACTATTGTTCAGACGGGAAAAGGTAAACCAAGGTAATGAAAGGTGTTTACAGCTTTTCCAATGTTTTATATGCGACTTGCTATGTGTTACATCTTATTTGGCATATTGCTGCATTCATATTAGCTTGCTGAGATTTATTCTCACCCCTCTCCCTTTAATGTTTTTAGATCCCGAGACAGGCGGACCGGCCAAGTAAGGACGGAAAGGAGTTTGGAAGTAATCTTTTGGGTATTTTCGGGGTACGTATAGGTTGGCGTAGAAAGAGTATTTTGGTAATTCCTTTATGGAACTTGTAATTATAAACTTTAATTTCTACGTTGGAACCACAATCTTTTGTAACTAAAATAGTTTAGTATTTTCAAAGTTAGTCCACTCTTCCTCCGGTGTGGAGAGTAGTGGAATTGTTTTGAAATGGTTATGTTAATCTAGTTATGTTCGAAAGTTATATCAAAGTTTTAAAAGTTTAGTATATTTGGGTTAGTTTGAGGACGCTCCAACTCGGGACACGTGTAGGTTCCGGGTGGTCCTCTGCGCTGTATCAGCTCGGTTAGAGTTATCGGGTAGAGTCTAGCTGAGTGAGAGTGTGTGATAACTGACGTCGAGTGTTTAATGCAGGAGTTTGTTCTAATGGCGGGAAATGATGGCGATCAGGATCGGGCTTTGGGTAATGTTGGTAATCCGAATGCCGAAATGATGGATATGTTCCGAGTGTTTCTTCAGAATATGGCAAATCAGAATCAAGGTAGGGGACAACAAGAAGGTAGGCAAGGGCACCATGGTCTAGAGAAATTTGTGAAGATGTCTCCTCCTAGCTTCAACGGAGATCCGGATCCGGTGAAGGCGGAGAGATGGCTTGAAGCGATGAATAAGATTTTCTTGGCAATGGAGAGTTCGGACGCAGAAAAAGGTGAGATGTGCCGTTTTTCAAGTTGGAAGGACCCGCGGAGCACCGGTGGCAGAGTAGTGAAGGGATGGTTGGGACCGGGATTTGACACCGCGAGACTTGGGAAAATTTCACACGTAAGTTGCGGGATCACTTCGTTCAGATGGTGACTAGAGATAAGAAGGAGGTTGAGTTTCGAAATTGGAGCAAGGGGCAATGTCTATAGCACAGATTCAGCAAAGTTTACGGAGTTAGCCCGATATTGTCCTCATTTGGTGCCGAGATGAGGAGAGGCGGATCTACCGGTTTGTGAAGGGCTTAAGGGTGGAGTTCGGCTGACTTTTGACTCATGACTTCGCCAACTTCCAAGCGGTGTGAATATGGCGTATCGGATTGAGAATAATATAGAGGAGCATCATGGTAAAAATGAAGGTGGGAACAGAATAGATTCCAAGGTCAAGGTTCGGGACGAACGAGAGGGCGGCCCAAGGGCATTCACTCAGGGAGCAAATTGAGGAGGAAACGTAGCAGCCTCCGGCAAATCGATCGACTCCAGTGCCCTGTTTGGGGCATCGTGTGGATATTGCAAGAAGCAAGGGCATTCGGAGGACAAGTGTTGGAGCAAGCAAGGTCGGTGTTTAGAGTGTGGGGCGACAGGCCATTTTCGGAGGAATTGTCCCAAGTGGCAAAATAAGCAAGCTTCAGGTAGTGGTCAAGGGGGACAAGGTAGTGGTGTAAAGAGAGATGTCGACAGGAAACCCAAAGATAGAGTGCAAGGTCGAGTATTTGCTTTGGGTCGAGGAGAGGTCGATCCCAATGCCGTCATTAGAGGTATAGTCCCTGTCTCAGGAGTTAAGGCCCGCATTCTTATAGATCCCGGGTCTTCCCATTCATTTTTGGCATCTCATTTTGCATTCTCATTGCATATTTTGCCTGAATCTATGCCTTACGTGTTGGAGGTCTCTACTCCTATGGGAGAGTGCCTTGCATCTTCTTTGATATATCGTGGTTGTGATGTGACTATATGTGGGCATGTATTGCCGGTGGATTTGGTCGAGTTATCAATCCGTGACTTTGATGTGATCCTTGGGATGGATTGGTTGAGTCGGTGTCATGCTTTGGTAGGCGTAGTAGAAAACGAGTCTCATTTGCTATGCCTGATGTGCCTACTTTTATATTTGATGCGGATAAATCTATGTTCGATTTACATGTTATTTCCGCCTTAAAAGCTAGAAAGATGCTATCTAAGGGGTGTACGGGTTACTTGGCTTATGTGGTAGATTCCAATAAGAAGTCCCCCGAGTTAGCTCATGTCCCGGTTGTGAATGAGTTTAGTGACGTGTTTTCTAGTGAGTACTCTATGCCTCCGGATCGTGAGGTAGAGTTTTGTATTGACTTAGTACCCGGTACCGCCACATCTCTAAAGCACCCACATAGAATGGCTCGCCGAGTTAAAAGAGTTGAAGGTCCAATTGCAAGAATTGCTAGACCGGGGTTTTATTCGCCCTAGTGTGTCTCCATGGGGAGCACCGGTTCTATTTGTTAGGAAGAAGGATGGTACCTTACGATTATGTATAGATTATCGTTTGTTGAACCAAGCCACTATAAAGAATAAGTATCCTCTTCCGCATATAGATGATTTATTTGATCAACTCCAAGGTTCCGTTATCTACTCAAAACTTGATTTGAGAAGCGGATACCATCAGTTGAAGATTAGGCCGGATGATATTGCCAAATCAGCTTTCCGAACTAGATATGGTCACTATCCGTTTGTTGTGATGCCTTTTGGGTTGACTAATGCTCCAACCGTGTTTATGGATATGATGAACCGTGTTTTCAAGCCTTATCTTGATAGCTTTGTGGTGGTATTCATTGATGATATCCATGTTTATTCTAAGTCCCGGGAAGAGCATGAAAATCATTTGAGGATTGTCTTGTCAGTTCTCCGTGAGAAGCAGTTGTATGCCAAGTTCAGCAAGTGTGAGTTTTGGCTTGAGCAGGTTTCTTTCTTGGGGCATGTTGTGTCGAGTTCGGGGATTTCCGTGGATCCTTCGAAAATTGAAGCCGTGGTTAATTGGAAGCAACCTTCGACTGTGACTGAGGTTCGTAGTTTCCTTGGTTTAGCGGGGTATTACCGAAGGTTTATAGAGGGTTTTTCTCGGATTGCGACTCCATTGACTAGGTTGACTCGGAAAGATGTATCATTCGTATGAGATTCTAAATGTGAAGAAAGTTTTAATGAGTTGAAGAAGAGGTTGACGACGGCTCCTGTTCTTACCCTTCCGGATGGTTGTGAGAATTTTGTGATCTATAGTGATGCCTCGAAGGCGGGTTTGGGGTGTGTCCTAATGCAAAATGGGAAAGTTATTGCGTATGCCTCTAGAAAGTTATCACCGGCGGAACAGAATTACCCTACTCATGATATGGAATTGGCGGCGATCGTGTTTGCGTTACATAAATGGAAGCATTACCTTTATGGGGCGAAATTTGAGATATTCACCGATCATAAGAGTTTGAAGTACTTATTTACTCAAAAGGAGTTGAACAACCGACAAAGGAGATGGCTTGAGTTCTTGAAGGATTTTGATTGTGTAATTTCTTATCATCCGGGGAAGGCCAATGTAGTGGCGGATGCGATTAGCCGAAAGGCGTATGTGACAGCTTTGAGTTCCCGAGAATTGAAGAGTGAGGTAATCATTGCGAATGTTCGAGCCGTTCCTACATTGTATGGAGATTTGAAGGAAGCTCAACAAGGTGATTCGGAGTTGAAGAAAATTTTAGATCAAGTGCAAGATGGGAAAGCCGGGGAATTTGCGTTGAATAGAGATGGGATTTTAACCTTCCAAGGGAGAATTTGTGTTCCTTCATCACCGGAAATCAAGAGGCGTGTCTTAGAGGATGGCCATAAGTCCAAGTTTGCGATTCATCCGGGTAGTACAAAAATGTATCAAGACTTGAAACGTGGGTATTGGTGGAATGGTATGAAGAGGGAAATTGCGAACTATGTATCTAAGTGTTTGACTTGTCAACAGATTAAGGCTGAACATCAGAGACCGGCTGGACTACTTCAACCATTGGATATTCCGGAATGGAAATGGGAAGGGATCTCGATGGATTTTGTTTCGGGTTTGCCTCTTACCGCGAAGAAGATGGATGCTATTTGGGTTATTGTGGATCGGTTGACGAAGTCGGCTCATTTTCTTCCGGTATCAACCAAGTTTTCGTTAGAGAAGTTAGCTCAGTTATATATGAAGGAGATTGTGAGACTTCACGGGGTTCCGGTTAGTATTGTTTCCGACAGAGATCCGAGGTTTACTTCTAGATTTTGGAGAGCATTGAATGAAGCCTTGGGTTCTAAATTGTGTTCAGTACGGCGTTTCATCCTCAAACCGATGGTCAGTCCGAGAGAACTATTCAGATACTTGAGGATATGTTACGGGCTTGTGTGATGGATTTCCAATTGTCTTGGGAAGATCAATTACCTTTAGTGGAGTTTGCCTACAACAACAGTTATCAGTCTAGTATTGAGATGGCTCCGTATGAGGCGTTGTATGGTAGGAAGTGTCGATCTCCGATGTGTTGGGACGAGGTTGGTGAAGCGAGACTTTGGGGCCCGGATTTGGTTAGAGATTCAACGGAGAAGATCAAAGTGATTCGGGATAGATTGAAGACGGCTCAGAGTAGACAGAAAAGCTACGCCGACAATAGAAGACGGGATTTATCTTTTCAGGTTGGTGACTTTGTGTTCCTGAAGGTCTCTCCAAGGACGGGAATCAAAAGGTTTGGTAATAAGGGTAAATTGGCTCCGAGGTTCGTTGGTCCGTTTGAGATTCTAGAGAAGATTGGGGATTTGGCTTACCGGTTGGCATTACCTCCGTCTTTTTCTTTACTCCATGATGTTTTCCATGTTTCTATGTTGAGGAAGTATTGTCATGATCCTTCCCACATCTTGAGTTCTCCCCCCGATGATGTTCAAACGGACATGTCTTATGTTGAAGAACCGTTAAGAGTCTTAGAATTCCAAGTTAAGGAGTTGAGAACTAAGAGTATCCCTATAGTGAAGGTCCTATGGAAGAATCATACCGTTGAGGAAGCAACGTGGGGGCTAGAGTCGGAGATGAGAGCGAAATATCCCTGGTTGTTTGAAAATCCAAGTAAGTCTTTTTAAAATTCGGGACGAATTTTCTTTAAGGGGGAGTGAGTGTAACGACCCCAACCCTAGGCACTAATTTTAAATATCATATTATGTGCTTTTAATATTTATGTTAACTTTATGTGTTCATTTATGTCTTTAAATTCGTATTTTAAGATAAATTGGGTGAGAAGTAAATTTAGGATCTTTTAAGAATTCATTAGATATTAAATAAAGAACCATGGGGAATAATAGAAATAGAAAATAGATACATAGTAAGAGGAGGTTAAAATGGGTAGAATAAATAATTAAAGGGAAGGGTTAATTTTTTTTAAAGGGTGAAAGCCTTAGGATTCATCTAGGCATGGGGGACCATACCCATAAAACCCTCCCCTTCAACCTTAGTCAATGACCCCATGCTTTTTCCCTTACTCTTTCATCCTCCTCATACTTTCTCCTTCATTCTTCTTACTTCTTCTCTAGCCAAGAACCCTCCATGGAAAACCTCCATTGGAAGCCTCATTTCCAAGATCTCTAGCAAGGCCATTTCTCATCCATTTTCAAATCCAAGAGTACTTTTGAGGTTGGGACAACTAGGGGAATCAATCAAGCCAAGAAAATCATCTTTTCATCCAAAAATCCTAAGGTG
Source organism: Adenophora triphylla var. japonica (assembly GCA_022495995.1). Lineage (NCBI taxonomy): Eukaryota > Viridiplantae > Streptophyta > Magnoliopsida > Asterales > Campanulaceae > Adenophora > Adenophora triphylla. The sequence continues at coordinate 133,194 of JAFEMH010002869.1, forward strand.
AGTTGTTATGATTTCCTTTCTCCTAAATGTTCATACCTCTTAAATGATATTCTTGTTCTTATGAAGTTGTTTCATGCTTTGGAAACCTTATATGAGTGGAATGATTGGTAAATGGAATAGGTTGAAATTAATGTTCATGGAAGATAATCTAGAGGGTATGAAATGGGTGGAATTTGTAGTGATAAATAATCTAAGGTTACATTATTTTGGGTTTACATGATTTATGATGCACTTTGTGAAGCTAGGAAATCCTTTGGGTGTTCTTGAAATTAGGGTAGAGAACAAGAAAAAGAAATGAAGCTAAGAAGAAAGGAGTTAGAAATCTGGATGTGCTGGAAATTGCCTTGGGCGGTCGCCTATGGGGGCTTGTGCGGCCGCCCATGAGTCCAGCAACATTCTCTCCCTTGAAAACCCTCTTGGGCGGTCGCCCAAGAGGTGTGTGCGGTCGCCCAAGAGGGCAGAAACTAGTATACCCTTGGAAACCCACTTGGGCGGTCGCCCAAGTGGTATGGGCGGTCGCCCAAGACCCCAGAAACTCACTATGAATCTGAACCAGAATTAGTTTAGTAAGTTTGATTGATTACTTATAAATGGTGACCTCCACTTGGTAAATTGAGCTTGGGCCTTCATAGAGGCTATGTATTATTGTATAATGACCTTGTAGGATGGATTGATGATACTTCCTTACCTTACTTGAGTTCTTATACATTGTTTATATTATGCATAGTGTGTTGAATAAATGTGGCACTATGATATTGGTTGGACATGAATATATTTTACCATGTTGCTATATTGTTATCCCTTTTTGTGGATTATGTTTCAAGTAACTATTATGTGCTTGATAATTTGTTAATCAGCTGATGTTGGGGGTATAACATAATACGATCAATTATGGAAGTGTGACCAAATGTGATCGGATTATGTTATATCATGACCGTCCTCCTGGCCACAGTGTCGGGGTATAGCATCCGTAGTGAGCCAAAAGCCTTACAGAGTTGCTACTATCTTATTTGGTTCCCGAAAAATGGGTCTTATAAGATGTGAGTATTGCTTAAGCGGCTCACCTAAGATTGGAGTATTATACCCAATGTTGTACGACTATTGTTCAGACGGGAAAAGGTAAACCAAGGTAATGAAAGGTGTTTACAGCTTTTCCAATGTGTTATATGCGACTTGCTATGTGTTGCATCTTATTTGGCATATTGTTGCATTCATAATAGCTTGCTGAGATTTATTCTCACCCCTCTCCCTTTAATGTTTTTAGATCCTGAGACAGGCGGACCGGCCAAGTAAGGACGAAAAGGAGTTTGGAAGTAATCTTTTGGGTATTGTCGGGGTACGTATAGGTTGGCGTAGAAAGAGTATTTTGGTAATTCCTTTATGGAACTTGTAATTATAAACTTTAATTTCTACGTTGGAACCACAATCTTTTGTAACTAAAACAATTTAGTATTTTCAAAGTTAGTCCACTCTTCCTCCGGTGTGGAGAGTAGTGGAATTGTTTTGAAATGGTTATGTTAATCTAGTTATGTTCGAAAGTTATATCAAAGTTTTAAAAGTTTAGTATATTTGGGTTAGTTTGAGGACGCTCCAACTCGGGACACGTGTAGGTTCCGGGTCGGGGTCCTCACAGATGTCCTAACTACCTTATTTGCAGCTGGAGCCTGATCAGCTTTACCTGCAACTGTTGTACCTAAGGACAAAAGTGGTTACTGTGGACCAATGGGAAAGCATCAGTACAATCCTTGCAACAGCTGTGTCCAACGGCTATATCCTTGATGCTTGGGTATAAATACCCCCAATCTTCACCATTTGAAGATTGCTTGAGAAATTGATTTGCTGTGAGTTCATACGAAGTTGAAGCTCTGCCCAGAAATTCTAAGTCCTTTGAATCTTCATCTTCTACTTCAAGAAATATATCCCAGCCCAGAAATCAAGCCTTATACACATCAAGAATCATTGAGCTCTACATCTCTTAGATTCAAAGAGCCTTGATCTTGAATACACACACACACCTCACTTGTTTAATCACATAGATTATTCATTTGAGATACACTGGTTATAGTCTAGGATTCGATCTTCATAGAATAGATTTTAGATCTGAGTTTGAATACTTTGTAACTTGTAATCTCTCTCATACTCAATATAAAATCTAACTCTTAGAAAATCCAAGACTAACCATATTGGTAGTGGACGTAGATCGTATATCGATTGAACCACTCCAAATATCGTGTTCTTACTTTTCTGCATCTATTATTTCTTGTGCTTACTAATTATTTATATCTATCTCTGTTTGATCTTAATTGTAGTTATCCATTGTTGTGAATTGTGTTTGAAGTTAACTTTGTCAAACCTCATTTTCAGTTTTATAACTGCTCATAAAACCGCTTTGCAAAACCGCCTCTCCAAAACCGCTTTGTAACTCTATTATTCCGTTGTGCATTTTACAACTCTACTTGCAGTTTCTAACAGACTGCAAGAGGTTTTGTAAGCTTAGAGTTTTAGTTTTAAAAGAGGGCAAAAAATTTGTAACAGCTATTCACCCCCCCTCTAGCTGTTTTTCACCCTTGTTGCCACCTTTGGGACCAACAGTGGTCATGAAGGTCTATGACGGCGCAGTAGGCAGGGGTCGCTCGCCGAGTTACTTTGAAGGGTTTTACTACCTTTCCTGCAGGGATTTCGACCAAGGAAGCAAGTGTAGCCAATGCGTCAGCAAATTGATTTTTGTCTCTAGGGAGATAGTGGAATGAGACATCTTGGAATTGTTGCATCAACTCTTGGGGGTGGGCACTGTATCTTTGAAGGGTTGGATCTTGGATCCTCCACTTCTTCAATGTCTAATTGATGATCAACTGGGAGTCCCCAAATACCTCAAGTTCGGTCACAATGAGTTCTAGGGCTGCTTCGAGTCCCGCTATGCAAGCTTCATATTCGGCAGTGTTATTAGTGGCGTCAAAGTCAAGGCGTATTGCTAGTGGAGTATAGATGTCATCAGGATCTACCAACAATATTCCGATGCCAAAACCTTTCTTATTGGCTGCGCTATCAAAAAATAATTGCCACTTATTTTTGTATTCTATACTCATGATGTCCTCATCAAGGAATCACGGGTCTTCCCCCTTCACTTCATCGCAAGGAAATTCGGCCAACTGATCTGCGAATACACTGCCTCTGACGAATTTCTGAGTGACGTAAGTGATATCATATCCCGCGAGCATGAAATACCACTTAGCAAGGCGTGAAGTCAAATCTGATTTGTCTAGGATGTATTTCAGAGGATCCATTTGCGTGATGAGACAAACTGGGAAGGCTTCCATGTAGTGCTTTAGTCTCTGTGTTACCCAGACGAGAGCAGCGCAAGACTTGTCGAGTGGAGAGTAGTTGATTTCACTGCCTTGGAATCGACGACTGACAAAGTAGATTGCATTCTCTGTGTGCGAACCTGGCTGTTCTTGAGCAAGCATAACCCCTAGTGCATTGTCAGTAACCTTGAGGTAGAGTTTCAAGGGTTTCTCCTTGTGTGGTGGAACCAGGACGGGTGGGGAGGTTAAGTAGTGCTTAACTTCCTCGAATGCCTCTTGACATTCCTCGGTCCATTCTTGAGGTGCATTTTTCTTGAGTAGCTTGAAGATAGGATCGCACATTGTAGTCAGTTGATTGATGAATCAGCTGATGTATTGGAGTCTGCCCATGAATCCCTTCACTTCTTTCTGTGTTCTGGGTGGAGGCATGTCTATGATGGCCTTTATCTTGGCGGGATCTGCTTCTATGCCACGTTCGGTGACCATGTATCCCAGGACCTTTCCTTTGGCTACCCCAAATGAGCATTTTGCGGGGTTAAGCCTCATCTTGTGTTATCTCAGTTGATTGAAGAATTTTCTGAGATCTCTAAAGTGCTGACCATCTGTCCCCTTTGAGTGGATAATCATGTCGTCCACGTACACCTCTATTTCTTTGTGAATCATGTCGTGGAAGAGTGTTGTGACTGCCCTTTTATAAGTAGCCCCCACATTCTTTAGACCAAACGACATGACCGTATAACAGAACGTTCCCCAAGGTGTGGTGAATGTTGTTTTGTGTTGGTCTTCCTCTGCCATGAGAATTTGGTTGTACCCTGCAAAACCATCCACGAATGAGCGGACTTTGTAAGTTGCGATAGCGTCGACCAACATGTCTATGTTTGGTAGCGGAAAGTCATCTTTAGGGGATGCCTTGTTCAAGTCTCTGAAGTCGACACAGACTCGTATTTTCCCATTCGATTTGGCCACTTGCACTGTGTTGGCTAGCCATTCCGGATATTCAATCACCTTGATAAACCCTACGTTCAAGAGTTTCATGATCTCTTCTTTCACTTTCATTGACCATTCGGGCTTAATTCTCCGTAATTTCTGTTTAACTGGTTTGGCGTTAGGTAGCAGCGGTATCTTGTGCTCTATGATCTATTGATTTAACCTTGGCATATCTTTGTAGGACCAAGTGAAGACGTCGACATATTCTCTGAGGAGCTGCGTTAAGGTTTCTCTGTCTTCCCCCTTGAAGAAGCTGCCGATCTTGGTTTCTCTGGGGTCTTCTGCCGTCCCAAGATTAACCATTTGCATTTCCTCATTGTCAACAGGGCCATTCTTTTCACAACGACCTACTTGCTTTGCTAATTCTTTTAAAATTTGTTCATTTTTTTGATCTATCTCATCGTATGATTCATTATTAACTTGTTCGTTATATTGATTATTATTAGTAAATTCATCATTCACGATGTTAGCAATCTCAGGGTACTCGAAAAGATCAAAGTTTTCATTAAGGAAGTAGGGGAATACATGCTCGGCCACCGCCTCAAGTTCCTCTTGAGTGAGTTCATCAGAGGCGGAGCCTGACTCTAAAGTAAAAGCTATAGGGCCTATCCTCCTGTGGGGATGGTGAGTACAACCAAGCTCTTTGATCATGAAGTCTTCATCAACAACTGGCCCCCCGGTGACGTGCCAGTTTAGAATTGGTTTATCACATTTCTGGATTAGCTTCGTATAATCAATATTTGGAGCGTCCCCCTTGGATATTGCATGGATCTGGCTATCTTCTAGCCGGCACAGGTTCTCGGACTGTCGCATCATGTCTTCTCCCAACACAAAGTCCCATTCCCTGGTCATTTCTGCCTTTGTGCCCCATAAATCTTTAAGGATTAGTGGGACGGGTTCTGTTTTGTCTGAAGAAGAGTCGCAGTCATTGAAGATTTCAAAGCCCGGATGGCGCTTTCCTTTATCGTCAGTCCATGGTTCTGAAAAGATAAAGTACGTGATGCTTTCCCCTTCTCGAACAAAGTAGCCGTTGAGCATCTTTCGGTATGGTTCAAGGTTGTAGTCTTTGGCCTTTGGGTTATTACAACTTTTATACGCGGTTCCTTCCCACTTGATCTGAGTGAAGTCACACTTTTCTTCATCACTTTCATCATGGATGGAAATGATGTATCCTAGGCCATGCTTAGTGTGCGGTGGGGGAACAGGCGGTGGCTCCGTTATCCCTTGCAAGTGTTTGCCAAGTCCCAAGCCAGGAAAGTACCCTTTTGCTTGCATCATTCTCCAAACAGGAAGATTTTCGGAAAACCAAAGTGCCTTAGAGTAGTCGTTTTCATTGCAAGTCTCTATGACACTCACGGTGCTATCTTTCTCAATCTCAAAGCCACTGAATAAGTAATCAGAAGTGCTAGAAAAGATACTGACTAAACTATTATTGAAAAGCAAACTTGGTACTCTTACCCACAAATGAGGATTTTAGGCAAGTAGTACCCAAACTAAACTAGACTACTAATCGTTTCTTTTGCAAATAAAAGTAAATGACTGAAAAAGGAAAAAAGATCTCATTTTTCTAACTCTTCCAACTTATGGCGCCTCCGCTAGGAGAAACTTTGACGAGGCCGTTGTCAATTAAGTCTTGGACTGCATTCTTCAGGTTTGAGCAATCGTCGGTATGGTGGCCATGGCACTGATGGTAGTAGCAGTAGAGGTGTGGAGCTCGACCTTCCCTCTTAGGCTGGTAGCCCTCCATTGGGCTCATCTTCCCATCCTTGTGAAGACTTCTGAAGAGATGGCCGAGAGAGATCCTTCCGATGTCAGTGTAAGTCCTCCCCTTCCTTTGTTTAGCCATTTGATTATGGAGGTCTCGGATATGGTTCTCATAGTGCTGCACAAAGGTGTTGTGGCGAGACTGATATTCTACCTCCATTTGCTCCTTGAGGTCAAGGGTATTGAGGCAATACTTGACCCTCCCATCAATGTCGTCTTCGATATGGGCTTCGAGAGCACTACACTTTTGAGTCATAGTCTCGAGTTCGCCTTTGACCTCTTCAAGCTCATCAATCAGCATGCTTGTCTTGTTAGGCTGGATGGACTCTTCTAGGTTATGCCATGCATCGTTGTCTTCCATCTGTCGCAGGGCTTTGGCAAGTTGAGCTTTGATGTCACTTAGCTCTTCTTGCACGGATGATCGCCCACTTTCGGAGTCACTTTCCATCCTCCAGAAATCCCTAGCAATACAGGTAGTGGGTACATCGAAGGCTTCCCTCAAACCTTCCACATGCTCCATTTCAGTGACAATAGACTTGGTCATTTCCCGCAAATCTTCCTCTTCAAGGTCCTTCTTGGTGATGAAGTACTTTTCCGTAGACATTGTGTTGGGAGTCTTGAGGTTGAGTAGCTTCGGAAAACTGACAGAGAAGATGCAGAGATGGTATCAGGATCAAATCTAGCCGCAATGAGTCGGAAGAAGGCTTAAAGGGTTCATGCTCAATCACAGCAATCAGAGACAATGTCCCACGCGGGACAGGTAGTCTCGCACGAGACAATCACACGAAAAATCGATTTTGTTAAACCTAATTTCTGGTCGAAACGGAGAATCCGTTTTGAAGGGTTTCTAAGGTCTTTATCCAAACCTAACGACTAAGTAATCAGTCCGATTTTCGTAAAATAAAGCCATGTAAGATTGTTTGAAGGATTTTTTGACGGGACTATTTTTATTTTGAAGGGAAAAATCCGAAAGAGTCACTCCGAAGGGACTTTATCGAAGGGACTATTCCGAGTCCTTCTTTATGGTCAATTTTACATGGCTTTATTTTGGTCAAAAACAAGAAAGATCATCGAGTCAAAACCGACCAGTCACGGAGTGATCCTAGAAAGACATTCTATATGATATGTGGCGATGCAGGGCTGGAAGGCTAGACTCCCCGCGATATGACAATCTAGATGGATTGAATACGCGGAGTGGGATGATCCAACTTTGGAGAGATCGGCGATTAGGTGGTTACCGTCGTCCGTCCTTAGTGTGGGTCCCGGGTTGATCGGGGTATGTAGTGCAATGACAGATATAGCATGAGTGCGCGTGTGTGAGAGTTCATCTAGGTGATAGATAAAATAGAGATTTTTTTTTGAAAAATAAAAAAGAAAACAAATAATGGCCGCACCAAGTGGTTGCCTACGTTTCTCCCAAATCCGGAAGACTCAGGCCGTCGTAGTTCCACTTAATGAGAGAGAGGGAGAAATAAATAATTTAAATTACAACTCCCGAATCCCCATTGGACCGAACTTTAATTCAAAAACCCAATCGCACGCAGTTATAAATAATAATCAATTATTTAAACAAAATACGGATTCGAGTTCTACATCTTAAGGGAGGCCTTAAGATGAAAGAACTCTGCAGATAATGTAATCTGGAATCCCCTTTACGTGTTCGACTCTTATCTCGGATCTCGAGGCGAACGGGAAAACCAGAGCACAAATAGGATGCCGAAGCCTTGTCTCGAGCGAGACAGGGAGTTGTCTCGTGCGAGACTAGCCTGTACTGTGTAAAAATGATTTTTATTTGAAAACCCCTCTTTATTAACGCAAGTTTAAGCCACTTTAAATTTATCAGTCCCCAGCGGAGTCGCCAAACTGTAGCGATGCGCGGGAAAGACTCGGTTTTCCCGAACTTTGTTTGTTTTGTTTTGAGAGTCGCCACCTATATTATTCGATTGGAAACATAGAAAAACCATTTTGAAAAGATTTTTGGGTTCGGGCCTTAGGTTATGGAATGGGAAGGTCAAGGAGCACCCATTCCACCCAATCCGGAGATCAGTCTTGCTAGAAGGGGGTTTTCAAAGAAAGAGACATTTTAATAAACAAGTAAAAGAATCCATTTAACTAGGTTAAACGGAATATAGGATCGATTGCTTAGAGACCGTCCCCATGATTTGGGGAGGCTCTAGGCCGATCCTAGATTCGATGTGCTACACCACTCTAATAATCAATTAGAAAGAAGGAAGATTACCTTTTGTTTTGAGAAGAGATTTGGACAGAGTTTCGACTCAAATCTTAGAGTCAAATCTTGATGCGGACAGAGCTTCGTCTCAGTCCTTGATTCTTTCTTCGATGTTTGTTGATCAATAAGGTTGATAAACAAACTTTAGGTGATGTAGGGTAATTTTGTAGGAATCTTTCAGGGAGAGAAACCCACAAAATGTGTGTGTATGGTGTTTTTTGATCAGGGATCCAGGGATCTGAAATACTGAAAGTCTTCAAGTATTTATAGGATGTTGGAGAGGTGAAGGTGGAGAGGGAAATCACCCTAGGAAGGTTCCAGAACTCCATTGCTATTGGAGAACCGGATTGATAAGATTTTATCAAGAAAGAGGTTGAAATCGATGAGGAAACTGGCTTCTGCACGCCTGCAGAAGCTTAGTCTCGCGCGAGACACGACTGTTCCGCGCAAAACAAGGTTTCTCAATGGACAATTCTGTCATTCCCTCGTTATCTCGTATGCAGTTTAGTCCAAACTAACGGTCGTTAGTCAAAACTTAACGAAACATGACGAAATGGTGGATTTCTACTCTTGACTCAAGACGAGACTTAGAGTGGTATTACTCTGCTCCGATGGGCTCAGAATGGGGTGTCTACACCAATATTTACAAGTTCCGGAATTATCTCAAATAAAAGGGGGAGTAAGGGGGACCTATGCTATCATATCTCCCGAGCTGCCAGCGCCACTATCATCACCACCACTGGGGCTACCATCCCTCCTCGATCTCTTGGCTCCGCAAGTAGGGGTCACCGCAGAGGCAATCGTCGATGCCGCCAAAGCCGCCTTATAGAACAGCTTCTCGGAGAGGTCTGACGCTAAGGCCATCAAGTCGGCCATCCTGCTCGCCCCACGGATGTAATCCGCCATTGACATGGTGATCTGTTAACAAAAGAAAGATATTTAGAAAAGAATCAGACATATACGTATATATGGACAATACCAGAAACGGTATAAGCTGGAAAAAAATCAGTCTTACCGAAGAGACATTGGGAGGAAGGCGATAACCCTCAGGGATCTGATCAGTAACCGGGATGGAGCCCATCATCTGCATACCTCCCATCATATACGAATAGCTCGGAGGATCATAATCCAGCACAAAGGGCACCGGACCCGCATACTGAGACGAAGAGCCTGGGGCTGACGAGCCAGAACTAGAAGCATAAGCATGGGCACGCGGATGCCTACCACCTACCACAAGGGGACCCATCAGACGAGGCAAGAACTCCTCATATGAAGCCTTGAGACTACACAGTCCACTGCCTCATATCCATTCACATAGTTGGCATATGTCGCGGCAGAAACAGGAAAAGTAGGGTGCATCTCCCTGGGCGGATCCTCTGGCACTCTCCTGACGAGTGAACCCCGGCCATGCTGAGGGAAGACTCTCTCACCCAAATACATGGTAACTCCCTCAAGCGATACCAAGATCCTCTGCGTATCAGTGATGGCCCACGCGTCATGAACCTCATTCTCCAACAAGGTCCATGGATACAAGCCCTGCTGCTCAAAATTGAAGCTGTTCAGCAAGGCCCGCGCCTCCTCAACGGTAAGGGTCCTATATTCCCCCTCCTCCTCGTCCACTGTCCGGTTGGAATGGCTCTATCTCTTGATATCTGGAAACTGAGCCCCACGCTCACTCAGCTCGAATTTATGCAATGAAAAGACAGCATACCCCCATATTTGTACAAGAAAACAGAGCAGGATTCAGTACAAAAACGCAGATGAAATGTGCAGATAAACGACAAGACAAAGTCAGAAAATGTACCTCCGAGGCATAAGAATACCCGGATAAGTGGGTTGAAGACTCGGATAAAAGAATTCTGAATGAAAGGAACATTAATGTGAATCAGTTTAAGAGTCTAGGGGTATACCAATTTCTTGAGGATAGAAATTTTCTGCCTACAGTTACTAAGGTTTTAGGTTATGTCGAAAGCGTAGTTAGAAACTTTTTTGCTCATCTTAGGGAGGATATTGATAACAGAAGTACCCCTCATTATGGAAAAATATTTGTGAGAGGTAAAATTTATGATTTTAATCCCTCAGTCATCAATAAAACCTTTGGCCTCCCTAGTATTGAAGATGAGTGTTTGGATGTCGAGCCTAATACTCTAGCTAGCTTTCTGACTGGTGGAAGAATTTCTGTGTGGAGTGATCATTTCAAAGCAACCCATCTTTCGTCTCTGTTTAGTGTTCTTCATAAAATTTGCATCACAAATTGGTTACCAACTGCAAATGAGAACACGGTTACTTTTGAGCAAGCAATGTTGTTATTCAAATTTGGTAAGAAACCGAGAATTAATTTTGGGAGATTGGTTTTTGCTCACCTAGCTGCATGGGCTAAAAAGAAGAAAACCTCCTCTTTTATTTTCCCTTCCCTCATATATAATGTCCTTCTATTCCAAAAATTAGAACCATGGAATGCGGACAACATCTCTGAGAAGCCTGTTTTCTATAAGATTAGTAGACATTTTACTGAAGGAGATAGACACAGAGATTTGCCCTGGGTTTTGGTTACAACAGCTCCTCCAACGGCTGCCCCTGCTACCAGTGTCGCCCCAAGTGTTGCCCCTAAGATTGAACCTTGTAGGACATGGTTCGTTCGATGATGTGTCAATTAGACTTTCCTATTTCCTAATTCCTTTTGAGGATATGCATTAGAAATAATGCGGTTACACTGAATTGAGTCCTTACTAAATCGGTTCCTAAGGCCCCACATTAAATGTGGCATGGAAGAAAACTTAGTTTGTCTTTCATGAAGATTTGGGGTTGCGAATCTTATGAAAAGAGACTTGTCTCTTATAAGTTAGCAGCAAATCTGACAAGGTTATTTTCGGAAATTAATCTTACAACCGCAAAGAGAACAAAATGTTTGTTGCTCTATACAATTTGTTTCTTGAGAAATAGTTTCTCAATAAAGAATCTAGTGGGAGTAAAATTAATCCTTGAAGAAATTCAAGAACCCGAAAATAATATGGAACCAAGAGTAGAGACGGAACCAAGTTCACAAGGAGTTGTGGAACCGGTTCAAGATGCACAAGTCCATCGTAGATTGGATAGGTCACGATCCGAACTCAAGAAATAGTGATTTCTCGTTGCGGAAAGTGATGAAGTGGAATTCATTGAGAATGACGATCCTACTTGCTATCAAGAAGCGATGTCCTCTCCTAATTTGGATAAATGGTTAGGAACCATGGAGTCCGAATTGCAATCCATGTTTGATGATCAAGTTTGGAACTTGATTGGGCTACCTGAAGGTGTAAAAACTAAAGGGATGCAAGTAAGTCTTCAAGACCGACATGGATGGGAAGGTGTATACTTTCATGACTAAGGATTGTAGCAAAGGGATTTAGGCGAATTCATAGTGTTAACTATGCTGAAACCTTTTCACCAGTTACAATGTCGAAGTCTATTAGAATTTCAAATTGCCATGATCGCATATTATGACTATGTGATATGAAAAATGGATGTCAAACGACTTTCTTAAGGAGGTGTATAGTACACAACCCGAGATTTTTGTCGATCCAAGAAAATCTAATAAAGTATGCATGTTGCAAAGATCCATAAGATGGGTTGAAGCAAGCTTCAAGGAATTGGAATCTTCACTTTGACGAATCGGTCAAAAGTTTGACTTCATCAAGTACGAAGATGAACCTTGTGTATACATGAAATTCAGTGGGAGCGTAGTATTATTTCTATCGTTTTATTACAATGATATCTTACTCATTGGAAAAACAAGTTTCGACACTTAAGACTGTCAAGTCTTGGTCAAGGAAAGGTTTCTCAATGAAAGATATGGGTAAAGCCGCTTACATCCTTGGCATCAAGATCTATAGAGATAGATCTAGAAGGATAAATTGGTTTGAATCAAAGTATTCACATTGACAAGGTTCTTAGAAGAGTCTAAGAAGAGTAGCTTGTCAATGGGTCATGGTATTTCTCTTAGCAATACTCATTGTCTTATGACAACTGATGAGCAAAAGGGGAATGAATGAAGTTCTATATGCTTCGGCATTTGGATCTGTCATGTATGCCATGACTTATGCTAGACCCGACGTCTCATATGCTTTGAGCATGATAAGTCGATACCAATCTGATCCTGTTGAGAACCATTGGATGGCAGTCAAGATGATCCTTAAGTACTTAAGAAGAACTAAGGATACGTTCTTGGTATTTGAAAGGTTGGAAGATAATCTTGTTGTAAATGTTACATAGATGCTAGCTTCCAAACTGACGAAGTTGATTTAAGATCACAATTAGGATTTGTGTTTATACTTTTTAGAGGTGCAGTCTTGATTGGAAGAGTTCCAAGCAGAAAATTGTAGCCGATTCTACTACTACGGCCGAGTTTTAGTAACATATGATGTGACTAAAAGAGGCAGTTTGGGTCAATAGTTCATTAGTATTTTGGAAATGTTTCAAGTATCACTAATCGATGGAACTTTTGTTGTGACAATTATGGTGCCATTTGTGCAAACAATGGAACCAAGTTCACAACAGCGATCCAAACACACACTTAGACATTTTTCGAGGAATTCATAAAGAATGAGAAGACGTTAAAATATGCAAAGTATCAACCGATGATGACATTAGGGATTCACTTACAAAAGACCCTCACACAGGCAGAAGCATGATGGTCATGTTAGATCCATGAGTATTCGATACATAAATGGAGCCTAGTGCAAGTGGGAGACTGTTAGTGTAATGCCCTAGGCTTTAGTTATGTTTAACTTAAAACTGTTATGTATCGTCTTTATCGTTTAAGTTTATTATTAGATTGTTATACGTTTTTCATATTTATTGTAATAATCTCCGTCCCTAATTATTAAGAGAATAATTAGTATAATTGTCAATGGATAATCATATGATGATTATATGCATAGAGATGCACATTGAAATTATGGGTACTTGTTAGAGAACAAGTGACTGGACTTGACCCGTATGAGATTTATGTCATGGTCAAATGTCATAATTAAATCTCATATGGTCACTTCATTTAGTCCCTAGACCTGAGATTATCATGACCTTACATATGATGACAGTCATGTTTGATTTTAGTCAAACGATATCTTAACACGATATTTATAAAGGCTATCTTTGGCATGATCGGATTCATGATGGGAAGGATGATAAGTCAAGACAGAATTTATCCCTCGAAAGAGAGATGTTTTGCTTGGGCCCCTCGATGAGTGATAATGATGGAAGTGTGTGGCCACACCCCAATACGATTGGATTATCATTATACTCAAGATCGAGAAAGCATTGAACAAATACAAGTTGACGAGGACCATGACTTGTGTTCAATATAACATCGTGAGACAAAGGGAGAAATGGAAGTGTACCATTGGAAACGTGAACTCTTACGTTATATTAATTGGGTAGACATAATGGCTTGCTAGAGTCCGCTTATGTCTTATGAGGGTCGATATGATCAGACTCATTGCCAACATAATATAATCCTATTGGGTCACACACAATTAGAATGAATTGGTTAAACCAAAGAAAGAATATTGAGAATTCCTCATCAGGCATAAGTTGTAGCGCGACAACATATGTCGTAGCGCGACATAACTTGTCCAGAAGACTCGTATGGTCGTGTGACACTTCATGCCTGAGGCGGTTTGACAGACAGTTTCCTAATTTGATTAGGAAACAAATACCTATACTAATGTAGTATAAATATTAAGTCTGTAAACCCTAATTTGCTAGCCGAATTTTCTCAAGAAAAATCACAACAAAGGTTTCTCAATATTTCTTCCATAGGTTTAAGAATCTAGCAATTCTCAAGAACCGTTCTTGGTTCATTCTAACGTGTAGATACTACTAGAGGGTCTTCGCTCGTATGACGATCAAGGCCTAGAGTTCAAATTGTCCAAAGCAATCTGAAAGGCTCAAATGTTTTGAAGATCGAAGTTTGTGATTTGAAATCACATTGATAATCGTTCGATAGCTCAAGAACGAAAAGCATTCAAGGTTGGTAAATTCTATCTCATAGGAATTCAATTTAATTGTATAGAACGGATCTTAGGACTCTTGGATTTTGTGTTATTAGATGCTTAATTCTGCTGCGCATGGACCCATAAAACCCAACAATAGTTTATGGATCCACATCTAAAAATTGTTTACAAAATTTTGTGAAAGCTATGACATCAACTTTTGAAATGAGCATGATAGGTGAACTTAATTATTTCCTAGGATTGCAGGTAAAACAGTCAGATGATGGAATCTTCATCTCTCAGAGCAAGTATGCTAAGAGTCTGGTGAAAAGTTTGGATTGGAGAGTGCAAAGAGCTCAAAAATAACTATGGGATCATCTCTTAAAGTAACCAAAGATCAGGCAGGGGAGGATATTGACCCAACTCTGTATAGATCCATGATAGGTAGTCTTCTTTATCTTACTGCCAGTCGTCCCGATATTATGTTCAGTGTAGGTGTGTGTGCTAGATATCAGTCTGCTCCTAAAATTTCTCACCTAAATGCGGTTAAGAAAATCATTAAGTATGTGTCCGGGACTAGTGAATTAGGAATCTGGTTCACCAAAGACACTAATACCAACTTGGTTGGTTTTAGTGACTCTGATTGGGCAGGGGATATAGATGATAGAAAGAGCACTAGTGGGGGTTGTTTTTTCTTGGGTAATAATCTTGTGTCGTGGTACAGTCGCAAGCAAAATTGTGTCTCTCTCTCGACTGCTGAATCTGAGTATGTAGCAGCCGGGAGTTGTTGTTCACAGTTGATATGGTTAAACCATATGCTTGACGACCATGGTCTTGATAGTAATATCTTGACCATGTATTGTGACAATTTGAGTGCCATAAACATTTCCATAAACCCTGTACAACACTTACGCACTAAACATATAAATATCCGCCATCACTTTTTGAGAGATTTAGTGAAAAAGGACTTGATCCAAATAGAGCATATTGATACTAAACATCAACTTGCTGATATTTTGACCAAAGCCTTGGACCATGAGAGATTTTCAAGTTTGAAAAAATCTCTTGGTTTGTGTTTTCTATAAATCTGCTGTTTCAAGTGTTGCCGTCTGTGTTGCCAACACTGACAGCAACACTGTGTATTTGTTGTATATTTTATATTTAAATATATATATATATATATATATATATATATATATATATATATATATATATATATATATATATATACATATATATATATATATATATATATATATATATATATATATATATATATATATACATATATATATATATATATATATATATATATATATATATATATATATATATATAGTTTAGTCCCAAATGGGGGGCATTTACTGACCTTATTGTTCTAGTATGTGTATATACTTTAGGTTAACATTTATGATGTGCTTAAAGTGACAAAGTCACTCATGTTGTTGTTGATATTTGAAAAGGCAAAGCTTGTTAAAATACTCCCAAAGTAACTCGGGGCACGGCGTTCGCTGCGACGATGCTTCCTTGCCAAAACGGGAGTATAATGTAGTTGTTTTATACTAAGTATTAGGGACATGGAGCTCGCTACTACAGTGTACCCTACTTGAAAGGTATAAAACTTACTACATATAGCTTTACACTTTCATAAAAAACTTAGGGCACAAAGCTCGCTGCTACGATGCTTCCTTGTTAATAAAGAAAGTGTAAAGTTTTGCTTAAAATTTCCTAAGGAATGATAAGTTATATATGTTGAAAAAATATCAAGGGAATTTTATTTAAAATGTTGCCTTGTGTGTTACGCAACATTGCTAGTAACACATTAGTAGATGCTACATTAATTTTTTATCTTCTTATTTTTTATTTTTGTTAATTAAATTTTAAATTTCCAAAAGTCTATTATTTATATATTTAGAGTTTGTGAAATTTAAAAGGTTTTTAGCAAAAATATTTAAGTTTTGTCTAACTAAATGTATTTTCAAAGTATCTATTTTTTAAAATTCATTTTCTTTTAAATTTTGAAAAATAAAATTTTATGGATATTTCTAAAATTATTTTTAGTTATTATATCTTAAAAATTAAAAAAAAAATCAGTTTTTTTTAAAATGGCGGATAACAGTGCTAAGGTTGTTGGGATAAGGGTGTTTAAGTGGATTTGAAATTGTCAAATCAACTAAAAATTCTCACTATTCACTCATTTAATTCCCCATTTGCCTAAACCCTCTCCCTCACCGTCTCTCTCACCTCGTCTCTCTCTCTAAACGTAATTCCCATTCCCCTGTTCCTTCGTC
Source organism: Adenophora triphylla var. japonica (assembly GCA_022495995.1). NCBI lineage: Eukaryota > Viridiplantae > Streptophyta > Magnoliopsida > Asterales > Campanulaceae > Adenophora > Adenophora triphylla. Next base: position 149,740 of record JAFEMH010002869.1, read on the forward strand.
TTCTTCCCTAAAAAATCCATGGAGAGCCCAAGCAAATCACCACAAATTTCATCCCCCAGGGAAATTTCTCCTCTAGCTTCCTCAAGTGTTGCCTCAAATGTCGCCATTCCAATGGAGACATCTCCGGCGACATTCTCAGCAAAACCGTCCACCTCTCCAAGTTTAGACATTATTGTCTACAACTCTCTTCAAATTCCAACTCCTGTAAGTCTTCCTGAAGCTACCCCTTCCATAGAGCTCACTTTTGCACCCCAAAAGAAAACCAAGAAAAGAAAAGTGGTTGATGCTGCTTCTGTTGGGTTTTACGGGTCCATGCGCAGCGGAATTAAGCATTAAAAACATAAAACCCAAGAAGCCCTAGGATCCGTTCTATACAATTAATTTGAATATCAATGAAATAGAATTAAACCAACCTTGAAACGCTTTCCGGTCTTGAGCTATCGAACGATTTGATTATGTGATATTGAATCACAAACTTCGTTCTTCAACTTGCTTGAACTCTAGGTCTTGATCGATGAACGAGCGAAGACCCTCTTTTGGTATCCACACCTTTGAATGAATCCAAGAACAATTTCTTGTTGATTGCTAGATCTAAACCTTGAAGAATATTGAGAGAATTTGATTGTGAATTTTGCTTTAAAATTTCGGCTAGACTTTTAGGTCTGACAGAACCCCTGTATTTATACTACAAATAGTGTAAATACCTCTTCTAATCAAATTAGGAGAGACAGGCTGTCAATACCGCGTATTGGCCTATTATGTCGCGCGGTATATCAAGCCATTGGCTTGATATGTCGCGTGACATAAGTAGCCAGTTTCTGTGTCTCTCAATCATTCTTCCTCTGGTTTAACCAATTCATTCTAGTTGTGTGTGACCCAATAGGATTACATCATGTTGGCAATGAGATCGATCACATCGAACCTCATAAGACATAAGCGGACTCTAGCAAGCCATTATGTCTACCCAAATGATGCAACGTAAGAGTTCACGTTTCCAACGGTGTACTTCCATTTATCCCTTTTTGTCTCACGATGTTATATTGAACACAAGTCATGGTCCTTGTCGACTTGTTATTGTTCAATGCTTTCTCGATTCTTGAGTATAATGATAATTCCAATCATATTGGGGTACGGCCATACACTTTCATCATTATCACTCATCGAGGGGCCCAAGCATAACATCTCTCTTCCGAGGGACAAACTCCTTCTTGACTTATCATCCTTCCCATCATGAATCCGATCATGCCAATGATAGCCTTTATAGATATCGTGTTGAGATATCGTTTGACTAAAATCAAACATGGCTTTCATCATATGTAAGGTTATGATAGTCTCAGGTCTAGGAAATAAATGAAGTAACCGTATGAGATTTAAGTATGACATTTGACCATTACATAAATCTCATGCGGGTCATGTCCGATCACTTGTTCTCTAACAAGTACCCATAATTTCAATGTGCATCTCTTATGCATATAATCATCAAATGATTATCCATTGACAATTATACTAATCTATTCTCTTAATAATTAGGGACAGTGATTATTATAAACAAATATACAAAACATATAATAATCAAATAATAAACATCTCATATAATAATAAATAATGTCAACACATAAGTCTATCAATCATAGGCCTAGGGCATAACACCAACAGTCTCCCACTTGCACTAGGCCCAATCTACCATGTATCGAATACCCATGGACCTAACATGACCATCATGTTTAGCTTGTGAGAGAGCCTTAGTTAGTGGGTCCGCCACGTTGTCATCGATGTCTACTCTGCATATCTTAACGTCTTCCCTTTCACATATCTCACGGATAATGTGGAAACGTCGAAGTATGTGTTTGGATCTCTGGTGTGATCTTGGTTCCTTTGCTTGTGCAATGGCACCATTGTTATCACAGTAAAGTTCAATAGGATCTCTGATGCTTGGAACGACTTCCAAATCACTAATGAACTTCTTGATCCAAAATGCTTCCTTAGCTGCATCGGATGCCGCTATGTACTCAGCTTCGGTTGTAGAATCAGCGACGGTACTTTGCTTGGAACTTTTCCAACTCACAGTGCCTCCATTAAGCATAAACAAAAATCCAGATTGCGATCTAAAATCATCTTTGTCAGTTTGGAAGCTAGCATCTGTGTAGCCTTTGACTACAAGATCTTCTTCCATTCCTCCAAAGACCAAGAATGCATCCTTAGTTCTTCGTAAGTACTTGAGGATATTCTTGACTGCTATCCAATGTGGTTCACCGGGATCCGATTGGTACCTACTCGTCATGCTTAGAGCACACGAGACATCGGGTCTAGTACATAACATAGCATACATGATAGACCCAATTGCCGAAGCATATGGAATACCATTCATTCTCTTTCGCTCATCATTAGTCTTTGGACATTGATTCTTGCTAAGAGATATACCATGCAACATTGGCAAATTCCCTCTTTTAGAATTTTCCATTTGGAATCTTCTAAGGACTTTGTCAATGTAGGTACTTTGACTTAAACCAATCATCCTCTTGGATCTATCTCTATAGATCTTGATACCAAGGATATATGCGGCTTCGCCCATATCTTTCATTGAAAAGCACTTTCCCAACCAAGACTTGACAGTCTCTAGTGCAGGAACGTCATTTCCAATGAGTAAGATATCGTCGACATACAACACTAAAAATAGTGCTACGCTCCCACTAATTTTCTTGTATACACAAGGTTCATCTTCGTTCTTGATAAAACCAAACTCCTTGATTGCTTCATCAAAACGTAGATTCCAACTCCTTGAAGCTTGCTTCAATCCATAAATGGATTTCTGCAACTTACACACCTTGTTAGAATTTTCTGAACTGACAAAACCTTCAGGTTGTATCATGTATACATCCTCAAGTAACTTCCCATTAAGGAAAGCTGTTTTGACATCCATTTGCCATATCTCATAGTCATAATATGCGGCTATGGCAAGTAAAATTCTAATAGACTTAAGCATAGCTACAGGCGAAAAGGTTTCATCATAGTCTATGCCATGAATCTGCCTATATCCCTTAGCTACTAGCCTAGCCTTATAGGTGTGCACCTTCCCATCCATGTCGGTCTTCTTCTTGAAAACCCATTTGCACCCTATGGTTTTTACACCTTCGGGTGGATCAATCAAGTTCCAAACTTGATTATCAGCCATGGATTGTAATTCGGACTTCATGGCTTCTTGCCATTTTTCCGAATCCGGAGCGGACATCGCTTCTTGATAGCAAGTGGGTTCATCATTTTCGATTAACTCCACTTCATCACTTTCCGTAACAAGAAATCCATATCTCTCGGGTTCGGATCGTGATCTACCACTTCGGCGAGGAACTTGTGCATCTTGAACCGGTTCCACAACGGTTTGTGAACTTGGTTCAGTTTCTACCATTGGTTCAATGTTGTTTTCGGGTTCTCGAACTTCTTCGAGATCTATTTTACTCCCACTGGTTCCTTTGCGAAGAAACTCCTTTTCTAAGAAAGTACCATTTCGAGCAACAAACACTTTGTTCTCGTTTCGGTTGTAGAAATAGTATCCTTTGGTTTCCTTAGGATATCCCACAAAAACACATTTGTCAGATTTAGGTGCTAGCTTGTCAGAAGTTAACTTCTTGACATATGCATCACAACCCCAAATCTTCATGAAAGACAAACTAGGTTTTCTTCCATGCCACATCTCATATGGGGTCTTTTGAACCGATTTGGTAGGAACTCTGTTTATAGTGAAAGCGGCGGTTTCTAGTGCATGTCCCCAAAAGGATAAAGGAAGCTCAACTTGACTCATCATAGAACGAACCATGTCCAACAAAGTTCTATTCCTCCTTTCAGACACACCATTCCATTGTGGTGTTCCGGGTGGAGAGAGTTCAGAAACGATTCCACAACTCTTAAGATGATCACAAATTCTTGGCTCAAATATTCACCACCTCGATCGGATCGAAGTACCTTAATAGTTTTGCCAAGTTGATTTTGCACCTCATTTTGAAATATTCGAAATATCTCAAACGATTCACTCTTATGTTTCATTAGATAAACATATCCAAATCTACTATAATCATCGTGAATGTTATGAAGTACCGAAATCCTCCCCTAGCATCGCTACTCATAGGCCCACATACATCGGTATGTATGAGTCCTAATAAGTCGCCCGCCCTTTCACCGGTTTTGGTAAATGGGTCCTTGGTCATCTTGCCAAGTAAACAAGATTCGCATGTCTCATATGATTCATAATCATGTGAGTCCAAAAATCCATCTTTGTGGAGTTTAGAAATGCGTTTCTCGTTTATATGGCCAAGACGACAATGCCATAAGTAAGTGTGGTTTACATCATTGGGTTTAGATTTCTTGTTAATGTTATAGACATCATTATCGCGATTTTCAACATCAAGAATATAAAGGCCATTGAATGAAACAGCAGTACAATAATGCATATCACTCTTGTAAATAGAAAATTTCTTATCACATATAAGAAAATTAAAACCTTCATTATCCAAACATGAAATCGAAATAATATTCCTACTTAAAGCTGGAACGTAATAACAATTGTTCAAAACAAGTATTAGTCCACTAGGTAAAGTAACTTCATAAGTTCCTACGGCTAATGCAGCAACTCTTGCTCCATTCCCCACACGTAGGTCCACTTCACCTTCCTTAAGCATCCTTCTGTTCTTTAGACCCTGCACATTTAAACAAATGTGAGTTCCACATCCGGTATCCAATACCCAAGAACTAGAAGTAGATAGGAATATATCTATAACAAAGATACCTGAAGTTGAAGCAACTCCTTTGCTCTTCTTCAGTGCTTCCTTGTATTTTGCGCAATTTCTCCTCCAATGTCCAATCTCATTGCAATGGAAGCAGGTTGCGTCCTCTTGGGACTTAGGCTTAGCCTCTTTAGGCTTGGAGGCCTCTTTGGGCTTGGCAACCTTTGCCTTAGGATTAGCAACCTTTGCTTTTCCTTTACCCTTGAACCCTTTCCCCTTGTTAACCATTAGCACTTGATCGGTCTTCTTCTCGACAATACTGGTTTCCGCAGTAGTCAACATTTGAACTAACTCGGAAAGGTTTCTATTCATTCCACCCATGTTATAGTGCATTATGAAATGACTAAAACTTTTAGGTAATGAATTCGGTATTATGTCGGTAGCCAACTCTTGGCTAATTGGAAAACCGAGCCTTTCAAGATGCTCAATGTGGCCCTTTAACTTGAGAGCATGGGGACCAACGGCTTGTCCTTCACTCATCTTGCATGAGGTCAAGGATGCAACTGTGTTGTACCTTTCTTGCCTAGCTTGAATTTGGAACATTTCCATCGGCCCGATTGTTTAAGTCGATCGTCCCCAAGTGCTCAAGATTCTTCTGAAGACTCTTGCACATGGCGGAGAGCATAAGGCAACTAACATCTGTAGAGTCACGCTTGTGCTTCAGATATTGTTCCCTTATTGCCCTAGCGGCATTGGCAAAGCGGGTTCGGGTGGAATAGGTTCGGTGAGAACGTACGGTTTCTCCTCTTGTTTGAGAACAATTCTCAAACTACGGATCCAATCCATATAGTTTGTACCATTCTCTTCCAACTTTTCCTTCTCAAGGACGGTCGCAGTGAAAAGTGATTATTGTTTGATGCCATTTATTCTACAAAAAGATATACATAAAATATGAACACATATAAGTAAACATATTATATGAGAAGTATAGTGCATTTAAATAAATGCTCCCACTTAATTATACACCTTCAAATGCAAATAAGCATAATATACATTTAATGGGCTAAGATCCAACTTTAATTCAATTTCAAGTTTGCTATGGCAAACCGCTCAAAATTAAATTAATTAGGTAGAAAACATCAATCATATCACATATATGACTCTTAGATCTTTTATGAGATCAATTCAAGACATCATATGTCTAGGCATATTTTAATCTCATCTTATGCCTTGGGTCCAAAACCATTTTGATAACCCAATTAAGTTCATTCACTTTAAAACGTATAGGAACCACCATTTCCTCATCTTGCTCGCATTCGAATAGAATCAAAGCACCTTGCTATGGCAAGCCCACCCAAAACTATCCGAATGGTCTCAAGTGTTTTTAATCATGAATTGGCATAAAGAACTTAAAAGTTAAATGAAGGTTCTTTAAAGGTAGATTATAAGCACATCAGAAAGATAGTCAAAATCATGCACCAGGTAAGTTCCCAGGAAGATAGGTGAGCCGCAAGGACTTCTTAAGTACCAACTCTTCCTTAGACAGAACTCTCCTAGACATGCATAATTAGAAATCAACTCTGATTAGGCAACATAATCCTTACCTTTTATAAACAATCAGTTTCCTTTTAAATTTCGCGTATTTATGACTTGTTTCCATAAACAATCATAAGATCCAAAATTTACAATGTCTAAATCTAAACATATTAGGAAACTAAATATCATGTTTCAACTAAACATCTAATTTAATAATTCTTAACAATTAAGAACAAATAATTCATGCATCGCAACAATTAATAAAACACATCTAAATTAATTAAGCATGCATAAACAATGAATCAATCTAGCATGGACTTATAAACTCAATTTTATAACATCCAGTTTTTCATATACATTGCAATAATTATTAAAATCATATTTTAATCAATTAATCATGTATATCAATGAATCAATCTATCGCGGACTTATAAACTCAATTTTATAACATCCAGATTTTCATATCAACATATCAGATTGTAAACACAATCATAGAATAGCGTAAAAAATTGAACAAACGGATTACGCCGGTTTTGGCTTATTATGTCGCGTGACAACATCGGCCATAGGCTTGATATGTCGCGCGACGTAACAGCCGCTTAACTGAATTCCACATGGCTCGATATGTCGCACGACATAGGCAGCCAGGTTACAGGATTTCCAGATTCGAACCAATACAGATTACAGCCAATTAAATCACATAAAACAGCCTTTTTACAGATTTAATTCAGCATAAATTGAAAACGATTTTCACATTGTTTCACATAAACAATTAAAATTCTATGACATACAAAACATGCAATAAGCATATAAACAATTTATATCTTAAACCTAGCATGTTAATTCAAACTTAATCATACGAACGGGGCTCTGATACCACTGTTGGGTTTTACGGGTCCATGCGCAGCGGAATTAAGCATTAAAAACATAAAACCCAAGAAGCCCTAGGATCCGTTCTATACAATTAATTTGAATATCAATGAAATAGAATTAAACCAACCTTGAAACGCTTTCCGGTCTTGAGCTATCGAACGATTTGATTATGTGATATTGAATCACAAACTTCGTTCTTCAACTTGCTTGAACTCTAGGTCTTGATCGATGAACGAGCGAAGACCCTCTTTTGGTATCCACACCTTTGAATGAATCCAAGAACAATTTCTTGTTGATTGCTAGATCTAAACCTTGAAGAATATTGAGAGAATTTGATTGTGAATTTTGCTTTAAAATTTCGGCTAGACTTTTAGGTCTGACAGAACCCCTGTATTTATACTACAAATAGTGTAAATACCTCTTCTAATCAAATTAGGAGAGACAGGCTGTCAATACCGCGTATTGGCCTATTATGTCGCGCGGTATATCAAGCCATTGGCTTGATATGTCGCGTGACATAAGTAGCCGCTCTGTGTCTCTCAATCATTCTTCCTCCGGTTTAACCAATTCATTCTAGTTGTGTGTGACCCAATAGGATTACATCATGTTGGCAATGAGATCGATCACATCGAACCTCATAAGACATAAGCGGACTCTAGCAAGCCATTATGTCTACCCAAATGATGCAACGTAAGAGTTCACGTTTCCAACGGTGTACTTCCATTTATCCCTTTTTGTCTCACGATGTTATATTGAACACAAGTCATGGTCCTTGTCGACTTGTTATTGTTCAATGCTTTCTCGATTCTTGAGTATAATGATAATTCCAATCATATTGGGGTACGGCCATACACTTTCATCATTATCACTCATCGAGGGGCCCAAGCATAACATCTCTCTTCCGAGGGACAAACTCCTTCTTGACTTATCATCCTTCCCATCATGAATCCGATCATGCCAATGATAGCCTTTATAGATATCGTGTTGAGATATCGTTTGACTAAAATCAAACATGGCTTTCATCATATGTAAGGTTATGATAGTCTCAGGTCTAGGAAATAAATGAAGTAACCGTATGAGATTTAAGTATGACATTTGACCATTACATAAATCTCATGCGGGTCATGTCCAGTCACTTGTTCTCTAACAAGTACCCATAATTTCAATGTGCATCTCTTATGCATATAATCATCAAATGATTATCCATTGACAATTATACTAATCTATTCTCTTAATAATTAGGGACAGTGATTATTATAAACAAATATACAAAACATATAATAATCAAATAATAAACATCTCATATAATAATAAATAATGTCAACACATAAGTCTATCAATCATAGGCCTAGGGCATAACACCAACAGCTTCGTCATTTAGGGGTGGAGTTCGTCGCCAATCCGAGAGGATTAAGACCTTGTTTAGGTCTAAAATCCCATCAAATACAGCTGATAATCTAGTCAATGTTGAAGATAGCTCAAGCGACTCTCTCAACATTTCGTCCGAGGAAGTTTTGGACCCAATGTTCAAAGAAACCAAGGAGCCTTCATCTACTTCAGATGAGGATGAGGAAGCATGGCTTGAGGATAAAGAAACCCTAGCACAAGCCCAGTTCCGGGTGGTAAAGAGACAGAAAGTTCAAAAGAGTGTTGCCCCAAGTGTTGCCAATCCAATGGCAACACCTGAAATAACACCAGCAGCCAAGTCCAAGCCACAATCAAGCTCTCCATCTTATTATCCCATCTCATGGCCTGAGGTAACTACCCCTACTCACTCTCAAGAGTCCAAATCAGATTATGAATCATTTGGTTACTATAAACGTTCATTTCTCTCGGACGAATTTTATTGTGAATCAAATTTGGATAAGTAGGTTGAAGACTCGAATAAAAGAATTCTGAATGAAAGGAACATTAATGTGAATCAGTTTAAGAGTCTAGGGGTATACCAATTTCTTGAGGATAGAAATTTTCTGCCTACAGTTACTAAGGTTTTAGGTTATGTCGAAAGCGTAGTTAGAAACTTTTTTGCTCATCTTAGGGAGGATATTGATGACAGGAGTACCCCTCATTATGGAAAAATATTTGTGAGAGGTAAAATTTATGATTTTAATCCCTCAGTCATAAATAAAACCTTCGGCCTCCCTAGTATTGAAGATGAGTGTTTGGATGTCGAGCCTAATACTCTAGCTAGCTTTCTGACTGATGGAAGAATTTGTGTGTGGAGTGATCATTTCAAAGCAACCCATCTTTCGTCTCTTTTAGTGTTCTTCATAAAATTTGCATCACAAATTTGTTACCAACTGCAAATGAGAACACGGTTACTTTTGAGCAAGCAATGTTGTTATTCAAATTGGGTAAGAAACAGAGAATTAATTTTGGGAGATTGGTTTTTGCTCACCTAGCTGCATGGGCTAAAAAGAAGAAAACCTCCTCTTTTATTTTCCCTTCCCTCATATATAATGTCCTTCTATTCCAAAAATTAGAACCATGAAATGCGGACAACATCTCTGAGAAGCCTGTTTTCTATAAGATTAGTAGACATTTTACCGAAGGAGATAGGCACAGAGATTTGCCCTGGGTTTTGTTTATAACAGCTCCTCCAACGACTGCCCCTGCTACCAGTGTCGCCCCAAGTGTTGCCCCTAAGATTGGCAACACTCCAGGCAACACTGCTCCAGTTATGATAGATGCTGCTATGGTACTGAATTTTTTCAATAGGCAGGTGAAGCACATCGACTCAGTTATGCAGGGGTGGTTGAATATGCGGACAGACATGATGAACATGGTGGAATTGATTTCTTCCAAAATAGGGGAGATCAATCAAGGCCAAGGCATGATCGTGATGGAGCTGGACCTAGTGGCACGAATGAAGCTGAGGGAGGTGAAGAAGGAGCTGGTAATGCAGAAGGTTGAATGGTTGTTTGATTTGGTGGTTGGTTTCAAAAACAATTTATTTGTTTTATATTGGTTTGTGATGTTTAAACAATTTTAATTCTATTTTTTTTCTTTGTTTCGGCTGGAATTTTCTTCAAACTTAGTTGGTTGGTTTGCTAAACTTTTGGGTGGTTGTTTGGAGATATTAATAATTATTTTGGTTAGTTATTAATTTCGTGATTAAGGGGGAGATATATTCAAAATTATTTGACTATGTCTACCTGAAGGTTGATGTTGCCACTCTTATGAGCGTGATACTTTGGTTGAAAAATATTTTAACATTGCCTGAAGGTTGTTATTGTCATTAATGAGGATGTTGCATTTTTTGATTTTTTGGTTAAGTATGACTAACTGTTTTTAAAGAACATCACGTTGTATTTTGTGAAGAAATCAGTAACTAAGGGGGAGATTGTTAATGTTAGAACATGTGTTGCCATGTATGTTGTCCCTAGTGTTGCAGACCAGTGTTGCCACTGGTGTTGCCACAGGTGTTGCCATTTGGATTTGGCAACACCAGAATAGTTACTGTATTTTTCACAAATAATAATGTGTAAATTAATGTTTAAATATCAGTTGTTAGTCTGCTATTTGTGAGTTTGAATAGGTCAACAGAAAGTGCCCTGGCGTGATTTACAAAGAGATGAAGAAAATTACATATAAACATGTTGTTTATATGTTTAATTGGTGACCAAGTAAAAGAGCTATTGTTTAGATATTCAGGGGGAGATTAGGATAGAGTACAAGGTATCTACAGCAGAGGTTGTAAGTACCCAAATCTGGCTCATGCCTTCCGGTTAAGTTTCCCGGCAATTCCCCGGACTTTCCTAAAGTTCGGGAGCAATTCGGGAACTGTTCCGAACCTTCCGAGGGGTGAAGGGACTGCTTGGAATTTAAAAAGCACGTTTTCCTTAATATGAAAACCCTTCTAGAAGTGCCACCTTGCATGATTCTAGAAAGATGCTGAGTCACAGGGAATAATGCCGCACGGCTGCATTAGGAGGGAACTCCTAGCCGCACGGCTTCATTAGCTCTATCCAGACTGCCTATAAATAGAGGCCTCCTCTACCCATTTTGAGATACAAGATTTCCAGCACCAAAACTCTCCCAAATATTACTACGAAAATCAGGAAGCTGAGAGTGCCAAGAAGCCACCTCCCTCCTCCTTGAAGCCTCCAAAAGTTGGTCCCTCCACTAGGCTAACTCCAAAGAAGAAGAGGTCACCACCATTGGTAACCTCTCACTCCCTTATCTTGCATTATACTTGCTTTATGTGATATACTTGCTCCTTGCATTTACATATTGCTATATATTGTTTGGGACTTGGCATATTTGTTGTTAGAGATCATATCTTTGAACATGTGAATCATTTTCCCTTCCCTTTGCATCCTTTGCATTAACATAGCATCCTTTGCTCATAAAAATGTGATCTTTGCATTAAAGGTGCATCCTTTGCACCTAAAAATCTCTTTTTTACATAAAAATGATATCTTTTTGCATCCTTTGCCCATAAAAATGTAGTCTTTACATCAAAGGTGCATCCTTTGCACCAAAAAACCCATTTTCATGCATAAAGATGCATCCTTTGCATTAAAAGTCATCACTTTACAATCAAAGTAGCATCCTTTACTTTCAAAATGTAGTCTTTATGCATCCTTTGCATATAGAATGCTATTTTTCCACATAAAAATGCATCATTTGCATTAAAAATCCTTTCTTTACATAAAAAACATCTTTTGCAATCAAAGAGCATCCTTTGCACCCAAAAATGTCATCTTTTCATTAAAAATGTCATTTTTATCATAAAACATGCATTCCCCTAGTCCCCATTGGTATCCTTTGGAACGGATCGGTGTAAAGATCCCATCTTTACATCGTTTCTTCCATTAAAGGTGCCACAATCTCTTTAGAAAGGGATAAACCTTGAACCCTTTATCTCCGATTATCACTTGAGACGAGCATGATAGCTCCAATATAAGCTCAATCGTCTCAATGTGTAGGATTGATGGGCTAAGGACACTCCTTTCTAAAGAACCCCATTTTGAACTATAAAAGAGAGTCCTTCTCTCGATCACGCATGACCCAAGGTCAAAAGAGCGATGATCACAAGTCCAAGATGAGGACGGGATCAAAGTTCCGAACACATAAAAATCCAAGGAATCCCGAGCGACAACCAACTAAATGGTTTGTACGTCCGGAAGACAACTTGGAACATTCCCCCCCTCTTTTCAACACACGCACACACGAAAGCACGCAAGCAAGCACGAAAAATCGAATCTAGGGAGACTTGCTACGGCAAGGCACCTTGGGTGAACGACGATCCGTTCTTCCCAAGGGGTAACTTAACCTCCGAACCCTAAAAAACCTTTTTTTTCAAAGTTTTGAGGAAATCAAAATGGCGTGGCGACTCCGTTTTTTCAAATTAAACCGGATGTTTTCAAACTCGTGTGAATCCAAACTAAAAACAAAAAATAGAATTTGGGCACACATTCACAGTTTGGCGACTCCGCTGGGAACATCCCAAAGGAGAAAAGCTTTCATTTTCAAAATCAAAACGATACTCGGTATATAGGTGGAAACCACTAACCTTCCTGTATCGCTTCCTAACCCGGGGCTTGGAATAAACGGTGGTCTAACAATCCCACGTACCGGTATCCCCTTTCAAAAAAAAAAATAATATAAAAGAAAGCTTTTTTTCCTTTGAGCGGGTTAGCCTCTCGTTGCGGATTCCATTTATCGTGCTTGCTTTCTTTCCTTGCATTGCATTGCATCTTGGGAATTGTGCATACTCTAAAAACTGAACAGGAAGCCTACTGAAAGGTGCCTAAAATGTTCGGGGAGCAACCTGAAATTGCAAAGGATTGGAACCTGGAAAATTGATCCATGCAGCCGTACGGCTTAATCCTCCCTGGATTCTGACCGGGCGGCCTCATTGGCAATTCCACCAGGACAAAATTGAGGTTAATCTGGCAGCCTTGGCAGCTTGGGGCTATTTAGTTTCAAGACTGACTGGGGCTCCCAGAAAATTTACGTGCCTTATCTGTTGAATTTTCCCCCGTCCCGAAAAATCATTCCTTTAAAACACATTTCTGAAAATCTCTGTTTTAACTCAAAAAGGAACATTTTTAGGAGACTACACACTACGCGCACCTTATATATCCTGTACACTTTGCACGCACGTCCCTTTAAACCCGGGGTGGTTGTTCAGTTGCAGTCACGGACAGCCTTACGATGCTCCCGGGCGTGCACAGAATCACCCCAAACTCCCCATGGCAGCCAGTGTCGACCAATGCACAGTCCGTGTCACACGTTTCAAAAAAACCGTGACTTTTGGTTGGTTTTTGGTCTAGTCCGTGTCATATAGCCCAGTTGCATATCCCCGTAAAGGTCAAGCCTTAGTCCATAACGGAAGTCAAGATCTTCCGCACAAGCGGAGCTCTGCCAAAATTCCGACAAAGGAAAAATTGGCAAGATCTTGACTCCGGCATTGACTTTGACCTTGACCCGCACGGAATGCGTAAGAGTCGAGACCGAGTCTGTGCAAAAAATCCAAAGATCTTTCGCTCAAGCAAAGCTCTGCCAAAATTCCGACAAGGAAAAATTGGCAAGATCTTGACCCGGCATTGACTTCGATTTTGACTCACGCACTGCGTATGCAACGAAGTTCAATGTGACACTGTGTCATCCGGCTTTTACCGCCCGACCCATGCCTATTATTTTCTCGAACATTACCGAAAAGTCAAAACGTCATTCGCGCAAGCGAAATTCTGCCAAAATTCCATTAAGACTGAAAGACGAGACTTTCCCGGTATTGCCTTGACTATAATTCGCATCGCTCGTGCGTTAAAAGTTCCTATGACCCGCTAGACCCGTTAGGAGCGTTCTTCTCTCTCGGTCGGTGGGATCCGCGTGCCCTATAGGACCCTCACCGGGCATCCACCCTGGGAGGTCGAAATACATGTGGAATACGAGGGGCTTATAGACGTAGTGACGGAACCCACTGATCCAGGATCTAGAGTAGTTGCGAAAAAGAAGGGCAGAACCCCTTTTCCAACCAAATAGAAATTAATAAAAGACACCGTTTTAAGTAAACTGGAAGATTCTTAATTTGCATATTGCTTGAGCCTTCAGCCTAAACACCTACCCCGAGTCTAAACCTCTCCTATCCCTTTACCGCAGCGAGAAAGAAGTGGGTGAGAACACCGGTACAGCAGTTTGTCGGCGCAGAGATCTCAGATAACCCGTCAAAATCTTCAAGTCTCAGTTTTCTAGTGTCAAAATGGCCAATGTGGTAGTCAACAATGGCAATGACCAAGTAGTCGGAGAAGCCATCCCGGTTGACCCGGTCCCACATACGGTATGATGTGTGTGATTGTGAGGGCTGTGCGGAGTATGAGTATCAAGAATGGATTAACGAAGACGCTCCTTCAAGAAAGAAGAAGAAGAGGAAGTCCATGCAACGAAATTAAAAGAAAGGTACGAAGGCTGGGGACAAGAGCGTGGGAACTTTAGGGGAGCCTTCGGGCAAGTTTGACTACTACGTCAGTTATGCCAAAGATCCTACCAAGGAACCCGTCATTCAAAACGCAGTCCAGCCTGATACCCCTGTGATCAGTGACCCTCTTGAAGCAGAAAGTTCTGAATTTGTTGCCATCGTGAGGTTCAATGAGAAGCTAGCAGATTTGGAAGCGAGAATACGAAAGCCCATAGAATACGTGGCCAATCAAGGAAGAATCAAGGTTTCTCCTGAAGAAGACTTCATCAGCATCATTCAGGCCAACCCTCCTGTTGGCTACACTGATAAAGTTGTGATATCAAAGATCAGTAAGGAGAAGATGACTTATCAGCAGTGTATTGACAAGATGAGCCGGACCCTCCGATCAATGAGTCCAGGTTGTCACGGCGAGCTCGTTGAAAGATTGCATCGAGCTACTTTAGCTCCCTCACCATCTTTCCAAGGTACCGGCCTACCAATGATTTCCGGCAAGTTTTCGATCGGTTCGAAGTTTCCAACTTTACGAAGAACGGCGACAAGGCTGATACTCCCAGGCAACGGCGGGAAAGAGTGAAATCCCAGTCCAACCGCGTCAAACACTTCGAGTCAATAAGTAGTGTAGGGTCCAGAGTCGGTAGGGTCGAGAGTCGGTTGAGTCGGGAATCTTTGAATTCCGGTCCTCGAGTCATCCGAAGGCCTCACGCACGAGGATTATGAACATGTAATCAATGTCATCTTTCCCCTTGCTTTGAATGAAATGACGGATCTTTACGAGTATCCTCTTATTGCCAACTTAACAAATGATAAATTAACTCAAAACTTAAAAACAGTTAATAATGAATCATTTGAACAAGATGCAAACACACTAAACGAACAATACATTAAAGAAATCTTTAAGCAGGTTACAGAAAAAGAAGAAAATCGGGCCCAAGTGCCGAGGAGGTTTTGACAAGTGTTAACTTGGGTCTTGTCGAGGAACCTAAAGAGACACGGATTGGAAACTTCTTCCGGGGGTTGAGCAGGGACTGGGCCCAGTTAATCTGCTCCAGAGAATACATGGACGTCTTTGCATGGTCGTACAAGGATATCTTAGGGGCTAGACAGTTCAATAGTAGAGCACAGAATCCCTCTAGCACCAGATGCTAAGCCAGTAAAACAGAAGCTGAGAAAGATCAAGCCAGAATGGTCTCTACAAGTCAAAGAAGAGATTGAGAAGCTACTGCGGGTAGGATTCATCAGAGTCATCGAATATCCGACATGGTTATCCAACATCGTGACCGTAACCAAGGCCAATGGAAAGGTGCGCTGCTGTGTAGATTTCCGAGATCTGAACAAGGCCAGCCCCAAAGTCGATTATCCCTTACCAAACATAGACATCCTGGTGGACTCCACTGCCAACTACGAAGTCAAATCCTTCGTTGATGGCTTTGCAGGCTACAACCAGATCAAGATGGCCGAGGAAGACCAAGAAAAGACAGCCTTCACCACACCGTAGGGAACTTACTGTTATACCGTGATGCCATTTGGGCTCAAGAATGCCGGGGCTACTTACCAAAGGGCAGCGACCGCACTTTTTTATGACATGATCCACAAGGAGATTGAGGTCTACGTCGACGATATGATAATCCACTCCAAAGGCGAGGACGGACAACATTTTATTGACCTGCGAAAGTTCTTTGAGAGGCTGAGACAACATTCCATGAGACTGAACCCTGCTAAATGCACCTTTGGAGTGACAAGGGGAAAAGTGCTCGGGTATATGGTCACGGAGCAAGGTATCGAAGTCGACCCCCGAAAGATCAAAGCCATTATGGACATGAGGCCACCTCGAACCCAGACAGAAGTTAAAAGCTTTATGGGCAAACTGCAGTATATCAGCCGCTTCGTCAACCAGTTGACCACTATGTGCGAGCCCATCTTCAAGCTCATGAAGAAGAATGTAGACACAGAATGGACCGAAGAATGTCAGGATGCCTTTGACCAGATCAAGGCGTACTTAGTACATCCTCCGGTGCTATGCCCCCCCACATAGACAGAAACCTCTTACTGCTCTATCTCACTGTCATCCTTGATACTGGCGGTTGGGGCTATGCTTGCTCAAGAAAAAAAAGACTCTCGGGTAGAAAATGCCATTTACTTTGTCGGTAGGAAAGCTATAAGGGAGTGAGCTCAATTACTCGGCATGTGAAAAGACTTGTGCGGGGCAGTGCAGGTAGTTGGTAAGCTGAAGCATTACATGCAATCCCACCCTGTAAACTTGGTCTCGAAAATGGACCCCATTAAGTACATCTTCGATAAACCTTCCCTCTCGATGCGTCTAGCAAAGTGGCCCTTCTTCTTAGCTGAGTATAATATCAACTACGTGACCAGAAAGGCCATCGAGGTCAAGCATTGTCGAGACCATCGGCAAATTTCCCTAGTAATGAGGACCGTGGGCACGAACCCCAATTCCCGAGATGAAGGGATCTTTGTAGTCGAGCCTGAAAGCCGATGGCAGCTTTTCTTTGATGGGGCTGCTAACAAGAGAGGAAATGGCGTAGGGATGCTACTGGTCGATCCGAAGGATGAGCACACACCCATAGCCCTCAAGTTGAACTTCCCTGCCACGAACAATGTCGCGAGAGTCTGAAGCTTTGCATTCTTTGGTTTAGAAGCTGCCTTAGAAAGGAATGTCAAGGAGCTTGAAGTTTATGGAGACTCGGCCACGATCATCAACCGGGTCTCCAATAAATGGAAGGCTGTGGACCCTAATCTTGGCGGTATCATGCCTATATGGAGGAGTTGATTGGACGGTTCGGAGAAGTGACTTTCCACTACTTGCCAAGGAAAAGAACAGATTCGCGGATGCCCTAGCTACTCTAGCCTCCTTTGGTAGAGATCCCACGAGGGAAAAGCCATAAAACCCTTCAAAGTGGGTAGAAGAGAAGCCCCGGCTTTACGTTTGTGAAGTAGACTTGGGACTGAGCCTATCAAGGAACCACAGTACAATCAGATTTACCGGTTCCTCAAAGATGGAGAGTCGGCTTTCAGAGACGAAGAAGGTAGACCGAAAGAAGGCATGTCAAAGCCAAGAGCTTGCAAGCCCTGAAAGGTTGGCCTCCCATTATGTCATTTTAGGAGGCGACTGTACAAGAAGCGGTACCGGGGACCACTCCTCTTGTGTGTCACCCAAGAAAGGGCTAGAGAGTTGATGGCCAAAGTCCATGATGGTCCTGCGGTCCTCATATGAATGCTAGAGCCACGATGCAAGTGATCCTCAGAATGGGTTACTACTGGATTTCCATGGAGACAGGCTGTGTCCCGGCATGTCCGAGCGTGCGACAAATGCCAGCGGTTTGCCAACCTCAACCATCTCCCGCCTCATGACACATGTCTTGCATGACGACTCCTTGGCCATTTGCAACTTGGGGTATTGACGTGATAGGGAAGATAGCCCGGCGAGGAAGCAATGGGCATGAATTTGTGTTAGTAGCGATCGACTACTTCACCAAGTGGGTAGAGGCCAAGTCTTACAAAGTCCTCACTTCCGAAAGGTGGCCCAGGTTTATCAAGGAAAACATAATGTGTAGATATGGGGTGCCCAATGAGATCATTTCGATAACGGGTCACACTTTGAAGGAGGCTGCGATAGATTCTTTGTCGAGAATTCAGAATCACTCGCCACAAGTCATCCCCATACAGACATCAGACTAACGGAGCCACGGAAGCTGCTAATAAGACGCTCGAACGGATCATCCGGAAAATGGCCACCCGTGGTCGTGATTGGCCTGAAAAGCCACCTAGCACTGCAGGGCTACCGAACATGCTGTCGGAAACAGCCACGGGAGAAACTCCCTTTGCCCTAACCTACGGGATGGAAGCAGTGTTACCAGTGGAGTTGGAAATCCCGTCACTAAGGGTCCTCCTGGAAAACAGTGTCAACGAAGTAGAGTGGCTACGTAGCCGGCATGATGAGTTGGCTCTGCTCGACGAAAGAAGGCTAAAAGCCATGGAGCACACCCGAGCCTACCGAGGCGAATGGCGAGCATTTGACAAAAGGTCAAGGCCGGGGACATCAAGAGGGTGACTTAGTGTTGAAAGTGAAGCCCCCTACCGGAGACAACCCCCTTGGGAAAATGGGAACCCGTTTGGATCGGCCCGTATGTGGTGCGAGAAGATACTATCGGGAGGAGCCATGAAACTTGCAGACCTGGACGGCAATCCCTTTGTCCACCAAGTCAACGGTGATAAGCTCCGAAGGTACTAGGTCTGAAAAAAATTAATAAAAAAAAAGAAAAAAATCTTAGTGCAAAAAGAGTAATACCCAGCTAAATTTGAAAACCCAAAAAAGGGCGGTTTAGGCAAAAAAGAGGGTTGCACATATAAAAAAAAAAAGAGAAAAAAAATCTTAGTGCAAAAAGAGTAATGCCCAGCTAGGCTGAAAACCCAAAAAGGGCGGTCTAGGCAAAAAACAGGGCTGCACAGAAAAAAAGAAAATAAAAAAAAAAGAAAAAGGCCAAAAGACCTAATCCCGATAGTTCACCAGAATGAACTACGAAGACCTGAGCCCCTTAGTCTTTCTTGTAAAAGGGGAACGTAGGCAGCCATTTATGGTTCGGTCTAAACAATAAAAAAGGGCGATCAAGTTTCCATGAAATGCGTCCTAAACAATAAATAATAAAGGGCATTCAAGTTTTCATAAAACGGGTCCTAAGCAATCAATAAGACATCTGAAATTTCCATGAAATTGTGTCTTGATTAATTTCTAAGATAATATCTCTTGTTCATTACAAGTTAAAAACTTCTTGATGAGTTCAAGCACGGTCTACTCTTGACTCTGCTAACCTGCTACAAAGATCTAAAATACAATAAAAGGCCTAATAAACTACTGTGTTTGCAAAATGGCAATAAGGGAATCCTAAGAAAAGATTTGTCAGTCGTCATTCACTGAATCTTCTTTGGTCTTCTTCCCTTTACCTCGACCTCGTCGAGTATTCTTTCTCTTCTTCTCTATGATGTCGGTCTCCCTCATCCCGATCTCAAGTATCCTCACTGGAGCCTCCAACAAACCCGTGTCAATTAGTGCCCTCTCAATACGGGCACGAGTCCGCACTTCCTCCCTCTGAGCCTCAGTCAAGGGAGCGACTTCATAGTCTCTTGTATCGAGCCTCCATATCTACGATAAGGTCACCCGGTTATGGCGACTCGCCTTAGCCTCGATCTCCCGCGAGTCCTACTCGAGTCACGGTCGGCCCCAATAAAGCTGATGCCTCTCTCCCAATATGACTGAGTCGCTCCCATCTCCCTCTCGTACCAATCCAAGTATGTCGTGGTCAAGATGGTACTCTTCTGCTCTTGAGAATGGCCACAGGTGGAAAAGCGGTATATGTCCAAGCCCTCGAGAAGAATGAGAAGGCATTTGGATCCCTCATGTCTAAGGACACCACCTCCATGGTACGGATGTCCTCCCAATCGCCCAACGGCTCTGTAAGGCCCCGAACTGCTGGATACCAAGCGGGGTATGTAGAAGGATGACCAAGAACCACTGGAACCCTCGCCACATAGGACTCTGAAATGTCCTCTGATGCCGCAACCTCCGGTGAGGTACCCACCGGCGAATATCCGAAGTGGATAACCTAGCCATCATCGGCTCCCAGTCACCTGGTCCTGCTTTGCCTAGGCAAACCCCTCAGGAAATCACCCGAGGGCAGCGAGTTGGCAAAGCCCCTGGAAGCCCAGGAGCCTCTCCTGCAGCCATAAAGTCAACACGGCCGGACTCCCGGACCTCATGAAACGGTCTCCTCTAGCCATCCTATCGATGCCGTGCGGGGTCTCACCCAAAACCAATGGGACAATGTCCTTCCCGGCCTGCAATCCCTAACCATGTCCAAGAGACCACCATGACATATCCCCACGGACTCGGCGGTGAACGAGAGATGAGAATATGCGAGAGGATAAAGGCATCCATAGCCACCGTGGTCGTAGCCATATCCCGAGACCCAAACCTGCCGGGATATCGGAAAGGTCAATCTGTCCAGGAGCTATCATCATCCCCTCGACCTCTACCAGAGATATGTGCAGAAAAGATGCCAACTTTGCCGCCACCGGCACATCTTCGATCAGAGGAATCGATATAGCCTCAATTTCTGGACCCCCAATCAAGGCTCGGAAGTCTTCATAGGTTGGGACAATCTCATTGTAAGAAAAGCAGTAAACGTGTCTACGGACATCCCAAAACTTTGTTGCTGCTCTCAAAAGGTCCCAATCGGGCGGGAGATCCTTCAAATGCCATAAAGATCTGATCTTGAAGGTAGAATCGAACAGCCCCTTGTGAGATTGAAAGTTATATCTCACCCAAGATTGAAGATCGGACAGAAAACGGTCTCTTTTCCCCTTTTGCAATCTGACGGGTTTCTCCATTGCAAGATGATCAAAGTTGATGTCTTTAGGTCTAATATGTGCTCTGGGAACAGTTGGGACAAGTCTAGAGTGAAAATGAAATGAAATGGCCAAGCCTTGATTTTATTCTAAAAAAGACCAGTCCAGACAGAACTGTAAGCCGCACGGCTTCATTTGCCCTCAGGTCCAGACCGCACGGCTTCATTTGCCTGATGTGGAAAACAATCTGCAGCAACCAAAGTTGCTGCCCAAGAGGAGTTTTCACCCCACTTTCTCAATGAAACCTGTCCCAAAACATGTCCAAAGGCCATCCAAGCAGTTATATACCATCATAAATCATTTTGGCCCAGTTTCAGCCTCAATTCCAAGCAAAAAAGCAGCCCCAAGGCTCAAGTAATATGCAAATTCATAAAGCATAAATTAGAAAAGTAAATAAAACAATAGTACATTGTTTTCGCCCCATCAGCGCCCAAATAAAGCAAAAAATAAACAAGTTGTGCATAAAATTGTTCATTGTTTGTTTCCTCCCTAGATCAACCCTAAAGACCTCCTAGGCCTCTGATCCCTCCTCGTCGCTACTCAGCTCATAGAAGCTCGTCTCCCTCATCAAATCCTCGCTATCACTCACATCAGAAAGATGGACATTCACATGCTCATATTCAGCTAGCTGCTCCAGGATGCCGGCATTAGGTCCCTGTCCTCGAGGCAAGGCACTGGAAGAGTACTCTGAGGCTGATGAGGTGGATGTTGTGCCCCCGATGTGCCTCCTTTTGCACACGGGCTCCTGTACGTTTGTTGCAGCCTTTGAAGCGCAAGCCAGCTTCTTCAAGAGGGACCGGCACACATCCTTCCAGCCCCTGTTCTGCCTGACCAAGCCATCATAAGTGCGAGCTGGAACCTGAGAAAAAAGAGAAGAAAATCTCATAAAAATCTCGAAAAAAAAGCAAAGAAATCTGAAAAGGGAAAAGACCCTAAAAGTGTACTCACGGTGTCTTTGTCCGACGGCGAGTATCTTGGGGCTCCCTCGTGTCGGGGACAGTATCACGAACCTCCTCGGTACCCCGTTGACCACATAAGAGAGATGAGCGGGAGGCATCGGCGGGTCGGTAGGCTCGGCTTCCCATACCCACAGTGACGGCCCGGCTTCACTAGCTTCTGTGGCGTCCTCAATTGCTGCTCCACAAAGGTAGCATATGGGGTAGCCAAGTCAAAATACTCCTCAGCGGCCACGCCTGCCTGATATCTCGCTATATCATCTGCCGACCAGTCCCTGGGCTGCAGCATCCGTGCTGGAGGATCGAGGGGAGTAATGGCATCCAATGGAGGGATATGGCCATGCTGCCTGGAAAAGCGGTCCCCCAGATAAATGACATTACATGTCAGCCCGGTCAACCATCGCCTCTGTCTGGTCGTCTCCACGGCATCCCCTAGCAGAATCTCTGGATACCTCCCCCAAGGGTAAAAGTCCACTCCATCATGCCCATCCCTGTTGATGACTGGTCTAACCATCTTGTAGTCAAAGGTGATCCGGGTCTTCCCGGTGAACTTGTCTCTCGCATCTCCCCTCCAGCGTATCATAGCCGGGAAGATCCCTGGATCACTCTGCTGGTTCCACGGAAAGAACCCGATCACCTCGCAAAACCAGACCTGCATGTTCAAAACATAGAAGGGTCATTTTCTCTCATAAAAGTCTCAAGACAAGAAAAGAGAAAGGAAAGAAGGTGAGAATACCTCCAGAGCGAAGGAGAAGCAATCCATCGAAGCAGCCTTATTTCGGCTTTACATGTCTAGGGAGAAGTAAAGCTTCGCCAATCCGGCCTCGCCCCAAGAGACCATCCCAATCCCATCCACATCCTCCAAGGAGTCAAGAAGGCAAACCAAAGCCAAAGTCCCAGAATTTACAAAGATGGTGACTGACAGCATCAACCACAGAAAAGCTCTCGTAAGCTGGTGGGCCGTCACCTCATTAGCAGCAAATCCCTACATGCAGTTCTGGACTGCCACCTCGACGTTCCTCATCTCCATTCCCAGCCCCTTAGGCTGAAGATCAAACCCAACTAAAGCTCTAAACTCCTTCGCCGTGATATGATCTCTCCAGGTCACAGGCCTCCCGGTGAACTGCATGCCAGTAATAGCAGTGAAGTCTGCAGGCGTCACTGTAAGCTCCCCCCAGCTAAGGTGAAAGCTGTGGGTGGTGTCCCACCAGAACTCCGAAAGGGCCTGGATCAAGCCCTTGCTCTTCGAGGTCACATGAATACCTCTGCCAATAGCCTCAACAAACAAATCCAGGCCGGTAGCCCTCACTAGCTGTTTGGGGTTCACCCCATCCTTCTCAAAATCAGGCATCCTCTCCCATAGCCTCACGGCAATCTCAGAAGGTCCCCTAGATTTGTTCTCCTGTAGGAGAACACAACAGAAAGCGTGTCAGTCCTTCATCTCATTTCATAAGCATGCATATATTCAAAAGTGCGCATATTTTCAAGAGAAAGCAGTCACAAAAATTTTCTAGCATCCTATGCATAGAAAACGTGTCTTTCATCACTTGAAACACGTCATGTCAAGCACATTGCTCTCCTAAGGACAAAATTCTGATTTTCAAAATTATTTGCACATAAGCATCAATTTTTTCAAAAAATATGGCATGCATGAATCCTTTTCATCGTCCAAAATCCCGTTTTCTCATCCATAATCAAAAATTGACCTAGTTCTAGCACATGCGAGGACTCCGTCACATTTTAGACAATTATTTATTCTTACTTTATTTTCGAAAAAAAATGGGTCATTCTCATTATTTTTCAAGTAAATTGCACATGCATGTTCGTTCATCTTCTTAGCCTCATAGGTTAATCATCAAGATTTCAAAATCATCATCAAAAATCCTAGGAAAATTCGAGAAAATCCTAAAATTCGGGCCAAGCCCTAAGTCAATCAAAATCGACGGAATCGAGCAAATTAAGAATGCTTACCCCAACCGATTGAGGATTCGTCGATTTGTGCTCCCTCTTGCCCAGATAAAGCTCCGATGGAGGCGTATTGAAGTCATACTTCCTCTCCGTTCGGACAAGCTCTCTCCTCCTCCTTCAAGCGGCCTCGGAGATGTTCCTCCTTGCTTGCCTTGGCATCAGATTCCCCTCCGGATCCATTCTAAATCAGTAGAAGCAAAGTGATGGAAAGATTTTTGAAAATTCTTCCTCTCTTCTCTCTCTCTCTTTCTCGGCAGCAGAGGGCGGCAATGATGCCCAATGCCCGTTCAAATCTGATTTTAAATAATCTGGAAAAATCAGACTTCTAGCCGTGCGGCCCCTTTTGCCCCCGTCTCATGCCGGGTGGCTTCTTTTGCCCTGAGCAGAAATTACACTTATACCCCCTGGACTTTCCAATTGGGCATACAACTCCCGTTATTTCTTAACTAGAGTAACGTTGTGATCTCAAGTATATCCGTTATCTCCTAGAAGGATCACTTTCTCTCCTCAGTTGCCTCCGTTACTTTCGTTATAACAGAATGACGCTTGGTGACAACCTCCGAATTGTCGAAGTTCAAAACTTAAGCTACCTCTATCACAGATTGAGAAGTACGCTCAAGTTCTCCAAACTTTAGCTACCTCTATCACGGATTGAGAAGTACGCTCAAGTTCTCCAAAACTTAAGCTACCTCTATCACGGATTGAGAAGTACGCTCAAATTCTCCAAACTTAAGCTACCTCTATCACAGATTGAGAAGTACGCTCAAGTTCTCCAAACTTTAGCTACCTCTATCACGGATTGAGAAGTACGCTCAAGTTCTCCAAAACTTAAGCTACCTCTATCACGGATTGAGAAGTACGCTAAAGTTCTCCAAACTTTAGCTACCTCTATCACAGATTGAGAAGTACGCTCAAGTTCTCCAAACTTTAGCTACCTCTATCACAGATCGAGAAGTACGCTCAAGTTCTCTAAACTTTAGCTACCTCTATCACAGATTGAGAAGTACGCTCAAGTTTGTACGCTCAAGTTCGTACGCTCAAGTTCTCCAAAACTTAAGCTACCTCTATCACGGATTGAGAAGTACGCTCAAATTCTCCAAACTTAAGCTACCTCTATCACAGATTGAGAAGTACGCTCAAGTTCTCCAAACTTTAGCTACCTCTATCACGGATTGAGAAGTACGCTCAAGTTCTCCAAAACTTAAGATACCTCTATCACGGATTGAGAAGTACGCTCAAGTTCTCCAAACTTTAGCTACCTCTATCACAGATTGAGAAGTACGCTCAAGTTCTCCAAACTTTAGCTACCTCTATCACAGATTGAGAAGTATGCTCAAGTTCTCCAAAATTTAGCTACCTCTATCACAGATTGAGAAGTACGCTCAAGTTCTCCAAACTTTAGCTACCTCTATCACAGATTGAGAAGTACGCTCAAGTTCTCCAAACTTTAGCTACCTCTATCACAGATTGAGAAGTACGCTCAAGTTCTCCAAACTTTAGCTACCTTTATCTCCTCGATAGTGACGTAAGCTTTAGTCTCCATCAGGTGATAACCTCCATTAATTGTCAATCAGGTGACAACCTCCATTAATTGTCAATCAGGTGACAACCTCCATTAATTTTCAAAATCTCAAGGATCCTAGACATCGTTCTTAACTATCTAGTGATGCTTGAACTACGATCAAGGCTTGATTCCTCAGGGATACATAGGTTGCCTTTCATAAAGGTCCAGCCATCCGACCGCAGTGGTCACCTTCTTCCATCATCGCTCCTCAGTGGTGAGGCAGCCTTTCATAAAGGTCCAGCCATCAGACCACATTGGTCGCCCCTTGTCATTCATCACTCCTCAGTGGTGAAGTAGCCCCTCATAGAGGTCCAGATATCCGACCACATCGGTCACTTCTTAGCATATCCCCAGTAGGATCAGTCACTTGACCTCCTAGGTCACTTCCCCTTCTATTTCCCCAGCAAGAGACCAGTTTCTCTTCGACATTCCTCAGCGGATCTTTTCTGAACTATGACCTGGCTTGATTCCTCCGGGATACGTAGGTAGCCTACTTTAGGTTCAGCCAATTCATCACATGTGACACCCCCTTTTCCCCAGTGGATTCCGAACTACGATTATGGCTTGATTCCCACTCGTGATACGTAGTTAGCCTTCCAAAGGTTCAGCCACTCGACCACCTTGGCCACCCAATCCGTCTCGGCATTCGCCAGATCGGATCCTTTTCTATCAACAACCCCACTCGCCCTGCAAGTGACATTGCCGAGGGGCTTCTGTAAGTACCCAAATATGGCTCATGCCTTCCGGTTAAGTTTCCCGGCAATTCCCCGGACTTTCCTAAAGTCCGGGAGCAATTCAGGAACTGTTCCGAACCTTCCGAGGGGTGAAGGGACTGCTTGGAATTTAAAAATCACGTTTTCCTTAATATGAAAACCCTTCTAGAAGTGCCACCTTGCATGATTCTAGAAAGATGCTGAGTCACAGGGGATAATGCCGCACGGCTGCATTAGGAGGGAACTCCTAGCCGCACGGCTTCATTAGCTCTATCCAGACTGCCTATAAATAGAGGCCTCCTCTACCCATTTTGAGATACAAGATTTCCAGCACCAAAACTCTCCCAAATATTACTACGAAAATCAGGAAGCTGAGAGTGCCAAGAAGCCACCTCCCTCCTCCTTGAAGCCTCCAAAAGTTGGTTCCTCCACTAGGCTAACTCCAAAGAAGAAGAGGTCACCACCATTAGTAACCTCTCACTCCCTTATCTTGCATTATACTTGCTTTATGTGATATACTTGCTCCTTGCATTTACATATTGCTATATATTGTTTGGGACTTGGCATATTTGTTGTTAGAGATCATATCTTTGAACATGTGAATCATTTTCCCTTCCCTTTGCATCCTTTGCATTAATATAGCATCCTTTGTTCATAAAAATGTGATCTTTGCATTAAAGGTGCATCCTTTGCACCTAAAAATCTCTTTTTTACATAAAAATGATATCTTTTTGCATCCTTTGCCCATAAAAATGTAGTCTTTACATCAAAGGTGCATCCTTTGCACCAAAAAACCCATTTTCATGCATAAAGATGCATCCTTGGCATTAAAAGTCATCACTTTACAATCAAAGTAGCATCCTTTGCTTTCAAAATGTAGTCTTTATGCATCCTTTGCATATAGAATGCTATTTTTTCACATAAAAATGCATCCTTTGCATTAAAAATCCTTTCTTTACATAAAAAACATCTTTTGCAATCAAAGAGCATCCTTTGCACCCAAAAATGTCATCTTTTCATTAAAAATGTCATTTTTATCATAAAACATGCATTCCCCTAGTCCCCATTGGTATCCTTTGGAACGGACCGGTGTAAAGATCCCATCTTTACATCGTTTCTTCCATTAAAGGTGCCACAATCTCTTTAGAAAGGGATAAACCTTGAACCCTATATCTCCGATTATCACTTGAGACGAGCATGATAGCTCCAATATAAGCTCAATCGTCTCAATGTGTAGGATTGATGGGCTAAGGACACTCCTTTCTAAAGAACCCCATTTTGGACTATAAAAGAGAGTCCTTCTCTCGATCACGCATGACCCAAGGTCAAAAGAGCGATGATCACAAGTCCAAGATGAGGACGGGATCAAAGTCCCGAACACATAAAAATCCAAGGAATCCCGAGCGACAACCAACTAAATGGTTTGTACATCCGGAAGACAACTTGGAACATTCCCCCCCCCCTCTTTTCAACACATGCACACACGAAAGTACGCAAGCAAGCACGAAAAATGTAATCTAGGGAGACTTGCTACGGCAAGGCAACTTGGGTGAACGACGATCCGTTCTTCCCAAGGGGTAACTTAACCTCTGAACCCTAAAAAACCTTTTTTTCAAAGTTTTGAGGAAATCAAAATGGCATGGCGACTCCGTTTTTTCAAATTAAACCGGATGTTTTCAAACTCGCGTGAATTCAAACTAAAAACAAAAAATAGAATTTGGGCACACATTCACAGAGGTGTACAAGCATGAGAAGCAATGAAGACCAAGTCTTCTACAAATGAGGCGAGTAGGAGCTAAAAAGGAGGAAACAACTTCAAGGTTGTTAGCTGATCATTTTGAGTAGACTCCAAGTTTTGGAGGCCTATAAATAGTGCAGTCGATCTACATTTGAGATCATCCAATTCAGAAGACACAAATCTGCACAAAAAAGTATTCTGTTCTTCAAGTGTCGCCATTCAGTGTTGGCAACACTTGATCCAACACTCGAGAGTTTCACATATATTTTTGTATTTTCGTGAGGTTTTGAGTGTTAGTATTCAGAGAGAGTTTTTTATTTATTGTTCCTTGAGTTAATGATTATTTATCATTAAGGGAACTTCTTTGACCTTGTATTGAATTCATTATATATAGAAAGGTCTTGCCCTCCTGGCACCCATCAAGTTATATATTTATATAACTTGATAAAAATATATTTCTTGTGTATTGTTATTTACTTCCGCTGCAAATTAGATTTATTTTTATTTATTTGTTGTTTTCGAATTGGTGTGTGTTGTTGTTAGTGTTGCCGACACTAAGGACAACACTTGTGAGTTTCGTCTCACTTTTGCTAAGCCATAGACAATTTCAAACTCTTATCTAAGTCGGGTCTCTACTGATCTTAGAGTTTCGGATCCTTCCTTGGGAGATATCCTAAGTCCCTTGAGTCTCCTAATCTTGGTGACCAAGCAAATTAAACCCTATAAATACTAGATGACTTTCAGTATTTCAGAGGACGGTCAGACCCCCGACAATTTACTGGTTTCTCTCCTTGAAAGATTCCTGTAAATCATTCATAAATAACACAAAAATTTTGTCCATCAACCTTGTTGATCGACGAACGTCAAGGTTCAAGCCTAGAATCAAGGCTAAACTCTGTCCAAATCCTTTCTCAACCTAAAGGTAATCTTCCTTTATTCTTTGTTTATTCTAATTGATTGTTAGAGTGGTATAAGCATATCGAATCTAGGATCGGCCTAGAGCCTCTTCAAGTCATGGAGATGGTTTTGAAGCAATCGATCCCACATTCCGTTTAATCTAATTAAATGGATGTTTTTCTTTGTTTCTTTTAAAAAAGGATTATTATTTGAAAATCCCCCTTTAGCAAGACCGGTCTTCGGATTGGGTGGATGCGGTGCTCCCTGACCTTCCAAATTCATCACTTAAGCCCCGAACCCAAATCTCTTTAAAATGGTTTTTTTATATTTTCCTCATAATATAGGCGGCGACTCAAACAAATAAATGAAAAAGAGGAAGAAATTCCGCAATCGCTACAACATGTGCTTTACTTTTTTTGCTTATTCAAAAAATACAAAAAAATGCATTATAATACATCTGTGTACATACTTTTAAAATACATTCTGCAAAAACTTTCAGTTTTACTCAGAAAAAGAATTTTAGTGACCGCACACTATGCGCACTCTAATCCTGTACACTGCACACTACAACAGCAAACCCGTGATGGTCTCAGATGCAGTTCAATTGGTGTTCCTATGCATTTTGAGCGCACACGAGATAATTCCAAACTTCTCATCCAAGCCAGTGTAAACCATGCACTTTCGCGTCACACTCCGTCCAGACTCGGTTGGTTTTTGACCCAGTCCGTGTCATAAAGCCTGGATACATATCCCATGTCGGCCATTATCTGAGTCAAAGCCCAGAAATCAAGAACTCTTGCGCAAGTAAAGCGATGAAAGGTCATGCTAAAATCTTGGCCCGATCTTGATTTCCAAAGCTACACCCAGACAATGCTCCGAACTCTTGACCCGATCTTGACTTAGATATTGGCTCTATTTACTATTCATATGGCAGATGCATTAAAACAAACATGACAGGCTCGGTCCTTAGGTTCGTTTTTTCTTTTGGCCAGTAGAAACCACTTGCCCTATAGGACCCTCGCCCAGGGCTGTCCACCCTAGGAGGTCGAAATGCGGGTGCAAAACGAGGGGCTTATAGTTGTAGTGATGGTTTCCACTGACCCAGGATCTAGAATAGTTGCAAAAAAGAAGAGCAATCTTTTCCAACCCATTTAGGATTCTGAGAAAATATGTTTTAAGTAAATTAAAACAACAAAAATAATAAATAAAAAAAAGGAAATTGCATGTCGCATGAGCTTTCCCCCATTTTATCCAAAAAAAGGCCTTCCCGAGTCTAAACCTTACCTTTCACCCCCTCCAGCGAACCGAGAGTGGTAGAGAGTACCCGGGTGCCATCTTTTCAGTATTGAAGTCACAAGGTCCGACAGCCCTTCCGGTTCAGCGGTCCGAACAGTCCGTTACTCTCCCATGGCGGGGTCGACATATAACAGTGAGGGGAACAGAACTCCGCCTCTGAGAAATATTCAAACAATGGAGGAGGTTTTACAAGCCTTTGAAGCCCTTAAGAAGCGCCAAAAAGAGCAGCAAGCCTGGATCGTAGACGCGCCTTCGCGGAGCTGTTGCGGTTCCCCAACCCGATGGGACCTTCATCCTCATAGAAGACGAGGACGTGCCTGCTCCCCTGACTGCCCAAAGCTACAGCAGGTCCCTCCTCCACAAAGCTACGAAAACCCAGCGATGCAGAGTAGCTCCCGCTCAAAGCTCCACTCGGGCCTCAGTCAAGCAGCTCCGATCTGCCAACCTCAGCCTAATCAGTTTCCAGGCTCCGCTCCGCAAACTCAATATCACCAGAACATATATGGGCCTGCTCCCCCAGATCCCGATGTCTCTCGATATCCCCCGGGATTCAATCCGATGCCTCTGTACGAACCCCAAAGCTACAACTTGAAGTCCCAATGCCTGCCAGGGACAGACATACCAAGCAGATATCCAGACGTTTCAAATCTGCCACCCGCCAGACTGCCACTTGGGGCTAATGAGGCATTCCTCAACTCCCAAACACAACCCAGCACGGTCCGTGCAATCACGCCCTCGGCTCCAATCTCAGCAATCAAGGATACGGGTTGGTATACACTCAATTACCTCCCCAAGATTCCCGAATGGCAATCCCGTCAACCAATCCACCTCCGTCTTCGGTTTTCATCCCAGAAAACGGCAGCCTGCCTTTGCCTACTGACCCTCATATGGCTTGGTTGGTCGAACAAATGAAAGATATGCAAGGGAAATTGGCCAACTCTCGGAAGGACTCCCTTATGCCCACAGATCCGAGCAAGGTGCTTCCTCTCCCCCCGAAGTTTAGAATGCCGAAAATGGAGAAGTTCGATGGGACAGAATGCCCAAAGACTCACATTGATACCTACATCTTAGGTATGAGAGCCAAAGGGGCCACCCCTCAACAAATGGCGGACCACTTCCGACACTCCCTTTAATCCACGACACTAAGGTGGTTCCTCAATGTAAAAACGGAAAATCGTTACACTTAGGATCAAATCAGTGAAATCTTCCTGGAGAAGTACCGCGCCAACCTTAAGTAGGAAACCAACCACCATGATCTGCAAACCACCGAACAAAAGGATGACGAGCCGGTGGGAGAATTTTAAAAAAGATGGAACTGGAAACTAAGCGAGATAATGGATCCGCTTTCCAAAGAAGAGCAAATGGACATCTTTCATTCCTGCTTCAAACCATCTCTCAGGGCCCTGATTAGCCACCACTTCTATCCCGACCTTCGCGTCATGGTCAATGCTGGGAACAAGTTCGAAATGACCTTGAGCCTCCAGAAAACAGTGGTCACTCCCGCTTCTTCCTACCGCTACCGGGCAGCCCCGCCAAATCTGGCACATGTCTCAAGCAATGGAAAAGAAGCCACCGGAGCAGTCCACTACATCCAGAATGGAGTCCAAGGAAACTGCGACCAAGCACCCCCAAGGAATAACAATCATCCCCGTCCGCAGCTTTTTTAGCACTTTGACAACCTCGAAATGCCTCTGAGCCAAGTGTTTGAGGCATTGGTGAAGCAGAACATGCTCAAGCCCCTTAAGAATTATCAGTCGAGGAATCCTAACCCGAACATGGATATGAGCAAGCGGTGCGCTTTTCACCCCGGCCACACAACCGACAATTGCATCATACTAAAGCAAGTGGTCCAAGGGCTAATTGAAGAAGGAAAGTTGAAACGCCCCCATGGTTCCAACACAGTCGGAAATTCGTTACCCAGAAATGATAGGGTGAACATGGTAGCATTCGTCATGGATGAGTCCTCTGTACTCTTTCAAACCCATCAAAATGCCACTAAAGAACTGGGCCACCTTCTCCGGACCCACAGCTAGTCAGGAGGAAACGATAAAGAAGCTTAGTCTAACCCCTCGCGTCTTAGAGTCTAGCTTTGAAAAGGGTCTAGAGTCTGTTGTTTTTGAATTCGAGTCTCTCGAGTCATCTGATGGCCTTACGCCGAACGATTATGAGTTCATAACCAACAATGTATTCCCCTTTGCATTAAATAAAAAATTCGACCTCTCTGAGTATCCCCTCATTGCCACTTTAGCAAATGATAAATTAACTAATCAAAAAATAGTTAATAATGATTCACTTGATAAAAACGCAGACACATTAAATGAATAATACATTAAACAAATCTTTAAGCATGTTGTCAAAAGGGAGGAAAATCGGGCCCAAGCTGCCAAGAAGGTTTTGACCAAAGTGAATTTGGGAACTGTAGAAGAGCCTACAGAGACGCAAATCGGAGAATTCTCCATCGATACTTCGCCTAAAGAATATAGAGTCTTCTTATCCCCCCTCTACACTCTAAAAAAAATACAAAAAATCATACAGTCAAACCTCGTAGGTTCTAGTACTTTTCTCGTTCAATGAAGTCCTCCTCGGACATTGTAGTTAAGTCTTTAATTACGCGAGTTTTCTTTCTTTTCTTGCTAGACTTGAGACATTATTTTTCACCCCACATTACATTTAATGAAAGGGTTTTGTTCTATATGATCACTTGCATCGTTCAACAAATAATTCCCCAAAGGATTAATGTTTTGAATAATTGGTGTGAGAAAGTCAATCGATAGCTCCCCATACACCTTACCATATCCCACACAAAGGCCTTCATCAAGCCGTACACTTTCCAAAATCACATCCCTACCATCACCTTGACCAAGTCAACGAAGGCAGCGACATCATTAACTGATTGCTCTCATGTCAACAACAAGCTAGGGGCTTTTCCTTCCCCCTCATGTGCATCAAGCAAGTTCAAGTAGGGGCTTAAAAAAAAGAGCTAAGGACCTAGCACTGCTAGTCAGAAGCTCAATGCAGGAAGGCAAAGGCAAAA
This sequence comes from Adenophora triphylla var. japonica, assembly GCA_022495995.1. Lineage (NCBI taxonomy): Eukaryota > Viridiplantae > Streptophyta > Magnoliopsida > Asterales > Campanulaceae > Adenophora > Adenophora triphylla. The sequence goes on from JAFEMH010002869.1 coordinate 182,873, forward strand.
GCATCATAAGTCCTTAAGCTATATTCAAATTCTTTCTCTTCCCGTGAGAGCAACGATCAACAAGCAATGAAATCATAGAAGTTGTCGTCAAATACGACTTATCAAGCAATCACCTCAAGGCCCGTGCCTCATCATCCAACCTTCCGTTTGAGCCTTTTCGCTAAAGGTCGCACAAATATTCATGCCCTTGTCCCAAATCCAAACACGGTTCCCCCGAATTACGACGACCTGAGCTCCTTGTCTTAAGGGGAACATAGGAAACCAGAAATGGTCCAGTCATAAACACATACAAATCAACAAACCTGGTCTCACCAATGACCTCTCCTATACACAAGCCTTCTCTCACACCCGACCCAACTCGATCCTTAATACCAGTTGACTTTCTCCTCATGATTAATCAAGCACATCAGGTTTAATTGTTGAATAACCCGAACATCAACAAAGGGTTTTAAGCAAACATGTGATCATTATGAACAAATAAAGTTTTCAGATGTCTCTACAAGTCTTCTTTTCTTACAAAATAGGAAAAATAGAGTTAAACACTGATTTTCTGTCAGCAAGGGCTTCCATACACTTTTACAAGCTGTTCAGTGCTCATACTCTCTCAAAAGAGTCAAACCCAAAAGCGTATTTTTTGTGCCTACGTCAAATAAGGCATTCACACAAAAAGGGACCCGCTCCCACCTTTAAAAAAAAATACGCCCTTGCAAGTGTACATTACAAGTCATTTCTTTCACATTTTTTGTTGACTGATTGATTAAAAAAAATACAAAGGTGTTGAAGAACATACCCAGCTAGATTGAAAACTCTAAAATGGCAGTCTAGGCAAAATCAGGGTTGCACCATTCTCCCCCTTCTCTGTCTCCCCTTCTCTCACAAAAGGGTCGAACTACGGAGACCTGAGCCCCTCAAGGGAAACGTAGGCAGCCTTCATTGGTTCGATCTAAAGCATACACAAAAATCCAATAATTGGACGCCATCAAGGCTCAGACAAGAAGCAAGCAAGATATTTTGCGTCTCGACAAAGCTTTAAAAGTAAATCACAAATGATCATAGTTAAAACACTTCTTGATGAGTTCAAGCACGGTCTACTCTCAAACTCACAACATGCTAAAAGACAACTTAAAACATTTAACAATTAATGTGTCTGCAAATGACAATGAATGGATACTTAGAGTTTCAGAAGGTCATTCCGCGCCACTCGCGCTTATCCCTTTGCTATTCTTCCCTCGTCCCTATCGAGTCTTCTTTCCTTCCACGGGAACTATCTCTGTCTCCCTCATTCCGAGATCAGGAGTCCTCCCAGTCGGGTCAAGCAACCCAGTCGCTCTCAAAGCTTCGTTCGTCCATGCCTCGTGTCGGATCTCTTCCCTATAAGTCTGCAAAAGGAGACCTCTCTCCGCCAGTCTGTCAACTCTAGTAATACCAACGGAGGCTAGAAATTAGAATGACAGAATGATAGAACAAGAATCAATTTACGAAAGCTTCAAGCTTTTCTTTTCTATTTCATATAATCAAAGTCTGCCTAATACAAAAACCCTAGCTTATTATTTATACTACTAAGAGGAAGATTCTAGAAATCCTAAATAAATAAAACCCTAACTTAATAATTCACTAAAGCCCTAAAACCCATAAAACAATTCAAGCCCAAATCAACCCAAATCAGATTTCCTTCCAGCGCTGCTTCTGTTCTGTTTCTGCCGCATGCTGAAGTTCCCGCTGCTCTCCAGGCGCCCGCCTGGCCTAGGGTGAGGCGCCCACCTCGCTTGCAGATGGCCTGCCTCTGTTTCTGTCGTTGCTGCCTTGTTGCTTGCCTCTGTTTCTGTCGTTGCTGCCTTCTGCCAACCTGCATCATCCTCCCCAGCTTAGAAAAGACTCATCCTCGAGTCAATACCCTCAATATGAACACCACGATACCCCGAAAAATCTGAACTCCATCCGCAAAAGGAATTTGATGCCCTTGACGAACTCTAAACTTCATTGCCCTTGTGACAACATCCATCCAATCAGCCCAATGCATTGATACGAAAAACTCAATAATCAATTTCTGAATAATGCCTCGAATAGAAGAACGGGGGACATACGTGTCAAACGGATCTGTGTACCGAAGATCAACGGTCACCGCTTCACATGTCCATACCAAGGTTGCCCCTTGATTATCAAATACTTCCTCGGTCTCCTTATCTGACTCAGCAGATGATTTATTGTCATAAAAAGGATCGGTTGTCGTCACTTGACAAACGTCACCATGACACATATCAAAAGTAGGTGGTTTGGACCAATCAACAAGATTTTCTTGACTTGAAGATTCGAACAAAGAACCCTCTTTAAAACCAACTGTATCCACCCAAGAATCAATCAAATCTTCCGGAGTTGCATCAAACAGAGGTGGTTTTGACCAATCAACAAGATTTTCCTCACTTGGAGATTCGACAAAAAAACCCTCTTTGAACCCAACAGTATCAATCCAAGAATCAAAGGAATCATTAGGATTTGCCTTACCTTCGATCTCCAGAATTTCGATCCTCATATCGACATCCCTCGAACGGTTAGCTGTATATCTGTCATGATGTCCCCGATTTTGGGTGAAGGAATCCATCCCCTCTTGATACTCCCTATCCTCGGCTGGAACAACCGGATCTGAACCCTTCTTCGCTGGAAGCACCACGCGATCCATGCAGTTCTGGAGTATTTGAATCTGTCTTCGTATCTCATCTATCTCGATATTGCGACGACTTCGTTTGCGATGATGGTCATCTTCTTAGGGCTCTGCTGCACGGCTGCTCCATCGACCACCTCGTCCACCACGAGCAACGCGTCCTCATTCATCCATTGATATTTGAATCGGAGCTCTGATACCAAATAATGCTAACGGAGGCTAGATATTAGAATGACTGAACGATAGAACAAGAATCAATTTACGAAAGCTTCAAGCTTTTCTTTTCTATTTCATATAATCAAAGTCTGCCTAATACAAAAACCCTAGCTTATTATTTATACTACTAAGAGGAAGATTCTAGAAATCCTAAATAAATAAAACCCTAACTTAATAATTCACTAAAGCCCTAAAACCCATAAAACAATTTAAGCCCAAATCAAGCCCAAATCAGATTTCCTTCCAGCGCTGCTTCTGTTCTGTTTCTGTCGCATGCTGAAGTTCCCGCTGCTCTCCAGGCGCCCGCCTGGCCTAGGGTGAGGCGCCCACCTCGCTTGCAGACGGCCTGCCTCTGTTTCTGTCGTTGCTGCCTTGTTGCTGCCTTCTGCCAACCTGCATCATCCTCCCCAGCTTAGAAAAGACTCATCCTCGAGTCAATACCCTCAATATGAACACCACGATACCCCAAAAAATTTGAACTCCATCCGCAAAAGGAATTTTATGCCCTTGAAGAACTCTAAACTTCATTGCCCTTGTGACAACATCCATCCAATCAGCCCAATGCATTGATACGAAAAACTCAATAATCAATTTCTGAATAATGCCTCGAACAGAAGAGCAGGGGACATACGTGTCAAACGGATCTGTGTAGCGAAGATCAACGGTCACCGCTTCACATGTCCACACCAAGGTTGCCCCTTGATTATCAAATACTTCCTCGGTCTCCTTATCTGACTCAGCAGATGATTTATTGTCATAAAAAGGATCGGTTGTCGTCACTTGACAAACGTCACCATGACACATATCAAAAGTAGGTGGTTTGGACCAATCAACAAGATTTTCTTGACTTGAAGATTTGAACAAAGAACCCTCTTTAAAACCAACAGTATCCACCCAAGAATCAATCAAATCTTCCGGAGTTGCATCAAACAGAGGTGGTTTTGACCAATCAACAAGATTTTCCTCACTTGAAGATTCGACAAAAAAACCCTCTTTGAACCCAACAGTATCAATCCAAGAATCAAAGGAATCATTAGGATTTGCCTTACCTTCAATCTCCAGAATTTCGATCCTCATATCGACATCCCTCGAACGGTTAGCTGCATATCTGTCATGATGTCCCCGATTTTGGGCGAAGGAATCCATCCCCTCTTGATACTCCCTATCCTCGGCTGGAACAACCGGATCTGAACCCTTCTTCGCTGGAAGCACCACGCGATCCATGCGGTACTGGAGTATTTGAATCTGTCTTCGTATCTCATCTATCTCGATATTGCGACGACTTCGTTTGCGATGATGGTCATCTTCTTGGGGCTCCGCTGCACGGCTGCTCCATCGACCACCTCATCCACCACAAGCAACGCATCCTCATTCAGCCATTGATATTTGAACCGGAGCTCTGAGACCAAATAATGCCAACGGAGGCTAGAGATTAGAATGACCGAACGATAGAACAAGAATCAATTTACGAAAGCTTCAAGCTTTTCTTTTCTATTTCATATAATCAAAATCTGCCTAATACAAAAACCCTAGCTTATTATTTATACTACTAAGAGGAAGATTCTAGAAATCCTAAATAAATAAAACCCTAACTTAATATTCACTAAAGCCCTAAAACCCATAAAACAATTCAAGCCCAAATCAAGCCCAAATCAGATTTCCTTCCAGCGCTGCTTCTGTTCTGTTTCTGCCGCATGCTGAAGTTCCCGCTGCTCTCCAGGCGCCCGCCTGGCCTAGGGTGAGGCGCCCGCCTCGCTTCAGATGGTATGCCTCTGTTTCTATCGTTGCTGCCTTGTTGCTTGCCTCTGTTTCTGTCGTTGCTGCCTTCTGCCAACCTGCATCATCTAGTCTCGTAGTCAAAACAAAGTGACTCCCGTGATATCTTGAGGGTCAACCCAAGCTTCTGCACTCCTAAGGTGGTAGCTGAAACAGCAACCTTTCCTCGGAATCGCTTCACGCCTGCTCCCCAAAATCACTTGAGTTGGGCCGAGATGCTGCTCATACCAGTCCAAGTACTCGGTAGTAAAAAATGGTACTCTCCCTGCATCTAAGGAGTACCCTAGGGGGAAAAGCAGAATACTTACATATCATCAGAAGGAAAAGGAAATCGGATGGGTCTTCCATAGAAAAGGAAGCTACCTCCATAGTAGCAACGTCGTTCCAACCCAGTAAAGGCTCCTGCCTCATCCCAAGCTGCCTGGAAACAAGGGACGGGATGTAGAAAGAAAACTGAGACAACCCCGGAACCCTGACAACATAGGAACCTTCTTGAAAGGCCCTCCTAGTCTCAATCCTCCAATGAGGAACCCACCAACGGATGTGATGCATGCCAAGTCGAGCCATCCACCTTTCCCATTCAGATTGATCAGTCTCCAAGACCAAGGGTCGCTGAGCAAATGTCCACGGATTAAAAGATGTCGGAAGCACAAGCGTAGCTTGAAGTCTCTCTCGCAACCATAAAGCAAGCAAAGTGGGGCATCCTCCGCGCATGAATCGGTCCCCCATCGCTAGACGGTCTACACCGTGGAAGGTTTCCCCCAGAACCAAAGGAATGATATCCTCGCCCGCTCGGCAGTGGCCTACCACATCCAACAAAGTGCTGTGACATATCCCGAGGGAGATAACCATGAAAGGAGTGGCTATCATGCATAAAGCAAAAACACCCCATGAGACATCACTCTTGTCGTTGCTCAGGAATCTCTCAAAGCTGTTTCAGCCCCCAACTGCTCAGAAAACCTGCCAAAGGTGCCTCAGCATCCATATACCACAAACATTTCAAGCTCATGCGACATGCACAAAACGCAAAAAAAGGAAGTAGAAACAACTCCTAAGTTATTAACAATAAGGTGCAAATAAAAGAGTTCATTACATGTGAATACATTGTGCAAATAAATACAAATATTTTGTTGCTCTCCTCACTAACATGAACATAAAAGAAAAAAAAGAGTCATACTCTGAGTCATCGGCACCACCACCTGGTAAAGACTCCCGCATCTCGACGCCTCCGCCATCCACCTTATCATCCTCGGTGAGCTCAGCACCTTCCTCGACCGGATACTCCGAGAAGTCTGCAGAAGTAAGAACGAAGAAGGAAAAAGAAGACGAGCCATCCCTCCTCTCCTTGGCCAGTGCCACCACGTCCTCATCAATTCGGTCAGAGGTGCCCCACGTCCTCAACATTTCAACAACTCGGTCAGAGGAGCCCCACATCCTCAAACATTTCAACAACTCGGCCAGAGGCGCCCCACGTCCTCAAACATTTCAACAACTCGGTCAGAGGCACCCCACATCCTCAAAGATTTCAACAACTCAGTCAGAGGAGCCCCACGTCCTCAAATACTTCAACAACTCGGTCAGAGGTGCCCCCACATCCTCAAACATTTCAACAACTCGGTCAGAGGAGCCCCACGTCCTCAAACACTTCAACAACTCGGTCAGAGGCGCCCCACGTCCTCAACATTTCAACAACTTGGTCAGAGGAGCCCCACATCCTCAAACATTTCAACAACTCGGTTAGAGGCGCCCCACGTCCTCAAACATTTCAACAACTCGGTCAGAGGCACACCACGTCCTCAAACACTTCAACAACTCGGTCAGAGGTGCCCCACGTCCTCAACATTTCAACAACTCAGTCAGAGGCGCCACCACATCCTCATTATCTCAGCCAGAGGCGCCACCACATCCTCATTATCTCAGCCAGAGGAGCCACTCCGTCCTTCTCAACTTCCTCCTCACAAAGGCGCTTCCTCTTGCAGGTAAACACAGCAAAGGTATGCCAATAGACTTCAAATGCAAGACATAGCAGTAATAAACGCTACATAAAAGGTCCGTCCCAACACGGTATGTTTCCTTTCTAAAAATTCCCACAAATGAAGTTTCATACATGATCCACAAAATACGCCATCCAATTCAACTTAGGGTCATACTCCTGAAACTATGTTTCAATTTAGGTTCTTACTCCTGAACTAAGTCTCAACTTAGGGTCATACTCCTGAAACTAAGTTTCAATTTAGGTTCATACTCCTGAACTAAGCCTCAACTTAGGGTCATACTCCTGAACTAAGCCTCAACTTAGGTCCAGACGCCTTAGAATAGTCTCAACTTAAGGTCATACTCCTGAACTAAGTCTCAACTTAGGTTCATACTGTAAGAACCCGAAAATTTTAAACTTTTAATTTAATTATTTTTATTAGAAAATAATTAATTTAATTACAATTATTAATTGGCATTTAATAATTGGGCCATTATTGGAATTAATTAAATGAGTTGAAGGATTTAATCAAGTTGGGCTAGTTAAGTGGGCTTGTGAAGTTAAGTGGCTCAAGGAGGATAATACCCAAAATATAAATAACTAAAACCCTTCCTAATTTTCCCATAACCCTCATAATTTACAAAAGAAAAAATAAATAAAACCCTAACTACCTAGGGGCGGCTGCCGAGAAGGAGGAGGGAGAAAACTAGGGTTTTCCAATTTTTCTTCTTTCAAAGATCATCTTTGATTCAAGGTAATGTAATTCCCTACTATCCAAAATTTGTTTCATTCAATTTGGTTAAATATTGAATTTTCTATGATTATTTGAAGTTAGAATTGATTAGAGACTATGAATAATCGTTCTTGAGGTTTTATAATTGATTTGATGATTATAATATGGGAAAATTTAGTGTTGGATGATTAGGAGTATAACCTAATGTTGAACCTTAAATCTTGAATGATAATAATATGAAACATGAATCATTAATATGTAAAAATCCTCAATTATGATTTTAGGTTTGAATTAAAATATTATGTCAATGTTCTTAGAGGAAAAAATGGAACAAAAATAATATTTGTTGGCATAAGATGGTTCGGCCGAATGGCCTTATAATGTTGATTATGTTTTTGGGTTGAATTGTTAGAGTTTTGGCCAATTCTAAGATGCTAAGTTAGTTTTCAAACTGAAGAAGGACTAAACTGAATAGTTATAGGCTGAAACTGTTAGATTTCTGACCTTACAGTCAAGAACTAGCTGGAAAACTCAACTGAAGGACTAAATTGCAAAGTCCAAAACTATAGAAGGACCAAACTGTAATTAATTAAAAGTTGAGGGACTATTCTGTAATTAATTAAAAGTTGAAGGACTATTCTGTAATTAATTAAAAATTGAAGGACTATTTTGTAATTATTCAAAAGTTGAGAGACCTATTCGTAAATCTTTGAAAGTTAAAGGGTCATTTTGTAAATACCTAAAAGATGGAGGACCTATTAATAATTAGCCAAAAGTAGAAGGGCTTAAGTAGAAATTCTAAATAAAGAAAGGTTATGAATAAGAAGTAAACCAACCTTAAAATTGAGCCGAAAAGTAACTCATAGGTTCATTAAGTAAAGTGAAACCAAGGAAGAAGAAGTTAAAAGTAGATACTTAGGAAGTAAGTGTCTACTGAAACTAAGTCATTCTTGTATGCTTGTAGATACGTGCAAGGGGATCCTAGAAGCTAAGCGAAGCCAAGGTAAGGGATTACGTTCCTTTACTGTAATCAAATTTTTTATCTTTGAAATTCCTATATTTTATTGATAGAATCAAACTATCAAATGGCATGATAGTATTTGGAAATAATTTGCGTTATTGAACGTTATTTGGAAATGTCCATATTCAGTGATGATATTGTTGTTCACCGAATATCTAAATTTGAAACTTGTTATATGCACACTTGTACCTGTGTATGCTTCTTAATCCTAGCTTGTCTGTTGAACGACTTACTTGCTTAGGATAGACATGCCCAGTTAGAAAAGGCATTGTCAGAACTTGTCTAGTTAGAAAAAGACGTGTTCTTATTAGGGATTGCATGAGTGATCACATGCCTTCTCTCAGGAATTGTCTGATTACAAGGGCAATTCTAGACCCCGAGCATATATGTGTGGATACCATATATGTTTCGACCCACACTAATGGCTTGATGAAGCTAGGTGTATTAAATTGTACCTTTGGCATTGAGGTTATAATGTACGTTGGAATTGACGGAAATTGTGTGAATCCCTTTGAATCGTAGTGCCATAATCCTTTGAAGATAATCTTAAATGTTGTCTTGACTGTATTATACCGCAGTCCATTATAAAGTTAAATTAACCTATCCTTATATTTTGTTATTGAAGTGTTCATTCTGGTCGTCTCTTCCTAGTACCCGAAGAGACTTCGTATGAACTTACTGAGCATTCGTTCGCTCACCCTTTCTCCATTAAATTTTTCTTTCCAGGTTCTAAGTAGAAGGGAATCGGATTGGTCGCGAGAAGGGCGACGTTTGGAGAATAATTAGGGTTATTGAATAATTATTCTATTTCATTAGTTGAACATTAATGGCTGGTGTGGTTTACTAGCTGAGACATTAAGTATTTATTTCCGCTTCCGCATTTATTAGGTTATTTATGATATTTAATGACAATTATGATGTAATAGGATTTTGTGGGTGGAAACCCTAATATTTTGAAGTATTATTTATTGCCATTGAATGCTCATTTATGTATGGAAAATTCGGGGTATTACACATACTCCTGAACTAAGCCTCAACCTAGGTTCATACTCATGAACTAAACCTCAACTTAGGGTCATACTCCTAAACTAAGTCTCAATTTAGGTTCATACTCCTGAACTAAGCCTCAACTTAGGTTCATACTCCTGAACTAAGCCTCAACTTAGGTTCATACTCCTGAACTAAGCCTCATCTTAGGGTCATACTCCTGAACTAAGCCTCAACTTAGGTACAAACGCCTTCATCACACTTAGGTATAAACGCCTTCATCACACTTAGGTACAAACGCCTTCATCTCACTTGGGTACTAACGCCTTCATCACACTTAGGTACAAACGCCTTCATCACACTTTGGTATAGACGCCTTCAAACAGTCTCACTTAGGTACATACTGTAAGTGCTCCAATTTGAGCCGTTAGTACTTTCGTTAGAAAATTAACGAGAGTTTTAACATTTCTAACATTTCTAACAAACCCTAACCTTTCTAACAAAGCAAGGGTAAAGTGGGCATTGCCATTTAAAGATAAACAAGGAAAGGAATCCTAAAAAGCAAAAGAAATGGAAAAAACCCGAATTGGTAAGTTGAAAAACAGTTCCAGTTTGAATTTTAAAAAGATTATTCCTCCTGTCCAAAAGCCAGCACTGTAGCAGATGAACAGTGCACGCCAACAGGACCCTCCGCGCGGATGAGTTTGCTTCTCACAGAGGATTATAAATTGAACCCTCCTCTCTCAGTTAAAACAACACAATTTGATCACAGCAACGAAACTCTGGCGAAATATAGAGAGAAAACAGTGGGAATCCTTAGATTGCCACCATTTTCTCTCCAATCTTTCCCAAATCTCACTCACTCACAAACACTTCAAATCACTCTCATACATACTCTCATACATACACCAATCCAAGCTCAAATCACCCTATAGGAGGAGGATTAGATAGAAAACATAGAGGACTTCATTGTTATCTACTTGTTTTCTCTTTAACCAACTCAAATCATCAACCCTAAACACCCTCAAACACTCTCATATTCAAGCCTTAAACACTCATACACTCAAGCCAAAAACTCAAGAACACAAGGAAGATTGGTAAACCCTCCTTCTCCTTACCCTAAACTCCAACCATGCATGCATTTCCAAACTACAAAATGTAGTTCTTTCATCTTCTTGCTTTAGATCTAAGAAGATCACCATGGAAGACCATCTCCATGGATGATCTTCTACAAAGATCAACATTATTTTCAAGTTCTCTTACTTTCTTGCAAAGAAAACTCATTTTCAAAACCCTAAAAACCATTTTCATACATCAAATCTCATTTTCAAAGGGTAAAATCCCCCTCCCCAAGCAAATGAAATGCTTAGTCCTAATGTACCCCAAGGATGGTTTGGTATAGTTGATTCACCACTAAAATTTCTAGTGGTCACTAACCAAAACCTAGGGAAATGGGGACAAGCATGGATGAAAAACCCCCTTTAAAATCATATTTTCTTTCTTGAGAAGTTGCTGTCCAGTAGCAATTTTCTCAGACCTCAGTCCATGGTCTAATTTTTTGGACATAGATAAACTTGGAATTTGGTGTTGACTACAAAATACTTTTTGTAGACAACATCCAGATCTTTCCATAAATATTTTTACTTTATTTTTTGGGTGAGTAAAACTCCTCTTTTCAAATTTTCTTTCAGAGGCTAGTTCATCAGCTTCTGGGAATCCAGATCTCATATCTGAGGTTTCCAGAAGGTTTTGACCCCTCAAATTACTTCCAAAATGGAAAATTCCTTCGCAGAAACCCTATTTAGGGTGTTTTAAGCAACTTTCATTCTCGGACTTTCCCCAGATTCTGAGGTTTTGAAGCCTTTAAGTCCATTTCAAAGTCAAGGGTCAACTGCCTTTTTCATTCTGGCAGAATTGCTTTTCAACTCCCAAAAATCTTTTGAGTGCCAAGACTCAACCCAAAAATCATACCAAAAATCTTGGGGATTGTTCAAAGTCTTATAAAGAGTTTCCCATTTTTGTTTTTCCCAGTTTCAACTCATTTTGGTCAAAACACATACACACACACACACAAAAGGATTTCAAATGTTTGGAAGACTCGTAAATTACGAGGCGCTCCGGGTGCACACTAACGTCCTTCCCGACGCGTAACATGACCTCCGAACCTAAATTTCTGATCTCGGGCTTTTTTCAAAGTTTTGGCCCTCAAAATAAAAATGGCGTGGCGACTCCGTTTCGTTGATTTTTTCAAATAAAAATGGGAAAATTTTCGGATGCACATCATCACAGTGGCGACTCTGCTGGGGATTAATAAGCTTTTTCTAAAAAAAAAAATGATATTTGGTATATTGGTGGAAACCATTAAACTTCCCGTTATCGCCTCCTAACACGAGTCGGGGATAAATTGTGGTTTAACAATCCCACGTACCGGTATCATTGTTTTCAAAAAAAAAAGAAGAAAAGCTTTTGAGGGTCAAGCTTTCGTCCCGGCATTAAAAATCATTTGTTGTGTGTGTGTTGATTTTTGCACATTTTCGTGTTGTTTTGGCCGCCTCGGAAAAAGTCAAAATTTTGACTGTCGGAATTATGTCCCTAACCGTTGGAATTTTTGTGTTTATGTTGTAACGATCCTAACCCTAGGCACAATTTTAATATTACATTATATGCTTTTAAAATTTATGTTAACTTTATGTGTTCATTTATGTCTTTAATTTCTTATTTTAAGATAAAATGGTTGGAAAATAATTTAGAATCCTTAGGATTTCTAGAAAAATAAAATAAAGCATTTTGGGGAAAATATAATAATAGAAAATGAATAAAATGTAAAAGGAGGTTAATGTGTGTGGGATAAAGTATTTGAGTAGGAGGATTTAGTTTAAAGGCTTTGGAATATTGAAGGACCTAGTTATTGATGTTGAAAGCCTTTTATTTAAAATAGTGGGGGGGCCTTATTCCTTAAAATCCTCCCTACACTCCTTAGTCAAGAATGACCTTACTCCTCCCATACTTTCCCCTTACACCTCCCATACTCCCTTGTCCCTTTTATTCACCTCCTTCATCATCCTTCTTCATTTTCTTCTTACAATCTCCATGGAAAAACCTCCTCATGAAAGCTTCATTCCCCAAATTATTTTCAAGATAAATCCTCCTCCATTTTCAAATTCGGTTGTACTTTTGAGAGTGGAGCAACTAGGAGAGTTGATCAAGCCAAGAAAAACTTCATTTCATCTTGTATTTGATAAGGCGAGTTATTATGACTTTCATTCCTCTAAATGTTCATGAGATATTTATTGTTGTTATTGTTGTTATAATGCTTATTGGATGCTTTGGAAACTTTCTTGAAATGAAGGAATTGGTTAAGGTCATAGGAAAATGTTGTTGTTCTTGGAAGTGTTAAAGAATAGAAGAAATGGGTGGAGTTAGATTTAGAGAATGAAAACTTGAAATGGGTTAGTTAAATGGGTGAAGTTAGTTTTAAAAGAACTAACTTGAAATGTGTTGGTGAAGGGGTTGGAAATCTTGTGGAAATAATCTAGGTTTATGTTATTTTGGGTTAATTAAATTATGAAGTTTAGACTTGGAATGTGAGAGTGAAATGAGTAGAGATTCAAGGGATAAATGAGATAAGATTAAATCATTTTGGGTTATATGATTTAGTATGAGAGTTATGAGGTTAGTAAGCCCTCTAAGTTCACTAAATTTGAGCATGCTTGGGTTTGGATTTGATTTAACTGAAATCTGGAAAAATCGCCTCTTGGGCGGTCGCCCATGGGAGCTGGGCGGTCGCCCATGACCACAGAAAATACCCTTCATGTTACCCTTGCTTGGGCGGTCGCCCATACTCCTTTGGGCGGTCGCCCATGTCGACAGAATTGTGTCCAGTTCCTTTTCCTGCTGAATTTTCACTAGCAACCTCCTAGCTTGATCCTTAAACAATTTAAAGTAGTGGAACCTAACCCTTCTGGAATATGAATTTAATCCTTTTAACCTAGGTTAAAGTAGATTACTTGGGCCACTTAATAACACCTTGAATGGATTAAAATGGAACTACGGAAGCACTCTACCTCCGACTTAGAAATCACTTGGCAGTTTATTAAATGTGACTCCAACTTGGTAGAGTTAACTTGGATTCTTATAGAGATCATATATTGTTGTATAATGACTAAGTAAGATGGGTTGATGATATCTCATTATCTTACTTGAGTACATATTTATGGATTTTATTATGCTTAGTGTATTACATAAATGTTGCACTCTGATTATTGGTTGAACATGAGTATATTTTACCATGTGTTTATATTGCTTAATTATGCATATTGTTTTAATAAATGTTACACTATGAGATTGTTGAACATGAGTATATTTTACCATGTGGCTATATTGCTTATCCCGTTTGTGGATTATATTTCAAGTATCTATTATGTGCTTGAACGTGTTTATATTTTATGTGATTTGGGGTATAATGGAATTCAATCAATTATTGATTTGTTCTCTAAATGATTGAAGGTCCATCATACCTGTGACCTCTCCCCCTCTGCGGCCACAGACTGGGATTATAGCATCTGTATTGAGCCGAAAGCCTTACAGAGTTGCTACTATCTTATTTGGTTCCCTGAAAAACGGGTCTTATAAGATGTGAATATGCCTAAGCAGTTCACAGGAGATGAGTTATAATCATAAGCTGTCTCGGTTATATGATGCGATTACGGTGGATATGCATTCACAGAAATAGTGGAGTATTATACCCACAGTGATACGACTTATGATTCAGACGGGAAAGGTAAACAAAGGTAACGGAAGGTGTTTACCGTTTTACCAATATGTGAGATGTACCTTATTATGTGTTGCATCTTACTTGGCATATTGTTGCATTCATAATAGCTTGCTGAGATTTATTCTCACCCCTCTCCCTTTAATGTTTTTAGATTTCGAGACAGGCGGACCGGCCAAGTAAGGGCGGTGAGGAGTTTGGAAGTGATTTTGGGAATTGTCGGGGTATGAATAGGTTGGCATAGAAAGTATATTTTGGGTATCATTCATTTATGGAGTTGTATTTATAAACTTTAATTTTATGTTATAACCGATGTCTTTTTGTAACTAAAACAGTTTCTTATTTTCCAAGTAGTCAACTATTTCTCCATTGTGGAAAGGTGTAGAGTTATTTTGAAATGGTTACAACAATTGTATTTATGGTTGAAAGTTAAAAATGAGTTTTAAAAGTTTAGGAAATTTGGGTTAGTTTGAGGACGCTCCAGCTCGGGACACGTATAGGTTCCGGGTCGGGGTCCTCACAGTTGGTATCAGAGCCTGGTTAGAGTTCTCGGGTAGAGTCTAGCTGAGTGAGAGTGTGTGATAACTGACGTCGAGGGTTTAATGCAGGAATTTGTTCAATGACAGAAAATGATAATGACCAATCAAAGAATCAAGGAAATGTGAGCAATATGGAGAGATAGATTCCTCCACAATTATTTGAGGTATACTACCTGTCTCCGGAGTTAGGGGTCATACTTTTATAAATCCCCGTTTATTTCGTTCTCATGTGGCATTACATTTCACTTTTAATTGCATAAATGGCCTAAGAGTTGCCTTATGCACGGGAGGTTCTACTCTTATGGGATAGTACCTCGAATCATTCTTGATTATCATGGTAATTGTGATTAAGTGGGCATGGATTGCCGGTGGTAAATGAATTGGTGAACTCTTAGTTGAGGTTAGGTATATGGCCTAATTAAGAGTGGTTTATGATGGTATAACTTGCGTGAGTATTTATACGTTGTTGTCTCATGGTGGAGACTAGACAGATGAGACTAGTATTGAAAGTGATAGTCTAAGTGGGATTATATGGCTTATAAGATATCGCGAGTACGAGTTCTTATAGAACTGACATATATTTGCCTTATGTGCTATAGGTATATTCTCTAATGAGAGATTGATTGTATTCTTGCTACTAAGTTGAATAGGAAATCAGATATTCTTGTAGGTGATGTCACCCTATAAGTTGACTAAGTGGTGTTTTCCATGTGAGTTTCAAAATGGGTTCCCATCAGGTATCATGTCAGGATATTGAGGCTTTGAGTTGATGTAAAGTACTATTTTGGTATTCGGATCCCTAGATAGAGGACACTAATTGGGATAATGAAATTGATGACTCAACTTGGGAAATTATTCGATAAAGAAGATAATAAGCTCAGCGAATTTTTGTAAGAATGAATTGTTACCATATTTAGAAAAGATGATACTTGGTGGTTATTTATAGATTAGAGAGATCTCTGTGAAGAATAAGTATTCGTTATCACTTGTTGATGATTTGTATGACTGATTCTAGAAACTAGTAGAATACTCAATGGTTATTAGTTGAATTTTCGGGGTGTTACAATTATAGTGAATAATTATTTTAAGGATATACTTAAGACAACATTTGTATCTAGTGTGAACTTTATGATTTGTGATTGTGTATTGGTTATGGAGAAGTAACTAGGGTAAATGAGAAGAGGTATAATAAATATAGTTAATTGTGACTTATATGATCCACTTCAGGAATTGGTGTAATGCTTGGGAAAGTATTGACGTTATACGGATTTTGAGTTGTTGATGGTTATCGAGAGGTAAGTTAGTTTACACTGTTAAGGTTTAATTGTAATTCGGGGATGATTGATCTATGTGAGTTTCAACTCTATATTCTTATTAGGAAATCATGGTAGTTGATAGGAAACTTGATGTATGCAATACGTTGTTACTAAGTACAATACCAATATCAAAGGTAAGGAATAGATGACTCAAATTAAGTAAAAGTGTTGAAATTTCAACTTGAGGAATTATGGAATTGAGGATGGTTTACCAAGTTTATTATCTTAATGAATGTTTTAGTGCTATTTATAGAAGATAGTATTAGTATTACGAGATTTTGTTTTCTTATGGATAATTTAACTAAGTAGAAATATTATGAGTTATGGCCACACTATAAATAGAAGTCAAACAAGAATATTATGTTAGGATTGTTTTAAATGTGCTTTATAACTTTGGATTGTGTATTGAACTTCGGTATGAGCAATTGTGCCCTTCGGGGATAGTTGATTTAATAAGGTCGATAAACCGTTTTTATGTACATTAAAATTCGAGTAATTTAACTATTTACAACTGGTATGGGACGGTTGTAGATAATTAAATCACTCGAGTTATTTTGTTAGCTTATCAATCTTTTGAAAAATTTTTAAAATTGTGAGTGGTTTAGTTAATTAAAACTGGTATGGGACAGTTTTAAATAAATAAACCATTCGAGTCTCACTGGATCTCTTTTTATCTATCCTTTGAAATTCTGAAAGATGTTGTAATTTTTAGAAAGACTTGATGTTCTAAAAGATATAATTTGTACAGAAATAAGTAGAAAGGCAACCTAGTTCCCCTATAATGATTAATTGTATTAAAGTTTTGATCCGAGAAATGATTTGATAAATTGTGGGGTTATTAATGTGACGGTCGCAGTAGACTTGGTTTTTGTATTGGAGTTGGATCGGCTCCGTTGTGGGCGGCCAACCATTTAATTTGAATATTGATCTGTCACTGGACCTGAACATAATTGGAACATTGAATCGTGATATATAGTTGACCAGTATTTCGTTCGTGGAATCAGGGTCTTATTAGCATGTCCATATTTATTAATCCATGGGCAATTGTTTAATGTTGTATTATGAGACCTGCGGATAAGATAATTGAACTAACTCGTTTCAAGTAAGTCGAGACATAAGGTGGTTTGAGCACAAATGTGGAAATAGAATTTTGACGTTGGAAGATTTGTTAGAACATTTAGAGTTCTAGATTGAACTTGAGAGTATTATCACGATGAATTTTGTGATTGAGTTACCTTGGAAGTAAAAAGGGTGTGTTGTTTTGTTTATAGGAAGTTGATTTGTAGTTCCTACTCATTATATAGGAATATAGTGATGAGATTCTTTGATCAAGTCCTCATATATGTTAGGGGATAGTTTGATGGTATAAATTCCATAGTATTAAATGGATTGGATAGACATCAAGTGGGGAAGGTCCTTTTAGAATGTAGGAATGCTATTAAGTTTAACCTTGTGAAAATTTGAGGAATCGTTACTTATTGTAGAGGATATGCTACGGGCATGAACAATGAATGTTAGTAGTCGATAGGAAGTATGGTTACCAGTGGTTGGGTGCGTATAATAGCAGTTATCATTCTAACATTGGGATAAACCGTATGAGGTGTAGTTCGGGAAGAAGATATCGATCTCCAATTTATTGGGATGAGGTTGGTGAAGCAAGACCTAAGGTAAATTGACGCCAAAGTTTATTAATCCATTTGAAGTTTTAGAAAGGGTTGGTGATTTGACTTATAGACTGGCTTGGAGCAGCTTCTAGAGTATTTGAAGTTTCAAAGGTAATATCGTAATGTATTTGGAGACATAAGTTGTAATACTTTTATTTAACTGTATTTTTATTGAGGTCGTGAAAATTCGGGTTAGTGATATCTGTTTGGTATTCTTGGAACATTAAGTTGTAATATCGTATTATTAATGGAATTAGAAATCTTGGGGAAGGATCACAGCATTGAAGAGACTATTTGGGAATTGGAGTCTGAGGTATACATAAGTAATCGAGGCTGGTTGAACATCTAGGTAAGTGACAGTCAAATTCGGGACGAATTTTCTTTAAGGGGGAGTGAGTGTAACGACCCTAACCCTAGGCACAATTTTAATATTACATTATATGCTTTTAAAATTTATGTTAACTTTATGTGTTCATTTATGTCTTTAATTTCTTATTTTAAGATAAAATGGTTGGAAAATAATTTAGAATCCTTAGGATTTCTAGAAAAATAAAATAAAGCATTTTGGGGAAAATATAATAATAGAAAATGAATAAAATGTAAAAGGAGGTTAATGTTTGTGGGATAAAGTATTTGAGTAGGAGGGTTTAGTTTAAAGGCTTTGGAATATTGAAGGACCTAGTTATTGATGTTGAAAGCCTTTTATATAAAATAGTGGGGGGGGCCTTATTCCTTAAAATCCTCCCTACACTCCTTAGTCAAGAATGACCTTACTCCTCCCATACTTTCCCCTTACACCTCCCATACTCCCTTGTCCCTTTTATTCACCTCCTTCATCATCCTTCTTCATTTTCTTCTTACAATCTCCATGGAAAAACCTCCTCATGAAAGCTTCATTCCCCAAATTATTTCCAAGATAAATCCTCCTCCATTTTCAAATCCGGTTGTACTTTTGAGAGTGGAGCAACTAGGAGAGTTGATCAAGCCAAGAAAAACTTTATTTCATCTTGTATTTGATAAGGTGAGTTATTATGACTTTCATTCCTCTAAATGTTCATGAGATATTTATTGTTGTTATTGTTGTTATAATGCTTATTGGATGCTTTGGAAACTTTCTTGAAATGAAGGAATTGGTTAAGGTCATAGGAAAATGTTGTTGTTCTTGAAAGTGTTAAAGAATGGAAGAAATGGGTGGAGTTAGATTTAGAGAATGAAAACTTGAAATGGGTTAGTTAAATGGGTGAAGTTAGTTTTAAAAGAACTAACTTGAAATGTGTTGGTGAAGGGGTTGGAAATCTTGTGGAAATAATCTAGGTTTATGTTATTTTGGGTTAATTAAATTATGAAGTTTAGACTTGGAATGTGAGAGTGAAATGAGTAGAGATTCAAGGGATAAATGAGATAAGATTAAATCATTTTGGGTTATATGATTTAGTATGAGAGTTATGAGGTTAGTAAGCCCTCTAAGTTCACTAAATTTGAGCATGCTTGGGTTTGGATTTGATTTAAGCGGAAATCTGGAAAAATCGCCTCTTGGGCGGTCGCCCATGGGAGCTGGGCGGTCGCCCATGACCACAGAAAATACCCTTCATGTTACCCTTGCTTGGGCGGTCGCCCATACTCCTTTGGGCGGTCGCCCATGTCGACAGAATTGTGTCCAGTTCCTTTTCCTGCTGAATTTTCACTAGCAACCTCCTAGCTTGATCCTTAAACAATTTAAAGTAGTGGAACCTAACCCTTTCGGAATATGAATTTAATCCTTTTAACCTAGGTTAAAGTAGATTACTTGGGCCACTTAATAACACCTTGAATGGATTAAAATGGAACTACGGAAGCACTCTACCTCCGACTTAGAAATCACTTGGCAGTTTATTAAATGTGACTCCAACTTGGTAGAGTTAACTTGGATTCTTATAGAGATCATATATTGTTGTATAATGACTAAGTAAGATGGGTTGATGATATCTCATTATCTTACTTGAGTACATATTTATGGATTTTATTATGCTTAGTGTATTACATAAATGTTGCACTCTGATTATTGGTTGAACATGAGTATATTTTACCATGTGTTTATATTGCTTAATTATGCATATTGTTTTAATAAATGTTACACTATGAGATTGTTGAACATGAGTATATTTTACCATGTGGCTATATTGCTTATCCCGTTTGTGGATTATATTTCAAGTATCTATTATGTGCTTGAACGTGTTTATATTTTATGTGATTTGGGGGGTATAATGGAATTCAATCAATTATTGATTTGTTCTCTAAATGATTGAAGGTCCATCATACCTGTGACCTCTCCCTCTCTGCGGCCACGAGGCGGGGTTATAGCATACGTATTGAGCCGAAAGCCTTACAGAGTTGCTACTATCTTATTTGGTTCCCTGAAAAACGGGTCTTATAAGATGTGAATATGCCTAAGCAGTTCACAGGAGATGAGTTATAATCATAACTGTCTCGGTTATATGATATTGATTCTGGTGGATATGCATTCACAGAAATAGTGAAGTATTATGCCCACAGTGATACGACTTATGATTCAGACGGGAAAGGTAAACAAAGGTAACGGAAGGTGTTTACCGTTTTACCAATATGTGAGATGTACCTTATTATGTGTTGCATCTTACTTGGCATATTGTTGCATTCATAATAGCTTGCTGAGATTTATTCTCACCCCTCTCCCTTTAATGTTTTTAGATTTCGAGACAGGCGGACCGGCCAAGTAAGGGCGGTGAGGAGTTTGGAAGTAATTTTGGGAATTGTCGGGGTATGAATAGGTTGGCATAGAAAGTATATTTTGGGTATCATTCATTTATGGAGTTGTATTTATAAACTTTAATTTTATGTTATAACCGATGTCTTTTTGTAACTAAAACAGTTTCTTATTTTCCAAGTAGTCAACTATTTCTCCATTGTGGAAAGGTGTAGAGTTATTTTGAAATGGTTACAACAATTGTATTTATGGTTGAAAGTTAAAAATGAGTTTTAAAAGTTTAGGAAATTTGGGTTAGTTTGAGGACGCTCCAGCTCGGGACACGTATAGGTTCCGGGTCGGGGTCCTCACATATGTGCTTATGTGTGCATTTACTTTCAAAAAAAAAAAAATTCAAAAAAAAAAAATTCAAAAAAAAAAGAGTTTCAAAAAAAAAAAGAAAATTTTCAAAAAAAAAAAATCATGCATCATGCTTTTTAAGACACATAAAAAATTTCTATTTTACTCAGAAAAAGAAGATAGACTGCTTGCACACTACGCGCACGTGACCGTACTGCACACTACGTCCCTAACAGGGAAATCCTTGTCGCGGTCCGTTTGGTCTTATTACGCCTCTCGGATGAGCACGGGACTACCCAAACATCCCATGGAGCCTCGTGTCGACCATGCACTTGTCCGTGACACACTTTGTCCGAGACCCGGTTGGTTTTTAGTCTGCAGTGCATGTCATGCCCTGTCCGTGTATAGACCTTTCCTTTCAAGCCTTTGTCGGCATACCGACTCAATATCTTTCGGGGACCCTAATCGGTCGAAGTTACCGGTTTTCCGCCGCGGACTTTGACCAAGATATTGACCGCGCCTTGACTTCGGCTCGGCGGCACAAATTATACACGACTCCCGGATTGACACCGAGTCATCAAGGATTAATGATTATTCCATGCCTAATTACGGCCTAGCGACGACAAGTCAAGATCAATTGTGAACGCTTATCGGTCAAACCATGCCGACTTTTCGTCGAGCCCTCGGACATGATCTTGACTTTTGACGTCGGCTTTGTCCGTAATTTACATCGAATGCTCGTTAAGACTCGATTACCCGCCGGACTTTTAGGATCGTTTTTCTTTCGGTCGGTGGGACCCGCTTGCCCTATAGGACCCTCGCCGGGCTGTCCACCCTGGGAGGTCGAAATACGGGTGGAATACGAGGGGCTTATAGACGTAGTGAAGGGGCCCACCGATCCAGATCCAGAGTAGTTTGCGAAAAGAAGAGCAATCTTTTCCAACCGATTAGGTTAATAAAACATGTTTTAAGTAAACAAGGACAAATAATCGCATGTTGCATGAGCCCTAAGCCCAAACACCAACCTGTTTCGCTTCCCGAGTCCGAACCACACCCTTTTGTGCCTTCCACAGCAAGCAAAGTTTGGATCGAGACCCCGGGTCATCGTTTGTTCAGCTCGGTCATTCCGAAGTCGAGATACTTCATCGGTTTCCTCCTTCGCTTCACTCAAAGTTTCGAGAATGACCAACTCGGAGGAGAACGGTGGGGACGTACAACTCCACACCCCGAAAATCCGCAAAATGCCGAACAGTGGAATCGAGATGTTGGAACAGATAAGATAAAATCAAGAGGCTCGAATCGATCGGTTATTGGAAAGTATCGAGAACCCGGGGGCTAGCAATTGTTCACCACCCTAATGGAACCTTTACGGTTGATGCGAAGATTGGAGCTAATTACCCTCTCGGGCATGCCAACTACCATCAAATGCCCCTGTTCCCTTTCGTGTGGAACTACTAATGGGCCAAGCATCCCCAAGCCTATCACTCACCTGCCTCTCGGCCTCATCGTATCGATCTTGGTCAACTTCCCCGCACCTCTCGGTTTTCACCTTTGGGTTTCAATCGATCTGTTTCTTCCGCACTTGGAATGGGTCGAGTTCGCTACTCCAAAACCTCGGTCGGCCGGGCCATCAATGAATTGGTCGGTTCGGTACATCTCAGCCTCTTGCTCGATACTCCTCAACGTCCGATCTAGGTCAACCCTTGCCCCCGGTGCCTCTCGGGTCTCACCACCAGATTGAGTCGGTTGGCTTTCGCCCGCGGACTTGGAAGGGGGTCGGTTACTACTTCACCGCATCGGTCTGGCTCGGGTCACCATCTCGGAATGGGGACAGGTTCGTTTCTCGGGCTCCATGGTTCGAGAGGGGGCCGGCTTGCTTCCTCCAATTCTCAAAGCACACTGGCCCCTATGATCACTGCAAGATCACGTGGGCCACCAGGCTTTTATCACCACTTCATCAGGCTCTACCCCGCCCCTCCGGTTGGGAAGTCCGACAAGGTCAAATGCTCCTCATCAAATTCTCCATCCGGCCGTTACGCAAGCTGCTCCTGCTCATCAAGTACAGTATACACATTTCCCTTGCGGTCATGTTCCTCGGTGCGGTCAAGACACATTCAATCCTGCTGTTACGATGCCTCAAACCTCATGTTTTCAGCAGCCTTCCGGATCCGCACTCACTGCTCCCCGGTATCCACCCATTATGAGCCATATATCTTCATCTTCGGCAACCGCTGTGCCTTATGAGGAAGATTACGGTCACGCTTTTAATGCTCGACCGTCATTCCTCCCACCAGAGTACTTCCTACTGTGGTTTCGTTTGCTAATGCCAATCTTGTGGCGGGGTCATGCAATCCTAATGTTCCTATTGACTCGTCCAATGGATTATTGGTAGAACCAATTAAGAAGGTACAAGAAAAGCCTAGCAACGAGAGTATCGACGATCGCTCGACTCGGGCCATCTCACCATATCAATCTTGTGTATCTGACACAAATGAAGTTTACAAAAGGTTGAATCTCGACGATTACATTGATGATTACATCAAAAGGGTTCGTGCACGGGAAAAGACTACGAGTCTGAACATGTCTCGCCGTTATAAACCTTACCCTTCCAACACGGCTCCGACATCCGGTAAAGGAAAGAAGGCATTGTGTACAATTGACGGCCCCCAAAAGCAACCAAGAAATGGTAGTCCTTTAAGGCAACGAGAACGTTTTGATGATCTTGGGATGCCCATGGGCTTAATTTTCAAGGGCTTAGTAAGGGTAGGCCTTTTGGAGCCTCTCAAGGAC
Source organism: Adenophora triphylla var. japonica (assembly GCA_022495995.1). Classification (NCBI taxonomy): domain Eukaryota; kingdom Viridiplantae; phylum Streptophyta; class Magnoliopsida; order Asterales; family Campanulaceae; genus Adenophora; species Adenophora triphylla. Next base: position 206,381 of record JAFEMH010002869.1, read on the forward strand.
TACCATCCAAGGAGCTCAAATGCACCTCTCGACATGAGTAAGCACTGCGCCTTCCATGATCATTATGGCCACACGACCGACAACTGCATAGTCTTGAAGAGAGCGGTTCAAAGGTTAATCGAAACGGGCAAGCTTGAGCGCCCCAATGGACCAAAACCGGCAAACCCTGTTCAGAATGGTGACCAAGTCAATGACCAAATCTCGAATCCCGAGGATTTGGGTGTTCCCTTAAGCAAAGTTTTAAATAGCTTGCTAGAGCAGGGTCTCCTCGAACCCATGAGAAACTATCAGCCCAAGGATCCCAAAATCCCTTTTGACACCACTAAGCATTGTGCTTTCCACCAGTACCACGGTCATACGACCGACAACTGTACAACTTTGAGAAAGGCGATTCAGGGATTAATTAAGAAGGGCAAACTCGAGCGCCTCAGTGATCTCAACCCCGCCAATGATCATTTCCCAAACAACGCGAATGTAAACATGATTGAATTTTATGATTCAAACTACGTGAATTCAACGGACTCGACAAGCCGAGATGATTTGGTCGCAACAAATGTTGAGAATGGATGGTTTTGACCGCAACAAGCATGTGGCCATGGCAAAGCTGGATTTGGTGAAATGCTTTGAACTCTCGCCCTCCGATAAGTTCACGATCGACGCCAAGGTTAAATGGGATGATAATGATCGATGGCAGATTTGGCGAAAGCAGTAAGGATACAAGAAATCCGATGATTAGGAAGGAAGAGTTAGTCCTGGCTTTGGAAAACGCCCATAAGATTCATAAAGAACAGCTGACCCGCTCATCAATGCTCTCCGTCGCCATGGAGTTCAGGTACCAGTTGAGGCGAATGGTTCCCTGGTCATGGTCGAAGATGAGACTTCAGAAACGGTGATTTCAGTCCCTTCATCCTATAACTCTCCATCCCACGGCCAACACCTCCCTCCATCCACATATGATCCCTTGCCAAGGACAATTCCTCTTCATCCCTTTCCAGCACCTCAGGCCATTAGGGCTCCATCGCCCTCGCCTCCTCGTAACGAGTTGGGCTCCATCACACCTGTTCCTCAATTTCAGCATACTGTCAGCTTATGCTCCAGCTTTCACATAATCAGTTTGAGCTATGTGGCTATGTTCTGAAGCCTCTACACCCACCTGAATGCGATCATGAGTTGCTAAAAGAAAATCCGGATGCCACAAGTTTTCCGTTGTCATCTACCGGACTTAGTGAATTCACCCGTCAGTTTCACCGGCCCTGCGCCGTGTTTCCCTCTGCTGATAAGAGTCTTGTTGCGAGTTCCAGTAACTCGAATGTTCCCGTTGATCCCCATGTGGCAATATTGATAGAGCAAGTGAAACAAATGCAGGAGAAGCTTGATCTTATGATAAGAACTAGCACTCCTTTGACCCAAGATGTCGAACCAGGCAAAGAAATGATTCCGTCGGGCAAAATTCAAGTGCCCGAAGTGAGAGAATCCGATAGGACAACCTGCCCCAGAGCACACTTGTCTAATGCCAGTTCCAAACTTGAGAAAGGCCCGAAGACACAATCAGCTAGTATCACCCCTTTCACTCAAAACAACCAGCGCATCGCCGAATCCTCCCAAACAGAGCCCAATACCCCTCAAGGTCCTCTCAGGTTCACTTCCTTCCATCAATATGCTCAGTCGACAAAGTTCGTCCCCGTGACTTTTCCGACCCGTTTCTTTGGACAACTTGTGCTCGCCCAGTGCTCCATGGCCTCAAACTCCTCCACTCCCACCAAGATTCATGGGCACGTAAATGATCACCGCCTCGGTCTGCAGTAATGGAATCGAAGTTAACAGAAAGATGGAAAGCTCAAGCGTCTTGGCAGTCCAACAACAAAGAGTAGCTAGACTAGGGGCTACCCATCCTTTAATATTAAAACAGTCTTTTAGTCAACCTTCGTAGGTTCTAGTACTTTCTTCGTTCAATCAAGTCCTCCTTGGACATTGTAGTTAATCTTAAGTTTTCTATAAAAGAGTCTTTTTCTTTTCTCGCTAGACTTGAGACATTATTTGCACACCTACATTACATTTAATGAAATGGTTTTATTTTAAATGATCACTCGCATCGCTCAACAAATAATCTCTGGAAATGATTAAGATTTTAATTAATTGGTGCGAGAAAGTCAACTAATGCCCTCCCTATACACTTTCCTCACCTCACAAAGGCCTCCATCAAGCCATACACTTTCCAAAACATATCCCCATCATCACCTTGATCAAGTCAACGAAGGCGGCAACATCAAGGGACAACAAAAGGTCACTCAAGATCGGGAGATCGACCCATATCGAAAAAACAGGGGCTTGCCTCCGCCCCATGCATCAAGAAAGTTCAAGTAGAAGCTTGCCTTCGTCCTCGTGCTCAAGCTTCAAAAAAAAAACAAAAGCTCCAAAAAAAAAACAAAAGCTTCAAAAAAGAAAAAAAAAGCTTCAAAAAAAAAAACAAAAGCTTCAAAAAAAAAAAAAAAAAACACTTCAAAAAAAAAAGAGGCTTCAAAAAAAAAAACAAAAGCTTCAAAAAAAAATGAGGCCAAGGACCTAGCACCGCCGATCGAAGGTTTGACATATGGGCAAAATTAAAGCCCGAAGAACGGAAGTTGTCGACAACAAGGGAGCAAGCAAGCAACGGCAAAAACATATCATAAGCCCTTAAGCCGCATCCAAAATCTTTCTCCCCGATAAAGGACGACGATCAAGAAGCAACGGAATCGCTCAAAATGACTTGTCAAGGAATCACCTCAAGGCCCGCACCTTATCATCCAAACTTCCTATCCGAGCCTTTTCACCAAAATTACCACAAATGTTCATACCCCTTTTCTAAAGCCAAACACAGCTCGGGCCCGAACTACGGCGACTCCGAGCTCCTCACAATGAGGGGAACGTAGGCAACCGTAAATGGTCCGGTCATAAACACATTCAAATTCCAGAAAATCCGGCCTCACCAATAGCCTCTCCCATACACGATCCCTCTTCACCATTCGCCAACTTCGACTCTTGGTATCGCTGACTTTCTCCTCATGATTAATCAAAATGTTTGTTCATATCGAGATTAGGGGTTGAATAACCCGAACATTAATAAAGGGTTTTAAGCAATCTTGTGATCATTTTGAATAAAACATGTTTTCGTATGTCTCGACAAGTCTTCTTTTTCTACATTATAGGAAAAATAGAGCTAAACACCAATTTTACGTCGGCAGGGGCTTCCATACACTTTTACAAACCTTTCTATACTTATGCTCTCTCAAAAGAGTCAAACCCAAAGCGAGTTCTTTTGTGCCTTCGTCAAATGAGGCCATCAAATAATACAAATCGGGATTCATCCCCACTTTTCGAAAAAAAAAAATATATGCCCCCGCAGTATACATTCCTAAAATTGTCTTGCTTTTACATTTTCTTCCTAGTTGACTAATTGAATAAAGAAAATAATAAAGTAAATATGGAAGGATGGGTTGCCTCTTTTGCTACATGATAATTCAAGAACGTTGGTTCTTCACTCGCTACAAGATGGGTTAGGTCTTTGTTCGGCATCGGTCTACGATTGCCTACCCGGGTTGAAGCCTCTCTAATTGTGTCGATTCACAACATGAGACCGAGGCTTTGCCAAGTTACTTCTTCCAAATCAAGACTTCGCAAATACATCTCTTCGCACCAAGGCTCCACCAAGCAAGATGAGATTTGATCGCCATGTTGGTCATGGGCTAGTCAAGTGCAGCTTCTTTGATGTCCAAGGACGAGGATGGAATTTTAACCAAGACCAGAAATTCATCATATTTCTATGGCTAATATTGGAACCCGATTCCATAAAACTCCTTGTGCCAATCGAATGAGGTTTCGATGTTCATCCTTGGAAGATGTCAGAATTTTGGTTTGACGATTGCCCTCAACCCCGATGGAACTTTCACGGTAGAAGAGGAAAAGGATCCCCATCCCTATCTTGGCCGCAGCACTACCACCACCTTCCTCACACTCTTCTCAACTTGCGAATCGCCCATCCTTTCTTTCTGGCCTCGATATACATTCACAGCCACTGGGATGCCAAGCGTTTGGGAAACAAATTGACTTGATCCGATTTGGGCCAAGCATGGTATGCCTCAAAGCGGTCTGGGTCGGCTCGGTATGTCACAAATAGCTTTGGTATGCCTCGCCAGCCTGCATGCATCGGGCCTGAGCTTCTGCCACATCGTTTGAAATGCCTTGACAAAGAACCCGGTTCAAGATGTCCAATCCCCGCACCGCACAAGCCTCACAAGATTCCTTCATGACCGTCTCAACGGGACAAGAAACCCCAAATACGTACTATTGGACCCATGCAGTCTAACGTGACCGATCGGTTCACGGCTCCTCAGCGGGGCAAAATCGATGCGGAATGTCTTCTCATGGTTGGGGTTAACTCGGAATACCACAGAAATTGAATCCCACCTCGCCTTGGAACCAATCTATCGGGGCCTTCGCAAAGAACAGCTTTGGAATGCTTCCACAGTCGATCCAGTGGCAACAGTCGAAAGCCCTTCCTCGAGAATGACGCTAGCTCGCCCGCTCCTCACACGGCTTTCACAAATCCATTCCTCACTCAAGCTTCGATGGGTTACCAAGCCTCCATCCCGGTTTCATCGATCACCAGACCGCAGCACCCGATCATGCACCTTCGCCTATGCAATTCAACAATCGTGGACAAGCAGCCCGCACTTAAGCCTACTTATGGGCCTCACTCCGGAAATCCGAGTTACCCAACCTACATCAAGAGCGCCTTCGCCCTCTTTACCGGTTGAAAATCAACAACAAGCCACGAGGTTCTATCCCTTTGCCTGTGGTCCTACTCAAGCTCCCTGGTGATTCGGGCCAAGGACAGGATTTCACCTATGTCCCCAGATCGGCCGTTCCTCCACCTCGTCTGCCGCCGGTAGCTCCTCTCTAGCTCGCCGCCGGTTTGAATGCCATGGTTCCACCACAAGACCCTCATTTGGCTTGGTTCGTGGAACGACACAAGGAAATGAAAGCACAGATTGCTAAATTGACCGTTAAGAAGTCTCGTTTCCGACCAACGAACCCGGACTCCTTTGTTCCCCACAAATTCGTGATGCCTAATTTGGATCTCTTTGATGGCACCGCATGCCCGAAAACCCATCTCGGACACGTATACCTTGGCAATGAAGGTCAAAAGGGGCGCCAATCAGCCAGCTGGCCGACTATTTCGCTCTCTCTTTGAAGTCCAAAGTGCTCTAAAATGGTTCTTCCGCTTAAAATCCGAGGCCGGGGCTACATGGGACCAGATTACTAGCTAACTTGGAGTGGGAAGCAAATAGATTTGACCTCGCAGACAACAATGCGGCCCCGACGAGAACATCGGGGACTTTTACAAGCAAGATGGCAACTCCTCCTTTTGAAGAGGAACAACTAGACATCTTTCGCCACGCCCGAAACCACATCTCGAGGGCCTCACTTAGCAATTTCCCTATCCGGATCTACGGGCAATGATCAATTCCGGCTAAATTTGAGAGGGCTTACAATCGCCAGCCGAGTTGTCGCACTCAAGCTTACGGATACCGGGTTTCTTCCACCTCCAACACGACTCTGAAAAAGGGCGGTGAGAATCGATCGAAAAGGGGACCCCGAGGACCCAATACCCAACAATCCATTCCCTAAAAAAGTAGGGTGAATATGATTGAAGCCACGAACAAGCCAAGTGCCACTATGGCTAACAGTTCCCATATGGAAGACACTCTTCGAAGAGAGGATTCTAGTTTCATAGTCGGTATCAAAGATGGGTTTCTCCCTTCATGACAACTTCACCTTGAAGGCTCTCACGTTGATCGATTGGCTCGGCATTTCATCGGTATGTCACCAAACCTTTAAGCTGGACCTCTCGTAGTGACGCTTTGTCAAACTCCGGGGCTTCATCAAATCATTCAGAAAGATTCCGTGGTTTTCGCCATGTCTTTTCCATGGAATGGGGCTTTATCAAGTCACACCTATCTTCGTAAGAAAGGTCCGGTCACCTCAACAACCTGTCTTGGAGTTTCGGCTTTAGAACTTGGCATATGGCAACTCCCGCATCATCAAAAGTTGAGAATTGGGAATCTCCTCATATCGGCATTTCGTCAAATCACAACTAACCCAAGCAAAAGAGGGTTCATTCATGTCAACATGCTTTGATTCTAGAGCACATCGTCGTCGCCTTCAAATGTCCGAGACTGGAAAGAAATTTCAATCGAGACCCGGGTTCAAATCCAACTTCATCCCAAGATCAAAATTGACCTCATCAATAACATGCAATTCAGTCCGCGACTAAAGGATATCACCCCACCAGCTCAAAGCTTGTCCCAAACAGTCAACAACACATATATCCCCTCTCATCACCATGCATCCCCACAAAAATCTCCCCAGGGCTCATGTAGCATGCACAAAACTTGAATCAATAGGAAAAATCCTAAGTGATTGAAAATCATAAATCGTAATTTCCCTGCCAAAAGCTTAGGCCAAGTGCATCTTCGAAAGCAAATAAACGCATCATCTCATAATCATTTTTGGTTCTATGCATGCATCCGCCATCATGAATGCCATATATGCATCTTCCTCTTCACTAACAAATGCAGGAATTCAAACGTAATCCCCCTTTTTCGGCAAGGATAATCTTCACCAAAGACAAGCTCCGGCGTCTGCAACTTGCTAAAGACGACCTCCAATGTCCACAAATGAATGAAAACAGCCCCCAATGAAGACCACCTCCAGTGTCAACCGTTCGGTCAGAGACGCCAAGTTCTCCAATACAAATCGGTCAGAGACGCCAAGTTCTCAAAACGCAAATCGGTCAAGGACGCCAAGTCCTCCAATACAAATCAGGTCAAGGACGCCAAGTTCTCCAATACAAATCAGGTCAAGGACGCCAAGTTCTCCAATACAAATCGGTCGGGGGACGCCCAGCTCTCCAATACGATGCGGTCGGAGGCGCCGAGTTCTCAAAATGCAAATCGGTCAAAGATACCAAGGTCTCAAATACAAGACGGTCGGGAGACGCCAAGTTCTCCAATACAAATCGGTCAGGGACGCCAAGTTCTCAAATACAAATCGGTCAGGGACGCCAAGTTCTCAAATACAATGCGGTTAGAGACACCAAGTTCTCAAAAGCAAGAAGTCCCAATGTGAAGACAAGCTCAAAAACCTCTACAAGTTTGACGATCACCGGCAGATGCGGACTCGGACAAACTCCTCCTTCGAGTCAAAATGCCTCCAAAGACAAATCGTCGGCGAAACCGTCCCACGAATGGCAACCTAACAACTCTTCATCAACATCAGCCGTAGCCTCGGCTACATGTGTAAGCACAAACACAGGTATGAAAGCATATCTTAATCAACTACTTTTCTAAAAGAACATTATCATCAAATCTTAGGGCGACTTCCCAAAAAACAGTCAAACCTCAAATACTGTCAAACCATCAAAGACCATCCCCAGCTATTTTCGAACTACGACCGGCTTGATTCCCTCTTAAGGATACGTAGGTAGCCTATCATTAGGTCCAGCCACTCGACCAACACGGCCATCCTTTCCTTCGGCGGCCAGACGTAAACCGATCCCTTCAAATGAAGTCCACTAGAGGACCATCTATCCTAAAATGCCATCATCGAGGTTCGAGGCACCTAAGACGCCATCATCAAGGTTCGAGGCACCTAAGACGCCATCATCAAGGTTCGAGGCACCTAAGACGCCATCATCGAGGTTCGAGGCACCTAAGACGCCATCATCAAGGTTCGAGGCACCTAAGACGCCATCATCAAGGTTCAAGGCACCTGAGACGCCATCATCAAGGTTCGAGGCACCTGAGACGCCATCATCAAGGTTCGAGGCACCTAAGACGCCATCATCAAGGTTCGAGGCACCTAAGACGCCATCGTCGAGGTTCGAGGCACCTAAGACGCCATCATCAAGGTTCGAGGCACCTAAGACGCCATCATCAAGGTTCGAGGCACCTGAGATGCCATCACCGAGGTTCGAGGCACCTAAGACGCCATCATCAAGGTTTGAGGCACCTAAAACGCTATCACACACAACACGAGGAAAGCGATAAATCGCAATTATCCCTTAGGGTGACTTCCCAAAAATAGTCAAACCATAGGGTGACTTCCCCAAAATAGTCAAAACCTTAGGGCGACTTCCCAAAAATAGTCAAACCATAGGGCGACTTCCCAAAAACAATCAAAACCTTAGGGCGACTTCCCAAAAATAGTCAAACCATAGGGCGACTTCCCAAAAATAGTCAAAACCGTAGGGCGACTTCCCAAAAATAGTCAAGTAATAGGGCGACTTCCCAAAAATAGTCAAACCATAGGGTGACTTCCCAAAAATAGTCAGATCATAGGGTGACTTCCCAAAATAGTCAAATCTTAGGGCGACTTTCCTAAAGCAGTAGGGTCGAAGACTAAAGATAGTCGAAAGACCCGAACTACGACTGGCTTGATTCCTCTTAAGGATACGTAGGTAGCCTATCATTAGGTTCAGCCACCAGACCAAAATGGTCATTCCTATCCCCAGCAGAGCGGATATACAACCCTAGCCATCGGACCAAAATGGTCATTCCCATCCCCCAGAGCGGATATACAACCACAGCCATCGGACCAAAATGGTCATTCCTATCCCCGGAGCGGATATACAACCCTAGCCATCGGACCAAAGAGGGTCATTTCTTATCCCCAGCAGAGTTTCTTTCAGCAATCGACTGTAGAACTCGCTCGCCAGGTTGACATCCTAAAACAGTCACTCTAGGGTCGAAGACTAAAGATAGTCGAAAGACCCGAACTACGGCAGGCTTGATTCCCACTAGGGATACGTAGGTAGCCTATCATTAGGTCCAGCCACTCGATCACCTGATCAGCCCGCCAAATATGGAGCACTACTCTTATCGACGACCCCGCTTCCTTCGAAAGCACCGTCGCCGAGGGGCTACTGTAAGTGCTCCAATTTGAGCCGTTAGTACTTTCGTTAGAAAATTAACGAGAGTTTTAACATTTCTAACATTTCTAACAAATCCTAACCTTTCTAACAAAGCAAGGGTAAAGTGGGCATTGCCATTTAAAGATAAACAAGGAAAGGAATCCTAAAAAGCAAAAGAAATGGAAAAAACCCGAATTGGTAAGTTGAAAAACAGTTCCAGTTTGAATTTTAAAAAGATTATTCCTCCTGTCCAAAAGCCAGCCCGTAGCGTAGATGAACAAGGCACGCCCAATGAGACCCTCCGCGCGGATGAGTTTGCTTCTCACGAGAGGATTATAAATTGAACCCTCCTCTCTCGGTTAAAACAACACAATTTGATCACAAAGAACGAAACTCGGGCGAATATAGAGAGAAAACAGTGGGAATCCTTAGATTGCCACCATTTTCTCTCCAATCTTTCCCAAATCTCACTCACTCACAAACACTTCAAATCACTCTCATACATACTCTCATACATACACCAATCCAAGCTCAAATCACCCTATAGGAGGAGGATTAGATAGAAAACATAGAGGACTTCATTGTTATCTACTTGTTTTCTCTTTAACCAACTCAAATCATCAACCCTAAACACCCTCAAACACTCTCATATTCAAGCCTTAAACACTCATACACTCAAGCCAAAAACTCAAGAACACAAGGAAGATTGGTAAACCCTCCTTCTCCTTACCCTAAACTCCAACCATGCATGCATTTCCAAACTACAAAATGTAGTTCTTTCATCTTCTTGCTTTAGATCTAAGAAGATCACCATGGAAGACCATCTCCATGGATGATCTTCTACAAAGATCAACATTATTTTCAAGTTCTCTTACTTTCTTGCAAAGAAAACTCATTTTCAAAACCCTAAAAACCATTTTCATACATCAAATCTCATTTTCAAAGGGTAAAATCCCCCTCCCCAAGCAAATGAAATGCTTAGTCCTAATGTACCCCAAGGATGGTTTGGTATAGTTGATTCACCACTAAAATTTCTAGTGGTCACTAACCAAAACCTAGGGAAATGGGGACAAGCATGGATGCAAAACCCCCTTTAAAATCATATTTTCTTTCTTGAGAAGTTGCTGTCCAGTAGCAATTTTCTCAGACCTCAGTCCATGGTCTAATTTTTTGGACATATATAAACTTGGAATTTGGTGTTGACTACAAAATACTTTTTGTAGACAACATCCAGATCTTTCCATACATATTTTTACTTTATTTTTTGGGTGAGTAAAACTCCTCTTTTCAAATTTTCTTTCAGAGGCTAGTTCATCAGCTTCTGGGAATCCAGATCTCATATCTGAGGTTTCCAGAAGGTTTTGACCCCTCAAATTACTTCCAAAATGGAAAATTCCTTCGCAGAAACCCTATTTAGGGTGTTTTAAGCAACTTTCATTCTCGGACTTTCCCCAGATTCTGAGGTTTTGAAGCCTTTAAGTCCATTTCAAAGTCAAGGGTCAACTGCCTTTTTCATTCTGGCAGAATTGCTTTTCAACTCCCAAAAATCTTTTGAGTGCCAAGACTCAACCCAAAAATCATACCAAAAATCTTGGGGATTGTTCAAAGTCTTATAAAGAGTTTCCCATTTTTGTTTTTCCCAGTTTCAACTCATTTTGGTCAAAACACACACACACCCACACACAAAAGGATTTCAAATGTTTGGAAGACTCGTAAATTACGAGGCGCTCCGGGTGCACACTAACGTCCTTCCCGACGCGTAACATGACCTCCGAACCTAAATTTCTGATCTCGGGCTTTTTTCAAAGTTTTGGCCCTCAAAATAAAAATGGCGTGGCGACTCCGTTTCGTTGATTTTTTCAAATAAAAATGGGAAAATTTTCGGATGCACATCATCACACATACGCCTTCTAAATCATTCCCCACAGGTCGAGGCCCCTCAAAATTGCCCTCACACACGAACTACGATCATGCCTGATTCCCATTCGGGATACGTTGGAATCCTACCAAAGGGTCCAGCCATCCGACCCAAGCGGTCACCTCCACGTCCTCACACACGAACTATGATCAGGCTTGATTCCCATTCGGGATACGTAGGAATCCTACCAAAGGGTCCAGCCATCCGACCCGAGCGGTCACCTCAGGACACCACCACGTCCTCACACACGAACTACGATCAGGATTGATTCCCACTCTGAATACGTAGGAATCCTACCAAAGGGTCCACCCATCCGACCCAAGCGGTCACCTCACAATTCCAACCATTCGACCCAAGCGGTCACCTCACACACGAACTACGATTGGCTTGATTCCCACTCAGGAATACGTAGGAATCCTATCAAAGGGTCTAGCCTTCCGACCAACCTGGTCACTTATCTCATCCCTCCCGACGAGCAGTCCAGATCGGGATTCTTATTTTTATCGACGACCCCACTTCCTTCATAAGTGACGTCGCCGAGGGGCTTCTGTAAGTACCCTAATCCGGACCGCTCTCCATCCGAGCATACGGAAAATACTGAGGGTGAACTTACGGAGGTCATAACTTCTTCATACAGACTCCGATTGAGACGTGCCATATATGGTTGGAAAGATCTAGACGAGAACTAGATTACAATGATGTTCGTATGGACCACTTTGCAATGCAAGATGTGTCCGTACGGACACTTATGTCAACACGCCAAAATCATTGTAAAATCTCCACAAAGTCCACAATATTCCCTGAAATCCAGGAAAACCAAAAAACTGTAATTGCACAAAGGTCCGTACGGACCACTTTGCAGTTTTTTGAGGCCTATAAAAAGAAGGCTCCCCCTTCCATTTCGTTCACACCTCAACCTTCTCCTATCTCCCCAGCCTTCAGACACACTTATAAGCCGTCCCGACCTCTTTCGATCCTTCCCGAGGCCTCCCGAGGTGCTTCAAAGCCCTCCTGAGGCACTCCGAAGTCCTCCCAAAGCGATTTCGGTCGATCCCGGTTCTTCCCTAGCCATCCCGAGGCAATCCTGGCCTCTTCCGATCCTTCTTGAGGCCTCCCGAGCCTTTCCGAGGTGCTCCAAAGCCCTCTCGAGGCGCTTTGAAGTCCTCCCGAAGCGATTCCGGTCCGTCCTAATCGACCCCCAACGTCCCAAAAACCCTATTCACCCTTAAACCAAATATTCCCCCACGGAAGATAGACACAAACCAACATTAGTATAATCTCCTTTCGCACATTTAAATACTGCTCTAATTTCAGTCTTTAAATACTTTATACTGCTTTACATTTACTGCTTACAATGTAGTCTAAATTTACTATTCATGCAGACCCAAACCGTACAAACGATCTCACAAGGCCTTCCATTGCACTATGGAGGTCTGACGGTGATAGCGGTTTGTTACTATTCCCGCGCTGTCTTTTCAATTATTTAATTAATGCATTTTATTTAAAAGCACACACACATAATATTTAAAGAAAGAAGGGTATCGAAAGACTCGTGTATACGAGGCGACTCGGGTGAGTTCAACTATCACTTCTCGAGGCGTAACCTGACCTCCGAACTCAAAAATCTCATCACACATCAAACACAAACAAAAACAGGCATTTTCTCAATGTTTTGGGCATAATCAAAACGGCGTGGCGACTCTACAAAACAGTACACTTTCAAAAATTGGAGATGCCGTCCGCGCGCCGGATCGGGTAATTTCACCACCACCAAGACAAATATAGTCTGCCACCAACAAATCATAGTCCACTACTTTCATTCATTTTTTCCAAAGTGTCACCCTTACCCAACTAATCCCACCCACCATCATCATATTCCTCCTTTGGTAGTCCCAATAAGCAATACCCTCCCCTTATGATGATCGTTATGTTTTCCCCTTCTCATATAACTCGCGTCTTCATCCCCAACATCATCGTCCTCTCCCGCCCCCTTTTAGGATCTACTTTTACCTACTAGTAACCCACCCCAAATGTACAACAAAAATACACTTAGATCCACAAATCACACACAATACTTACCCTTCATTGTCGCCCATTTTTTCAATGCCGACAGTCTCTAAGTTGTGTGTATTTGTGTGTGTGTGTTTTTTCTTAACATGTAGGTTTTTGAGTTCGAGAATTTTTGAAACTAGTGATTTATTGTCAATTTTGGTCGAGAAATAGTGTTGTCGAAAAAATTGGTGGTTTGGAGGTGGGTTTTGGCTGAAAATATAAAGGATAGAAGTAGGGTCATGTTGAAGGCAAAGGTGGTTTAGAGGTGGGTTTTGTACATGTGTATTTTGGTTCTGCATAATAAGATTTGTTTTATTTTTACTCGTGTACGTAGCTAACCGATATTAGTGAACTACAAATATCTATTTGTTCTTGATTTACGTTGTTGTTTTTGTAGCAATGGTAAATTTTTTATTCAACGAGTCGCCACTTATTATTTATTTTTAGGAAAACAATAAAAAAACCTTTTTATTGATTTTAAGAGATTCAAAGGTTCATGGGTTAATTTATGAAATCGGAAGGTCAAGTAGCACCAATTCCACCCAATCTTAGGATTGATCTTGCTAATTAGGTGTTATCAATCAATTCAACAATTAATAAAACAAATAAACGATTAAAACCTGATTAATTTATTAATTAGGGTTGAAATGTCGGATTGTGTGATTTGAGTTCACCTTCATGAATTGAAGGAACTATAGGCTAATCATTTTCGATGAGATTACACCACTCTAAAAGTAATTAGGGGGGGGGGTGAGAAGAAGAATATAAAAGTGCAGGAGTTTATCATGTGATTTTTAGAGCTTCCATTAGGTAGCCTTGACAAAGGCTTGAGATCATTGTAGCAGAGAGAGGAAAAACGAATTTAGAGAGAGATTTAGGATTGTTTTATGTCTTATGTATATGAGAGAATCCAACAAAACGTCTGTCTAGAAGAAGGTCTGATTGAAGGCACCTGAACAAGGATGAGAAATCTTATATTTATAGGTTTGAGTTACTTGATCACCAAGTTAGGAGTCACAAGTAAGAAAGAAATCAAATACTTGATTTGTTTGAGTGATAGGAAGGTTCTAGAAAGTTATAAAATAAGATAAATCACAGATTGGGAGAGTAGATATCAAGAAAGAGATCGAGATCAAGAAAGAAAGTGAATCTGATCATTCTGCAGAGGTTGTCTTGTGCGAGACACGTAGTCTCGTACAAGTCAACTAGTCAAATTGACTATTTTGTCCTCTACAATTATTCCGTTAGTCAGTTAAGTTCAAAATTAACGAAGTTAGTCAAAACCTAACGAAACATGATGAAACCAATAAACTTTCATCAAACACACAAAGCGAGAAAGAGTAGTGTAATCACGTAATAATGTGTTTAGAATGGGGTGTCTACAGTTTTGTGCATCTTTTCACTCTTGTTATAACAACTTTAATGGTGGAAGAAGGGGGTCTTATTTAATTTCGGGAAAGGTTGGGAAAGAAGGAGTGGGGATAAGAAGGAGTGGGGATATTTTTTGTAATTACTATTGGGGGGGGGGGGTCTACTTAGAAATACTTAGAAATATGGGAGTTCTCTAAAACAATGATCAGTGCACATTTTCATCAAGTCCGGGCTGTTTGAATAATTGGGCCACCCCGATACTGGGAAGGCAGGCCTAACGTTTCCGGGCCGAGACATGGGTTTTACAAACCTTACTCCGACCAGACGAGGGCTATACAGATATATACTGAAAACGTAACTAGGGTTTTTGGTTTATACATCAGAGACTCACCGAGGAAGCGCCGTCGTCCCCCTCTTAGGTAACCACCCTCCATTCCCATTCTCTCTCCTTTCATTCTATTTTTTTTCTTTGCTCTTCACTAAATTGAACTATGAACCAAGCAGATCAGCATAGACTGAAAAACTCTTACTCAAGTCTTAATTCTTGTTAGGCCATGTTTATCAACAATGCACCAATCCCATTTTCTCCCTATCTTTATGTGTGTGTGTTTGCTAAATCTTAAAATCACAATCTGCACCAACATTGATGTCCTCCATTTGATTTGGCTTTTTAGCAGCAGTGTTGTTTGAGTTATTATTCTGCTTAATCTTTGTTTTTATAGTTTTGAATTGGGTTGGGATTATTTCGTTTTTGAATGATTTTGAAAACTGTTTGATTTGTTTTCAGAGTGAATCAGAAGAATGTCTCACAGGAAGTTTGAGCACCCCAGGCATGGGTCTCTGGGATTTCTTCCCAGGAAGCGTGCTGCTCGTCACAGGGGCAAGGGTATGTGTTTTCTTTTACCTATCAAATTTGCATTTCCTTTTTCAGACTGTCATTAATATAGCAAAGCATGATTTTTTAGCTTCTATATATGCACTTGTGAAATTATTTTAAGGAGCTTAACACCCATTTGTTTATTTTTCCATGAGAAAATGCTGTAGATGTATTTGTTCCCATAGTATCTTTATGCCTACATTTGAAATGCTCTGTTTATCGTAAATGATGTTACATGGTCTTGACGAGTCCAGTGGCCTTGTAAATCAAGAAGTTTTCGCTAATTCCAGTCAATATAGTTTTATACCCTTAATCTCTTATTACAGTGGTGGAGCTAGGATTTTTGACAAAGGGGGCAAAAAATTTACAAGGGTATAACATCACATGGTGGAATATAAAATTAACACAAATGGGGGCAAGTGCAATTTTTTTTTCTTGAACATGGGGGGGGGGGAATTGATAAAATTTATAATTTTAGTAGTAAAATATTACAATTGCCAAAATAATAGGGGAGAATTTTTACATTTTCCAAAACTTAAGGGGGGCAGCTGTCCACCTTATAGTACACATAGCTCCGCCAATGTCTTATTACCCATGTGATGTGTTTTTTTCTTAAATTGAAGAAGCTTTCTGGAAAACAATTGTGTGTTTTCCGCTTTTATGATAGTTGGGTTGTTAAAAATGAACGTCCATTTTTCATTTTGAAGAAATTTATAAACTTCAACTTTTTTGTAACTTTTAGTAACAAAGATGTATGAAAATCTTTACTATCTACTTCTAAACATCTAGTTTTGTTTTTTGGTAAACAACACTTGGGGACGAAGTTTTTTTGCAAAAAGGTCATTTATTTTGGGACAAAATTTTCCTACAAATGGTCATTTATTTTGGGACGGAGGGAGTAAAATGTTGCCTTAAACTGAAATGGATATTAGGATACTGCTACACTTTCCATCCATATTTGCATTTGTGCTTCTTGTTTTTCATTATTGCTTGCCTGACCAGTTTCTACTATGATGCAGTGAAGGCATTTCCCAAGGATGACCCAACCAAGCCTTGCAAGCTAACTGCCTTTTTGGGATACAAGGCCGGGATGACTCACATTGTCAGAGAAGTCGAGAAACCTGGATCAAGTAAAACATCTTCTCATATTTCTTATTAGTTGATATTATACTCTTACATGATTTAATGATATTTTTGAAATCAAGTTTGGACTAGGGTAGATTTTTAACCCGTGTCAAATTAGTTCTTGACTCATTATTGTTTGGAAAAATTCCCCTAGGGCTCCTCTATCCAGATTTTTTTCCTTTTAAAGAAAACTTTTTTGTAAATCCCAAATAACGAGTTCTCCCCGTATTCAAATTCCCCGGACACCCCTAACCTTCCTACTCTCTCTTCTCATTTTTTATCTTACTTCTCTCTCTAAAACACCACACACACACACACACACATTCACAGTTCTCTCTCTCGAACCGTCTCCGGTGACGATTACCGGCTACGACGACCGACGATGACTGCCTCCCACCACTCTCTGCCATCTCTCTCACTTGCACCACCATATCTCTCAACTACGGCGTCTTTTTCTACCTAGATCCGACAAAACTCTAGGTTGTAGCTCCATTTCCGGTGCCTTGTCTTCTCCGCCTCGCCCCCGCTCCCGGCCCTTTTCTCTTTCACACACACACACTTGAATTCTCGGCTTCAAGCCCCAACTCCACCTCCAGTTTCTCTCTATACTCGTTTCCATGGCGTCGGAGCGGAGCTAAACTGAGTACTTCGACGACGACCTTCTCCGTTCTCGGAGGTTTATCTCCGTTGATTCATTCTCTCTCTGTCTCTCGCATGCTTAGCTTTTTTTTTATCTCGAGATACATGTAAATCTCTAGATTGATTTGATTATTTATGCACGCATTTCTATGCATGAAATTACATTTATTTTCTCGAGTAAACAATGGTTTCATCTAGAAAAATTGCAGTTAGATATCACATTCAACCACTCTGTTTTACTTAGCTTAGAAGTGGACTTTGTGCAATCTGTGGTTTGAGTGTACGGATGGACCAGAATTTCGGAAATGTAGTTGATTTTATGGAATTTACTTTTTTGTAAATTATGAAATTAATTCGTTGTTATTATTGAAAATTTTGGTTGAAAAAATTGTGTTACAAGTCAATTATCCTATAAGTCAATTATAAGAGTTGCAATGTGTAAATTATGAAATCAATTCATTATTAATGAAATTGAAATTTTGATTTTTTTTGTTGAAAAAATTGTCTTATAACTTAATTATAAGAGATGAATTAGTCTTTATTTATAAGTCAGTTAGTTATAAGACAATTATAAGATATAAGACAATTATAAGAGACAAATTAGTTATAAGAGGCAAGTTGGTCTTATAATTCAGCTATAAGAGTTTTTAATGTGTAAATTATGAGATTAATTTATTGTTATTATTGAAAATTTTGATTTTTTTGGTTGAAAAAATTGTCTTATAAGTCAATTATAAGAGACAAAGTGGTCTTATAATTCATTTATAAGAGTTGTAATGTGTAAATTATGGTACCAATTCGTTATTATTGAAATTGAAATTTTGATTTTTTTTGGTTGAAAAAATTGTCTCATAACTGAATTATAAGAGATGAAGTAGTCTTATAAGTCAGTTACAAGACAATTATAAGAGACGAATTAGTTATAAGATGCAAGTTGGTATTATGATTCAGCTTTTAAGAGTTTTAATGTGTAATTTATGAGATTAATTCGTTATTATTGAAAATTTTGATTTTCTTTTTTGTTGTAAAAATTGTCTTATTATAAGTCACTTATGAGAGATGAAATAGTCTTATAGGTAAGTTATAAGAGGGCGAGGGGTGTCTATGCAATTTTAGATCTAATGTGTCTTGCATTGGATTTGAATCTCGCCAGAGGGGCCTTAGAGGAAGTGGCCCTTATTGTTTCCGGTGTAATCTGATTAGTCATTGACCACATGTGTTATGTTGGGCTTTTACAAGTTCTAATTTGCATTTGTTGCTGCAGAGCTTCACAAGAAGGAAACATGCGAGGCTGTTACTATTATCGAAACTCCACCAATGGTAATAGTTGGAGTTGTTGCCTATGTGAAGACACCACGTGGTCTTCGTTCCCTCAACACAGTTTGGGCTCAGCATCTAAGCGAGGATATCAAGAGGAGGTTCTACAAGAACTGGTGCAAGTCCAAGAAGAAGGCCTTCACCAAGTACTCCAAGAAACTTGAAAGCGAGGAAGGGAAAAAGGACATCCAGTCACAACTCGAGAAAATGAAGAAGTATGCAACTGTCATCCGCGTTCTTGCCCACACCCAGGTACTGATGCCTTGTCTCTCTTTCGCAGTTATAATGTCGTTTACTTGGTTTTGGTGCAATATTGAGTAGTTTGAATTATCTGAATTCGATGAGTAATTCTCTCTCTCTCACTCTCTCACACACACATACTGGTGTTGATGCAGATAAGGAAGATGAAGGGGCTGAAACAAAAGAAGGCACATTTGATGGAAATCCAGGTCAATGGTGGCACCATTGCACAGAAGGTTGACTTTGCGTACGGCTTCTTTGAGAAGCAGGTTCCCATTGATGCAGTTTTCCAGAAAGACGAGATGATTGACATAATTGGTGTGACCAAGGGTAAAGGTTATGAAGGTGTTGTTACCCGTTGGGGTGTGACCCGTCTTCCCCGCAAGACCCACAGAGGTCTAAGGAAGGTGGCTTGTATTGGTGCATGGCATCCTGCTAGGGTTTCCTACACTGTTGCCCGAGCTGGTCAGAATGGATACCATCATCGTACTGAAATGAACAAGAAGATTTACAAGCTTGGCAAGACCGGCCAAGAAACTCATGACGCTATCACCGAGTTTGACAGGTTAATTTCGTTTTCCTGTTGTTGCACATTTAACTTTTTATGCTAGCACAGAAATGGCTTGTGAACTTCCAACTGATTAACTACCAATAATACTACACCCATGTAGAATATATAAACTACACTTAGCACCCTTGTATTTTTCTTGATCTGTTGTAGATTAGATACTCTCTCTGCCCCTAAATGGATGTCCAAATTCAAGAAATCTTTGTCCCAAAAGAATGTTTTTTTTTTTTTTTGTAAAAAACTTCCGTCTCTAAACGTTTTTTACCAAAAAAAATTTCGCTATTCATTTTATTATCGTAAAACTAAATGTTTAGAAAGTGGATAACAAGACGATTCATGCTTACAGATTGTTCCTTAAAACGAAATTTGGCCATTCAATTAGGGACGGAGGGAGTAGTTTATTTTGGTTCTTGAGAGTATTTACTTGAATCTTGCAATAGTTGCTAATAATCTGTTTGTGGGATACTCAGGACTGAGAAAGAGATTACTCCCATGGGCGGGTTCCCACATTATGGTGTGGTGAAGGACGATTTCTTGATGATCAAGGGATGCTGTGTTGGTCCAAAGAAGAGGGTTGTGACCCTTCGCCAGTCTCTACTGAACCAGACTTCTCGATTGGCTCTTGAAGAGATCAAACTCAAATTCATAGATACGTCGTCCAAGTTTGGGCATGGTCGGTTCCAGACCACACAGGAGAAGCAGAAGTTCTATGGTCGGTTGAAGGCCTAATTTCTCTCCTAATTTTGCAGGTCGTTATATTTTCAATTTTATATTTCAAAGATTATCAGCTGGTTTTGGCATCGAGAACCTGTTGTTTTCTCATATTTTGATGGTTTTGTGAGTTATTTTGGGGGAGTAATACAAATTTTGATCTATGTTACTGGCAGGCTTTTATAGTTATATATCCCTCCTTTTCATAATCATAACAAGGGTCGTATTTTCTTTTTAACCACTTAAAAATAAGTCACTTATACAAATAAATGAAGGATACTCCCTTTTGTTCATTCTATAATAAATGTTATTTTTTTCCTTTGTTGTGTCCCTCTTACCCCGATCGCAATAACAATTTACTTACTCCCTCCGTCCTAGTCCTAGTTGTGAGTAAAAATTAAGGTAGAATCCGTCATTCCGTCCTAATTGTGAATATAAAAAGTAAAGTATAAAATAGAAAGTTGATCACAATAACAATTTACCTACGCCCTCCATCCCCAGTTGTAAGTATCTCTCTGTCCTAATTGTGAGTATGAAATTGAAGTAGGAAAAAAAAGTTGTATCTCTCTGTCCTAATTGTGAGTATGAAATTGAAGTAGGAAAAAAAAGTTGTATCTCTCTGTCATAGAGAATTGTAAATGAGTTGTTATTGTAAGGGTAACAAGTGAGTCTCATTGTTCATTATTTTAGTAAGGAAACATATTAAGAACCTTATGGGATAGAGTAAAAGATTAGTAAAAAGCTTAAATCGGGACGATGAGACATATTGAAAAGGAAAGTAAGAATCCTAAACCGTAACGAAATACCCCCATTTTCTACACCTACTCTGTTATCAATTTTATACTCCCTCCGTCCCAAAATGTTTGTCCAATTTGACTTTTTTGTTGAACTTTGACCATAAATTTATGAGAGATTAATCATGTTCATGAAATTCTAAAAATTGTTGTTGATAATATTATTAATGGTGAATCAATAGAAATTTTTAGAATTTCATGAACATAATTAAATTGTCATATATTTGTGGTCAAAGTTCAACAAAAAAGTCAAATGGGACAAACATTTTGGGACGGAGGGAGTATTTATTTTTTCTTAATTCAAGTGAATTCTATTTTGAGAGCATTTTTTTTTTTTTATACAAAAACACTTTCACCACTGAACCCAAACCGGACACCAAGTGAGTACACCATTTTCTGCACCACCTTCACGGATGTTATTAAAGTCTATATGGGAGACATTGCACTAATAAATGGTCTAAGGATTTGGGAGGGTGATCCTAATCAATCTCCTGAATCCCCATTACTACAATCTCCTGGAATTGTAGAGGCCTGGGCCAGCCTGCTAGAGCCAAAGAAATTTTCCGTTTGGTCTCTATTCCTATGTGAAACAAAAATGTTATGTAGTAAAGTCCTAAAATTGGCAAATTCCTGGCATTTTCCATTTGGTCGGGGCCTTGACCCTAAAGGACGTAGTGGGGATCTTCGACAATATTATCTTGAGCCATGAAATCTCGGAACATATTAAAAAATCTATCTAAGAAACCTACTTGTTTTGCAAAGCTTGATTTTAGTAAGGCTTATGACCGCCTCAACTGGGATTTCATCTTTAAGGTTTTGACCAAAATGGGTTTTAGTTCCAAATGGATTTCTTTAATCAACTCTTGCATAACCTCGATCTGTATCATACAGACTCCATTCTTATCAACCTCGGAGACTTTCATTCCATCCGTCAGGGAGACCCCATCCCCCCCTACCAGGGCCGGTCCTGCCATGAGGAGAGTGAGGCCGCCGCCTAGGGCCACCGAAAAATTTCAATAATTAGGGGCCACAAAATTTAAAAGTTAATGTATATATAAATATGACTCTAGTTAGGAACACAACCAGCAGCAGAAACACGCCTCAAAAGTCCTATACAGGCCAATAGCCCATGTTCAAGCCATGGTACCAGCGTTAGAGCTTTTTATTTCGAGTACGTCTGCTGAGAAACGCGTTTCTCCATAACTATGGAGAAACGCGTTTTTAATAGCCAGAAGCTATACGTTTGATAACCAGAAGAAAATTTCTGGATATCAGTCTCAAAGGGTTCTGGATATCCAGAAGCTTTGGAACGGATATCCAGAAGCCTTTGGACGGATATCCAGAAAAAATAGATTTGAAGCCAAATTCAAGGCCAAGACCAGAAATTGCTTATTGAAGGTTTTCGATATCCGTAAACCTTCAATGTATATCCGTAAACCATCGAATGAATATCCGTAAACATTTTGAAAGTTTACGGATATCATTTGAAGGTTTCTGGATATCACTTTCATAAGCTTCGGATATCCTTTCAAAGGGTTACGGATATCCGTAACCTTTGAGCGATATCCGTAAGTAACCATGGGACAAGGTCATGGCCAATACAAAAAGTTTCTGGATATCCTTTCAAAAGGTTCTGGATACCCGTAACCCGTTTCTCCATAACTTATGGAGAAACGCGTTTCTCCCTAGATTTTACGTTTTATTTCTCTCTTTTTTCTTCATGGTTCTTCATTTGTTTAAAATAAATTTTTATTTTCTCCTGCCTTTTTTATTTCTCTCTTTTTTCTTCATGGTTCTTCATTTGTTAAACATATTTTCATTATTCTCTTTCCTTTATCTTTCATTCTATTACTCTCTTTCCATTTTCTTCATGTTTTTAATTTGTTAAACAAATTTTTATTATTCTCTTTCCATTTTCTTTATGTTCTCAATCTTTAATCTCATAAACAAATTTTTATTTTCTCCCGCTTTCTGCCTTTTTCTTCCTTAAAGTCACTCTATCTATTTCAAAATGAATTTACAAAAATATTTAAATAGATCTTTATTCTCTCTCTTGCTTTTATGTCTTTTTGTTCTTTAAAGTTTTTTTTCTCCTTCAATCTTAAAAAGAATGTACAAAAAAATTCAAATTTGATGAATGTTCACTTTCAAATAAAACTTGTCTCGAAATTGTTGTTTTTTGTTTTAAAAAAATAAAAATAACTTTATCCATATTGTATTTTTTTTTCATTGATCACATTATGTTGCAAAACTAAATATTTAGAATACTTAAAACTGCAGCTGTAAGTACCCGAATTCGGTTCGTAATAATATGTTAATTCGCACTTTTCAGATTAATGAGATTTTTCGGGACTATCCGGATCATCCAAAATCAAAGTGTATTAAAAACACGTTAGAACACATGAAAAAATATTACTTTTCAAGAAATACGTAATTTTCGGGACTGTTCCGACATTTATTCGAACATTTATTTAAAAAACTGTCAAAATAACGGACAAACGACGAAACAATGATAACTCGTCACAAAAGTCCCCTCAAGTGTCAAATCATGTCAGAGTGTGAAATGACTAAAATACCCTCAGACTGAAACTTAGGCTGGCCGGCCTGTTTTACTAGCTTAACCAGCAAGTCGTTTAACGGTCACATCAAAAAATTGAAATGCCCAAAAGGCCCTCAACATGAATGATAAGCCGGCCGGCCTGTTTTGCAATTTTACAGCCTATAAATACAACCTCAGTCATTCAGTAAATGGCCCCAAAATTTTCACCCTCCTGTGTTTCACACCTCGATTTCAGCGTCCCAATCTCTCCCGAAAGTCCCGAAAACTTCCTCGATTTGCGTGAAAGCCTTGTTTTTCCCAAACAAACACAATCCAAACACTTTTCAAACACTTTTCGTATCCAATATACGATCCCTCGGAAGATAGAGTCAAAACCTAACGATTGGTAAACTTTCCTTCTCAATCTAAACTTTCATTCCCTTTTACGTCTTTTTCGCTATTTCTGTTCCGATCAAACTCTTCAAAATGTAGACACTACGTTGTCTCCGATTCAATAAATGACCCTCTCTCTATTACTCTTCTCTTTCTAAAAGAGTAATTTAGAGTTAAAACGGGAGATCTTGACTCATTATTTATCACTTTATCTTATTACATCATTTACCGTCCGAATCGTTTGATTCTTTGATATTGTCATTTAAATAACGCTTTTTACCGTCCGAATCGTTTGATTCGTTGATCGCATCTTTTACCGTGGGAATCGTTCGATTCGTTGATATCGTCATTTCAATATCATTATTTACCGTCCAAACCGTTTGGTTTGTTGATCGTATTTACTTTTAAGATCCGAGTCAAGAAATTGACTTGTCCATCGTCATTTCATTATTGTCGATTACTTTAAATGTCTTTTCTTTACTGCCATTTTATCAAAAAAAGGGTAACGTTATAACGCCCGATTCATATCAAAATACCCCTCATTACATAACCCGCCATTCAAACTCATTTTTAAGTAATACACAAATACACACATGCACAGTTTTTGAGAAAGGTAGAAAGACTCGTCAATACGAGGCGTTTCGGGTGAGCACAATTAATCTCTTCCCAAGGCGTAACGTGACCTCCGAACCTAACAATCTCTGTTCAAAAAAGTCTTTTTCAAAGTTTTGGCTTATAATAAAAATGACGTGGCGACCCCCTTTTTTTTCCGTGAAATTCAAATCACTCGCCGCTCGTGCGATCTCGAGCACAGCCGACGCGTCCGGGCGCCGCCTCGGATCGGGGGTAATTTCAGCAGCGCTGTCTATTGGGAAAAATATTAAAGGGCCTCGACCAAATAATTGGCCTAGGGCCACAAAGTTCACAGGACCGGCCCTGCCCCCTACATTTTTATTCTTTGCGCGGAATCACTCTCATCCACTCTTTCCCGGCCCACTTTCAAGATTCTAATCTTATTAGGGGCCTTAGAATTGGCAAAACCGCTCCTCCTATAATTCATCTCTTCTTTGCAGATGATTGTCTCCTATCTTTTGATTTAGACTACCCCTCTTGCTGGTTTTTAAAGTGGACTTTAGAAGCTTTTAGTTCGCAATCAGGGAAAACTTTTTTAAAAATGACATATACTTCTCTCCATCTACCAATTTAGCCCTAAAAAGACAAACTAGTTATATCTTATCTCTCCCGGCTTCCCGTCGAGATGGTAAATATTTGGGTCTGAAACAAATGTTTTAGGAAAAGAAAAAAGACATATTCCTGGACATAATCTCTAGAGTAAGAGATAAGCTTCAGGGGTGGCAAGGAAAATTCCTATCCTTAGTGGGTTGAACCATCCTTATTAAACATGTCATCTCAACTATCCCTGGGTATCATGCATGTCTTCAAGTTTCCCATCTCTTTCATAAAGGAAATTCACCGAACTTTTAAATTTCTCTGGTGATGATGCCAAAATCGTCAAATCAGCCCGAATCCAAGCGATCGTCTGCTCCGGAGATTGCTAAGCCTGAAAATAAGACAAAACACGTAAACTAAGCCGGGGCTTGATCGGTGAAGGCCCTCCGGCGTGAGAGTAAGTCACGGTTTTGTGGTGAGAAACCCAATTGACAGAGTTTCGGTATCTAAAAAGTAACGTACCAAAATATTGAGATTATGGCTTGTATTTATAGGGATGGATATATGGAATCCATGTTGAACTTGGACTGTAAAGAGATAAGATATAATCCTATGAGGATTATATCTGTTAAGGAGTCATTGTTTGACTTGACTTGATATAGATGGTTACAATCTTGATTGGATAATAACTGTGGAATTCTTGTTTGAATAGGACTGCTCAATCTGCTTGCCGGATGGCCGAGGAGCGTGAATGTCTTACCTCGGCGTTTATGTGTAAGCCGAGGTGCATGATTTAGCTTCCTCATCAATTGACTATCTGTCGGCATGTGAACATGGCGAGATGCATGATTCTGTCTCCTCGTCATATGAAGATATGCTGAGGTAAGAACCTTTCTCTCCTCGTCGTTTGTGACGTCTAGGAGCATGATGAGCCAAGGAAATAGTATGAAGAGCCCATGATCGATGTTAAAGCCGAGGAGATACCCTTCGGCATATGAGGAGGGTAACCTTGACACTTGTAATTGGGGCATCTATACTTGTATATTGGGCCTTGGCTGGCTTTGTTGATGACGAGATACGAGGAACGAGGAAGCCCATTGTTGTCTCTCGTAACTGGTATATAGATTATGTTTATAGCCCAATCTATTTGGGGCCAACGTTGGGCAAGCCCATGTTCGTATCTCGGTTTATACTGTTCAGTGGCCCCCGACTTTCTAGCTCGGCCTAGGATGAGGAGAAAGTCATCTCGTCCTCGGCTTAATGAATACGAACAGGTTTTGCCACGCGTTCGAGACGCTTCAGTAGTGCGCCGTTTCATTATCCGCCGGTTATTGCCTTGATGATACGTGGTGGGCCCCAAGTCTGACGTGCCTAGAAAATTGTTGCCTGCATTTAATGTTAGGGGCGCCATACCCGGTTATTTGCTTTACCCATGGGTTTGACCCGACTTTAGGGGATATAAAAGCTAGAATCCTCCTCATTTTAACTTTTCCACACCCTTGTTATTTGAGAGCACCAGGCAAGAAACCCATCGACGAGAACTGCAATCCCAGTTTTCGACGAAGCTTGCATTTTCCGGTGAAGTTGTTTCATAGTCAGATTCCGACTACTTTTCATCACTCAGGTATACATTTCTTCTCTATTATGCTTTTTGTTCATGATTTTGCCATTTCTAGGGTTTTAGAAGGGATTTTGGTGTGTCAAAAAAAAACCGCCATTGTCAAGCTTGAAGAAGCTTCTCTTCATGAATCTTTAATTTTGGTTCTTGAAGACTTGCTTTTCATTGAATCTTGTGTAAATTTCTTGCCTTTTTTGTCTGAATTCCTTTGAATCTTGTATAAACTCCCCCATTGATCTGTGATTCCCCTTAGAAATGGCTCGCTCTTGGGATCATTCTCCTCGATTTTGTTACGGGTACCACACGGGCAATTTGAGGGTTTACCGAAGAGAGAGAGGACCATGGTTATTGTTAAACTTGGATGATATAGGAAAGATGTTGAGAAATTATGGCCGTACTCGAATGTTCATCCAATACCCGGATACCACAAGGATAGATAGGATTGATTCATCATCCCTCAATGTTGTCTTGTTTGAGGATAGGGCCGAGATGATGGAGCACATCGAATTGTTCTACCCTTCCTCGGATCGCATAGTTCGCGAGCGTCTGAGTGGTAAGGCTCCCTCCTCGGCCTATCTATAATGACGAGGGGGGGGGATATCCCTCTTCCCCGTCTTAGGACCAGTCATAGACGAGGTCGCTAATTTATGCTCCTCGTCTTTTTGCAGATATGACGGGAAGAGGGGGAGAGACCTCCTCGTCAACCAAGATAGTGGATGCCTTCATTGAAGGAGCTCAATTTGAAGGCAAGAAGGGCCGAGGAAGAGGAAGCCGAGGAGGTGGACGAGGCCGAGAGAGGCAACCCAAGGCCGGGGATCCCATGCTAGAGAAGCTATATACCACGTACGGGGTGGATAAGAACGAATATAGGCTAACTTATATTGGCAAGCCTGTTTTCAAGGATGATAAGGAAGAGAGGAGATTTTACTACAACGATAACCACGTCCATTTTTACTTCAAACAATTTCAACAGGGGCTTCGTCTCCCTTTGGACCCCTTCATCAACGAATTTCTAGGTGACGTGAGGGCTGTCCCGGCCATGTTGGGAGCTAATGGTACCCGGGTCCTCGTTAGTTTTATCGTGCTCTGCCGAAGTCTAGGTTACGAGCCCACCATGGGAGCTTTCCGTCATTTCTACCAGGTCAGCTATGTAAAGGATAGTTGGCTCCTCGTCATACGGAGTGCCCCCAAGACACCAAAACTTCTTCTTCCAATGTCTAGCAAGGTTGGAGGTTGGGATAACCATGTGATTAGGGTTGAGAGCCGGCAAGGCTGGGAGTTCCAATCCCCTTTTGACGATCCAACCTCGTCGGGTCCAGTTCAAAAGTATGGATGGACTCAAGATCTGATTAAGCTCCTCGAGGAGTTTGCCTAGGTGGGGCTCTTTGACTGGCCGGCATTAGAAGCCTCCGATTATTACTATGTCCAAGCAGGCTTGATGCCGGGATCGAGGGACGGGGTCGTTCCCCTTTTTTTTTTTTTTTTTTTTTTTTTTTTTTTAAAAAGAAGGGGATCAACACATTTCACCGCTCCCCCCTTGATGCACTTCACAGAGGCGCCTAGCTATGCTAGGGAGGGCAATGTCATTCCCTCTAACCACTGGTGGGGGAATCGAACCCATGACCTCCAGGTTGGAAGTCATGAACTCTAACCATCAGGCTAAGACCCCACGTGCACGGGGTCGTTCCCCTTGTTACTGTGAAGAGGGGAAGACGCTTTAATGACTGGAGAACGCACCTGAAATTAGCCGGATTCGCGCGAGCGAAGCGGTTGTCTTTCGCGGAGGGTTGGTGTCTGAGACCTCGCTTTCGGGAAGGAGAGAAGTCGCCACACGGTTTTGTATTTTGATCCCAAACGTTGAAAAACGGCTTTTGGTTGAAAAAGGTGTCGTTTTTATTGGTAGCAAAAACTTAGAAAAAGGCTTTGAAAACGGGGCGTCATTTTTATTGGTAGCAAAAACGAGTAAAAAACTTTTTAGTACCAGAGATTGTTAGGTTCGGAGGTCACGTTACGTTTCGGGAAGAGTATTATGAGATCACCCGAAACGCCTCGTATGACGAGTCTTTCTACCTTTCTCGAAAATGTGTGCGTGTGTGTGTGGGTGTTTGCATTTTGAAAATGGGGGCTTGAATGACAAGCTTAATCTTGGTTTGAATGTCAAACGTTGATTTTTGTGATTCTGTTTGAAAAGGCGAGCGTTTGAATGACAAACGTCGGTTTTGGAGTTTTTTTAGGAAAAAGTGACACGAGAGCTGATTTTAACTGTTTAACTTAAGTGTCAAATGTTGACTTTTAAGAAAAGAGCGTTTGAATGTCAAACGTCGGCTTTTAAGTTTGAAGATGATCGTTTGGATGCCAAACGTCATTTCGCGTGTTTTGAAAGAGAGTTCGAATGTCGAACTCCGGTTTTGAACCGGGCATTACATTGTTAGCGATTTTACGGGAAAAAAGCATTAAATGATATGCGATCAACGAATCGTTTTGCGACTCGGAATTTTGATAAGTAAATACTATCACGATCCAAACGGCTCGGACTTGTAAATGACAGTATTTAAAGTGCGGTATCGACGGAATCAAACGACCCGGAATTGTAAAGTACGATCGACGAGCCAAACAGCTCGGAATTGTAAAGTTGCGTAAAAGTAAATGACGATCGACGGATCAAACGATCCGGAATTTGTAAATGACAAGAAAGTAAATGATGATCGACGGATCAAACGATCCGAAATTGTAAAGTTGCAATCAACGAACCAAACGGTTCGGACTTGTAAATGACATAAAATTAACGGAATGGGGTCGGAACGCCGTTTTAACCCGATATTACTTCTCTTAAGGGAAGAGAAGAGGATCAAGGACTAAAACGTACCGGACCCCGTTAGACGGTGACGTCTACATTTTGAGAGTGAGAGTTAACCAAATTTGGTGTTGACTCTTTGGCTCGGGAGGACGTATACGGGATACGGAAAGGTGTTTGAAAGGTGTTTCGGAAGTGTTTGGGCAGAGTTTCCCCTTTTATTTGGTTCCTAGAAACCAAGGGATTTGGGCAGCGTTTCGACTTGTGTCGGTTTAGCCTACGATCAGAATCTACCGACGAGTAGCACGAGGGCCCCCGAAGAGTAGAGAATTCCGCCGACGAGTAGCACAAGGGCCCCCGAAGAGCGGAAGAAGACAAGCGTTTTGTTGCTTGGGGTGAAGAGAGGAGAGAAAGGTGTCGAAAAATATGAAGGAGGGGGGAGTATTTATAGGGTAAAAAACTTGGAGGAGGGAGGAGATTACTTGGAGAAGGAGGTGACTTTGCTTAGCCTGGTGGGTTTTGTAAAAGAGTCTGGCCGGACTATACCTGAGTTTGGGGACATTTTGGTCATTTGGCCTTGAGTTTGACACGGTTTGGACACGGTTTAACTTAACCTGCAAAACAGTCCGGCCGGACTATACCTAAAATTAGCTATTTTTCCTGATTGAACTGGCTATATACGTAGATCTTGTTCTCGCGTTCGATTTGATATGTGGTGGGCCCAAAATGGAGTTCGTATGAGGGAGCTATGACCTCCGGAAGGTCGGGACGCTCGAAAACAGCAAATCGAATCCCGGAAGACCCCGAAAAGTGCGTTTTTCGAGGAAAGCTTGTACTTTTACGTGTGATAACATGCGTTGAGTAACCTTTGATGTCGGGATGCATGGGACAGTCCCAAGATGTCTCGTTGACTCGAGAACGGGGAGTCTAACGGGTTCCGGTTACCTTTTTACGGATTTTGACGATCTAGATTTGGGTACTTACAGTTAGCCCCTCGGCGACGTCACTTTCGAAGGAAGTGGGGTCGTCGAAAAAGATAAGGATCCAAATCGGGGGATGCCTTATGGAGAGACCTGGGCGGTCAAATGGCTGGACCCTTAGCGAAAGGATTCCTACGTATCCCGAGCGAGAATCAAGCCGATCGTAGTTCACGGGTGTGAGGGCAATTGGTAGGGGCCTCGACCTGTGGGGAATGATTAGGAGGAGTTTGTCCTGAGAGAGACTATTTTGGAGGCGTTTAAACCTAAGGGAGACTATTTGAAGACGTCTAAACCTGAGGGAGACTATTCGAAGGCGTCTAAACCTGAGGGAGACTATTTGAAGGCGTCTCTGGCCGAGTGGTTAAAACTTTTGAGGGCGTGTGGCGCCTTTGACCGAGATTACTGAAACTTTCGAGGGCATGTGGCGCCTCAGACCGAATGTGTTGAAACTTTTGAGAGCGTGTGGCACCTCAGACCGAGATTATTGAATCATTCGAGGGCGTGTGGCGCCTCAGACCGAAGTTACGAGGATGTGATGGTCCTGAGATGAAGGCGTTCGTGCCTTGAGATTGACTTTGTAAGGCGTTCGTGCCTTGGGTGCTGGACTTATGATGACGGCCAGGTTTTATCCGCTGGGGATATGGTGGAAATGACGGGAATGGTTGCGTTGAACTGACATTATTAACAACACGGAAGGATTGACATTCTAACTACGGGGTTAGGAACGGGATGTGATCTAGGGAGAGACTGACACATTGCTGGGAAAAAGCGTCCAGAGTTCTAACAAAGTCAGTTAGGAACTGAGAGGATTGATTGACGTTTCTTTTTAGAAGGATGGTCTTAGGATCCTGCTGGGGAGGAATGTTCGAGCTTACGATGATGGCCGAAGAGGGATTGTTGTGCGGGCTTACCTTGATGGCCGCTGAATTGGGATGGTCGGGCTTACGACGACTGTCGAGGAAGTGAACGTTCACTTGCTGGAGTGAAAGGGTATTCGGATTTATGAAGATGGCCGAAGAGGGATTGTTGTGCGAGCTTACCTTGATGGCCGCTGAAATGGGATGGTCGGGCTTACGACTGGCGGCCGGGGAGAAGATTCATTGTACGGGCTTACAGTGATTGCCGTTTGTCTTTTGTCCGCTGGGGATAGGGTGTTTGGAGGTATTTGACTGTCTACCCTAATTAAAAGATGGCTAATCTTACGAAAAGATGGCTAATCTTACGAAAAGATGGCTAATCTTACGAAAAGATGGGTAATCTTACGAAAAGATGGGTAATCTCACGAGGGAGATGGGTGAATCACACGAGGGAGATGGGTGAATCTCACGAGGGAGATGGTTTGAATCTCACGAGGGAGATGGCTTGAATCTCACGAGGGAGATGGTTTGAATCTCACGAGGGAGATGGCTTGAATTTCACGAGGGAGATGGGTGAATCTCACGAGGGAGATGGTTTGAATCTCACGAGGGAGATGGGTGAATGTTGGTGAAAACCAATGGGAATTTTGACGTCGGGAGACGGAATTGTGACTTGACGTCCGAAGACGGGACTGAGCGTTTGAATGTCAAATGTCGGTTTGGGACGGGAATGAGCGTTTGAATGTCAAACGTCAACTTGGGATGTAAATGAGCGTTTGAATGTCAAACGTCAACTTGAGATTTAACGTCTGGAGACGAACGTTAGTGAAAACTAACTGAGAATTTAACGTCTGGAGATGAAATGTTTAACAGGAATCTTACCTCGAGAGAGGAGTGTTAGAAATGTCTAACGGGAATTTGGACCTCGAGAGAGGGGCGTTAGAAATGTCTAACGGGAATTTTACCTCGAGAGAGGGGGATTAGAAATGCCTAAAGGGAATTTGGACCTCAAGAGAGGGGCGTTAGAGATGTCTAACGGGAATTTGGACCTTGAGAGAAGGGCGTTAGAGATGACGGAACTCAGGAGGGAGAATAATAGAAAAGGATCTCACGAGGAGATAACGAGATGCAAAATCTCGGGGAAGGATCTCGCAGGGAGATGACGGAAAGATCTCACGAGGAGGAATAATGGAAAAGGATCTCACGAGGAGATAACGAGATGCAAGATCTCTGGGAAGGATCTCGCAGGGAGATGACGAAAAGATCTCACGAGGAGGAATAATAGAAAAGGATCTCACGAGGAGATAACGAGATGCAAGATATCGGGGAAGGATCTAGCAGGGAGATGACAGAAAGATCTCATGAGGGAGAATAACGAGAAAGGATCTCACGAGGAGATAATGGGAGAGGATCTTACGAAGAGATGGGTAATCTCACGAAAAGATGGGTAATCTCACGAAAAGATGGATAATCTCACAAAAAGATGGGTAATCTCACGAAAAGATGGGTAATCTCACGAAAAGATGGGTAATCTCTCTAAGAGATGGGCAATCTCACGAAAAGATGGGTAATCTCTCTAAGAGATGGGTTATCTCACGAAAAGATGGATAATCTCACGAAAAGATGGGTAATCTCTCTAAGAGATGGGTAATCTCACGAAAGATGGATAATCTCTTTCTCATGAACTTGATACATTGGTGAAGGGTGGATGCCACACCATTCATTTGATGCAGCCAGGGTCGCCCCAAGATGGCTGTGAAAGTGATTGGAATGTCCAACACTTGGAATTCGGTGGGGATCATCTGCTTGC
Organism: Adenophora triphylla var. japonica; assembly: GCA_022495995.1. Classification (NCBI taxonomy): domain Eukaryota; kingdom Viridiplantae; phylum Streptophyta; class Magnoliopsida; order Asterales; family Campanulaceae; genus Adenophora; species Adenophora triphylla. The sequence goes on from JAFEMH010002869.1 coordinate 239,104, forward strand.
TGAACCAGATGTTTAGAGTAGCGACCCCGAGAACTGTGCGTGAAGTAGAATCGTAGGCCTTGACAGTGTGGACTGAAGGCTTCAAATCTGTGGGCTTAATGTCAAGCAGGTCGATCATCTTGGCGGGTAAGACATTCATCCTGGAGTCTGAACAGTGATGCAAAGCGGATCATTGTGGTCAGCTCCAAATCTTGGCAGGTCCAAATCTGTGAGGGTGACGATGATGTTGTCGATCATCTGGATTACTTCTTCTGGAGTTGCGTCCATGGGGACCATGGTGCGGGCCAAACTTTCCTCTAGCTTGAGTTTGTGAGGGTATGAAGAGGTGAGCAGAGACTAAAGGGAAATGTTCGCCTGAGTCTGCTTGAGCTGAGTGAGGATCGGGCCCTCCAACATTTGAGAGGTAGAGGTTTTGGTGGTGCCTCCAGATTGCTTTGAGGTTTGATGAGTTGAACTTTGGCTTATCCTTCTGGGGATTATGCTTCTTGTTGGCAGTAAGGTTGCCGAGATTGGAGACTTTCTTGTGTCCTCGATGCCCGAACCGTGGTGTCGCCAGGATATTTTCGCTTCCCACCCCCGTAGGTTCAAGCCGCGCCGTTTGAAGGAAGGGAAGACTTGCCGGAGAAAACCGCCCTTCAATGCTACCGTTTCCCGTGAGGTGTCATGAGGATTCGATTCGATCCGTCGAGGCCGTATCTCGAGAAGTCCCGATTCGATTAAGACCATAATGCCGAAAGATGCTTCTGACAAGCCCCAGTAATCGAAACTCAAGGTAGACCCTTGGGATGAAAAAAAAACTCTCTTTGCATGGCAAATCCCCGGTCTGAAGAAATGACTTGGTGAAGTCCCAGTTTGAAGGAATCGCTGGTCATCTGTGGGGATTCTAGAGTGAATCTGATGCAGCCCCAATCTGAGTTGAACTTTATGTGGCCCGATGAGGCGACCATCCTTGATTTTTTTTGATTGGTCAACCGAAGTGTATAAGATGTGGCTTTTAATGTATACGCGCAAGGACGTATTTTAGAGAAGTGGGAATGAATCCCGATTTTATGTGGATGCCTAGTTTAATGCAGACACCAAAACTCGCTTTGGGTTTGACTCTTTCGAGAGAGTATGAGCATAGAGAGGTTTGGAGAAGTGTATGGAAGCTCTTGCTGACAGAAAGACAGTGTTTAGCTTTATTTTTCCTATTATCATAGAAAAAAGAAGACTTGTCGAGACATCTGAAAACATGTTTTATCCATAATGATCACAAGATTGCTTTAAACCCTTTGTTAATGTTCAGGTTGTTCAACCATTAATCCCGATATGAACAAATGTCTTGATTAACCGTGAGAAGAAAGTCAACTGATGTCGCGGATCAAAGTTGGCTGTGTATGAAAGAAAGGTCTGTGTATATGGGAGGTCATTGATGAGACCGGGTTTATGGAATTTGTATGTTTTTATGACCGAACCATTTCTGGTTGCCTACGTTCCCCTCAGTGTAAGGAGCTCATGTCGTCTTAGTTCTGGCTGAACTGTGTTTTGGCTTTGGGAATAGGCTATGAACATTTGTGGTTCTTTTGGTGAAAAGGCTCGGATGGGATGTTTGGGTGATGAGGTACGGGCCTCGATGTGATTCCTTGACAAGTCGTTGTTGACGGCTTCTTCCGTGATTCCATTGCTTCTTGATCAGCGTCTTTCATTGGGGAAGAAAGAATTCGAATATAGCATAAGGGCTTATTATGTGTTTTTGCCTTTGCTTTGACCACTCCATTGTTATCGACAACCTCCATTCTTCGAGCTTTAACTTTGTTTGTCCATCTGTCAATCTTTTGATTGGCGGTGCTGGGTCCTTGGCCTCACTTTTTTTGAAGTTCTTGTTTGAACTTTTCTCTCTTTTTTTTTTTTTTTGAAGTTCTTGTTTGAACTTTTCCTTTTTTTATTTTTTTGAAGTTCTTGTTTGAACTTTTCTCTCTTTTTTTCTTTTTTTTTTGAAGTTCTTGTTTGAACTTTTTTTTTTTTTTTGAAGTTCTTGAGGACGAAGGCAAGCTCCTGCTTGAACTTTCTCGATGCGCACAAGGGAGAAGGCGAGCTCCAAGGTTGTTGTCGACATGGGGTCAATCTTTCGATGTTGAGTGACCTTTTGTTGTTCCTTGATGTTGCCGCCGTCGTTGACTTGGTCAAGGTGATGGTGGGGACATGTTTTGGGAAGTGTATGGCTTGAGGGAGGCCTTTGTGAGGTGAGGAAAGTGAATGGGGAGGGCACCAATTGACTTTCTCTCACCGATTAATCAGAACATTAGTTATTTCCAGTGATTATTTGTTGAGCAATGCAAGTGATCATTTAGGATATAACCATTTCATTAGTTGTAATGTAGGTGTGCATATAATGTCTCAAGTCTAGCAAGAAGAGAAAAAAGACACTTATTTATAGAAAATTTAAGATTAACTACAATATCCGAGGCGGACTTGATTGAACGAGGAAAGTACTAGAACCTACGAAGGTTGACCAAAAGACAATTGACAGATCTCGAGGATAGGTAGCCCCTACTCTAGCTGTTCTTCGCTGATTGGACTGCCAGGATGCTTGAGCTTTCCATTTTCTGTTAACTTCTGAATTCCATACCGCAGACCGAGGCAGTGATCAGTTATGTGCCCATGATACTGGTGGAAGTGGAGGGATTTGAGGCCATGGAGCAGCTGGAGCAGATACAAGTTGTCCGAAGAAATGGGTCGGAAAAGTCACGGGGACGAAACTTGATGACTGAGCATTTTGCTGGAAGGAAGTGAACCTGGGAGGATTTTGAGGGATATTGGGATCTGTTTGAGAGGATCCATCATTGCACTGGTTGTATTGAGTGAAAGGGGTATTATTGGCTTGGCCGTATATGACAGGGGTGCTTTGAGAGGTGGCAGTATGAAGCCTTGGTCGGCTATCTCCTTGATTTGAAGGATTCCCATAGCTGGACGGTGGAGGAACCTGGTTGAAGGTTTGGGGAGCTGATCGTGAAGGATCGTCGTCCTCGATTAGGACGAATGTACCATCTGGCTGGGGGATAGCTGCTATACCTTGCTCATTAAGAAGCTGTACCATGAAATTCTGCTGATCCTTTTTCTGTTTCTTGTGAACCTCACAAGCCCGGATGGCTTCTTCCAGTGTCATATCTGTTACCGGTGGCGGGGTTCCATCCCCGTCACGATTTCTCGGTGAGTCTGACATGTCGGAGAGTCTGGCTGAAGGAAATGAAGGAACTGAGGAACTGTCTGATGCTGCCGTAACTGTAATTTTGGCGAGGCACTGACCCGAAATTCTGAACCACTCTCTGTTTGCTACAGGGAACGAAAGGTAGGGTTTAGGCTTTGGCAGGGGTATTTAACTCAAGGCTTTTAAGCTCGTGCAACATGCTTTCTAATGATCCTCACTGGTCGGAAAAGATTAGACCCTGAATGGTTGAGATCAAAAATTGGACTGTGAAAGGTCGAAATTTAAAGTTTTGACCGTGAAAGGTCGGGATTGAATATTTGAAATTGGACCGCGAAGGTCTCGATTGGAGATAGGTGATCGGACCGCGAAGGTCGGGATCGACTATTTGAGATCGGACCGCGAAGGTCTCGATTGGGAATCGGAGAACGGACCGCGAAGGTCGGGATTAACTTTTGAGATCGAACCGCGAAGGTCTCGATTGGAGATCGGAGATTGGACCGCGAAGGTCGGGATCGACTATTTGAGATTGGACCGTGAAGGTCTCGATTGGAGATCGGAGATCGGACCGCGAAGGTCGGGATCGACTATTTGAGATCGGACCGCGAAGGTCTCGATTGGAGATCGGAGATTGGACTGCGAAGGTCTCGATTGGAGATCGGAGATCAGACCGCGAAGGTCGGGATCTACTATTTGAGATCGGACCGCGAAGGTCTCGATTGGAGATCGGAGATCGGACCGCGAAGGTCGGGATCGACTATTTGAGATTGGACCGCGAAGGTCTCGATTGGAGATCGGAGATTGGACTGCGAAGGTCTCGATTGGAGATCGGAGATCAGACCGCGAAGGTCGAGATCTACTATTTGAGATCGGACCTCGAAGGTCTCGATTGGAGATCGGAGATCGGACCGCGAAGGTCGGGATCAACTATTGAGATCGGACCGCGAAGGTCTCGATTGGAGATCGGAGATCGGACCGCGAAGGTCGAGATCGACTATTTGAGATTGGACCGCGAAGGTCTCGATCGGAGATCGGATCGCGAAGGTCGGGATCGACTATTTGAGATCAGACCGCGAAGGTCTCGATTGGAGATCGGAGATCGGACCGCGAAGGTCGGGATCGACTATTTGAGATTGGACCGCGAAGGTCTCGATTGGAGATCGGAGATCGGACCGCGAAGGTCGGGATCGACTATTTGAGATTGGACTGCGAAGGTCTCGATTGGAGATCGGAGATTGGACTGCGAAGGTCTCGATTGGAGATCGGAGATCAGACCACGAAGGTCGAGATCTACTATTTGAGATCGGACCGCGAAGGTCTCGATTGGAGATCGGACCGCGAAGGTCGGGATCGACTATTTGAGATCGGACCGCGAAGGTCTCGATTGGAGATCGGAGATTGGACTGCGAAGGTCTAGATTGGAGATCGGAGATCAGGCCGCGAAGGTCGGGATCTACTATTTGAGATCGGACCGCGAAGGTCTCGATTGGAGATCGAAGATCGGACCTTGAAGGTCGGGATCGACTATTGAGATCGGACCGCGAAGGTCTCGATTGGAGATCGGACCGCGAAGGTCGGGATCGAATATTTGAGATTGGACCGCGAAGGTCTCGATTGGAGATCGAAGATCGGACCGCGAAGGTCGGGATCGACTATTTGAGATTGGACCGCGAAGGTCTCAATTGGAGATCGGAGATCGGACCGGGAAGGTCGAGATCGAATATTTGAGATCAGACCGCGAAGAGGCGGCCGTGGCCCGTTTCAAGGAGAGCCAGGCTTTCCAAGATGCGGTGGATTAGAAGACGGCCACCATGTTTGAGGATGGCTATCTTCATCTTGCCCGTCGTATCTTGGCTGACCCCTCCACCGGCTTGGACATTAATAGGGTTGCTCTGCTGATTAGCCAGAATCAGTATGACGAGGAGGCTAGGGCTCTTCATCACCTGGTTCCATTTTCCAAGTATAACTTGGACATCATGGCTGGGGAAGACGCCCAGGAAGGCCGAGAAGCTTGGGTGCCACCATCTGTTGACCCCGGCAACCTTAAAGCCTTGGTGGAGGCCCTCGAAGACGGGGACATGGAGGTCGAGGTCAAGGCCGAGGGAGGAGAGGCCGAGAAGGTTGACGCTGGAGTTGAACAAACTATCCCTCCTCCTCCTGGTGCCGCCACGGATGATTGGTTAGATAAACCCTTTGAAGCCGCACAGCAGTCTTAGGATTTTCTATTTTTCTTTTGTTGTAATAGTTGGTAGGACTTGTACTTTCTTTTGAATATCAATGAAAAAGTCCCTTTGTTTTAATTCATGTTGTTTCAATGAATTGTTTGAATGTTTGTTTGTATGCTACGTGCCTCTGTACAGGTACAAGACTTGTAAGGAGAAAGTCGAGGAGGTTCCCTCGTCCCTCGGTGATAAAATGAGTTGTTAGGCCGAGGTGGATACCCTCGGTCTTAACCATACTTCAAGTCGTATAAGCCGAGGAGGTAGCTCCTCGGCTTTGACTGTTGGGTGATCTCTTCTCGTCTCCTTATGCCGAGGAAGATGACTCGTGCACAGGTTTCAGACGTGATGCCTGTTAGTCGTAGTGACAAGGTGTTTCCTTGTCTTGACGTGAGGCAAGTCAATAAGCCGAGGAGAAGTCCTTGGTCTTGACTGTTTGATCCTTGTAATCCTTGAATCAAGGCGGACCCTTGTCAGGATGTAAGGTAAGCCAGTATGTCGAGGGATGGTCCTCGTGTTGGCTGTTAGGAACCTATAGTCATTGAGTCAAGGCGGACCCTTGTCAAGACATAAGGCGTGTATTTTGAAGAGTCGGAGATAAGATCCTCGTCTTCCGGTGTTTGTGTTTGGAGTTGATAGTTGCTTTGCATGTTGGAAGAAGTTGCTTTCATAAACTAGAACGTGATTACATCAAACTGCAATCCTAACTAAAAAGTAAAAGACAGAAAACAAGAAACTAATCTATTGCAAAATAAACTAGACTAGTGATAATATTTTCGAAGATTGTCGGAATGCCATGGGTGCTTGAGCTCCTTCCCCTCCTTAGTCTTCAATCTGTAGGTCCCCTCTCGAATGACTTGAGTGATGATATAGGGACCTTCCCAGTTCGGGGAGAGCTTGTTTTGTTCTGCCTTCTGACCAGTTGCTTCAATTTTCTAAGTACCCAATCACCTACTTGGAACACTCTTCTGATGACCCTCTTGTCATGATATGCCTTGGTCCTTTGCTTGTAGTTCACCATCCTCATCTGTGCAGCTAGTCATTTTTCATCTATCAGGTCTAGGTCTAGGAGCCTATTAACCTTGTTGACTTGCTCATCGTAATGGGAGTTTCTCACAGTACGGATGGCCATTTCGGCTGGTGCCATAGCCTCAGAACCGAAGGTTAGTGCGAATGGGGTTTCCCCGATTGGCCCCCGGGTGGTTGTGCGAACGACCCATAAGGCTAGGGGAAGTTCGTCCAACCATCTACCCTCGCGTCCCTCAAGATTCTTGGTAAGGGCTGTTAGGACCAGTTTATTGGCAGCTTTTGCTTGACCATTGCCTTGGGGTCTGCAAACTGAGGACTTTGCATGGCAGACTTTGACTCTCCCCAACTCTGTTGTAAATGCCGAAGAAAACTGGAGTCCATGATCGGAGACAATTGTATGAGGGAGGCCAAATCGACACCAAATGTAGTCGTGGACGAAGTTGATTGCGTTCTCTTCCGTTATCTTAGCCAATGCCTTTGATTCTATCCACTTGGAGAAATAATCAATAGCTACGATGACGTACTTGCAATTACCTCGGGCGGGAGGGAAGGGACCGATGATGTCGATCCCCCACATGTCAAATGGCCACGTAGGTATCACAAGTGTCTGCTCAACTGCCGGTAGTCTAGGAATGTCGGAGAATCTTTGGCACTTGTCACATTTTCTAACATAGGCGTGCGCGTCCTCCCTCAGGTTTTGCCAGTAGTAACCTAGCGATATGATTTTGTCGGCTAAGGTTCTGGCCCCCGGGTGTCCGCCGCAAACACCTTCATGTACTTCTGCAAAGAGGTTCTCAATTTCCTTGGGATAGACACACCTTAGCAGGGGCTTTGTGAAAGATCTTTGGTAGATGACTCCGCTTATCACAATGAACCTTGGGGACCTCTTCTTGATAAGTTTAGCTTGCGTTTCATCTTTCGGGAGTTGGTCCTTCTCGATGTAATCAATGTAGTCATCGATCCAACATCTCTCCTCTCCATCTAGGAGCATAACTTGTAATCTTTCCTACGCAGGTTCCTCAGCATAAACTACATATGGATTGGTCTTAGACTTAGACACATCCATGGTTGCTAGTTTAAATAGAACGTCTGCGACATGGTTGTCTTCCCTGCCTATTTGCTTGAGTTCGAAGAATTCCATCTTCTTTGTCATGTCCAGGACAAGATCTCTATATTTGGCAAGGGTGGGGTCTTGGGTGTTATACTCTCCCTTTACTTGTTTGACAACGAGTTGGGAGTCACAAAAAGCTGCCACCTTAGTTGCTCCGTAGAAGGAAGCTAACTCAATACCAAATATTAGAGCTTCGTATTCAACTTGATTGTTGGAGGCAGGGAACTTGAAATGGATGGCATCTTGCATGGTGTATTCTCCTTTCGGACTTTCCAGTACAACTCCAGCTCCGCTTCTTTCTTTCGTAGCTGATCCGTCCGTGTATAGAATCCAACAGTTGGATAGGAGTTCGATGGGAGACTCTTCTTCCTCCGGTGTGTTTTTGCTTATGGGAGGTGGGGACATGTTCACCCATGAAGGCAGTCTCAACCATGAAGTCAACCAAAGGCTGTGCCAGGAGGGTCCTCCTTGGTTGGTAAGTGATATCAAACTCTGTAAGAGCGATTGACCAATTTAGGAGACCTTCGGAGCCGTCCAACTTATGCAGGATCTTCTTCAGTGGTTCATTGGTGTATACAGTGATAGGATGCGCAGAGAAGTACGCACGTAGTTTCCTTGAGGCAATAACTAGTGCATATGCTATCTTCTCCACGTTGAAATATCTTCTCTCTACGTCAGACAATGCCTTAGAGACATAGTAGACGGGCTTCTGCGCTCCTTCTTCATTCCAAACTAGAACAGCTGCGACTGTTTGATCAGTGGCGGCTAGGAATACATACATCATCTCACCTGTAATCGGACTGCTAAGCAAGGGAGGGGAACCTAAGTACTCCTTCAACCGGAGGAATACTTCAGAGCATTCGGGAGTCCAGGAGAAGCTCTTGGTACCCTTCAGTACCTTGAAGAATGGTAATGATTTCTCGGCGGATTTGGCAATGAATCTTCCTAGTGCCGCTATTCTTCCATTTAATCTTTGAACCTCCTTGATGGTGGTAGGTTCCTTCATGTCAATCAGTGCCTTGATTTTCTCGGGGTTCGCCTCAATTCCCCTTTGCGATACCATGAAGCCCAAGAACTTCCCAACTGTCACCCCAAATACGCACTTACTTGGGTTTAGCTTCATGTTATTAGCTCGGAGGTTGTCTATCGTCTCTTCCAAGTCAGGGGTGTGACTACCTTCCTTGGTCTTAATGACCATGTCATCGATGTAAGCCTCCATGTTCCGGCCTATTTGTGCGCCAAATACTTAATTCACCATCCGTTGGTACGTGGCACCCACATTCTTGAGCCCAAAAGGCATCATAACATAACAATAATTTCCCCCAGGTGTTTGGAAGGCCGTCTTCTCGATGTCTTCTTCCGCCATTTTGATCTGATGATAGCCTGAATAGGCATCTAGGAAACTAAGTGTTTGGTGTCCAGTGATGGAGTCAACCAATTTGTCGATTCGGGGAAGAGGATAGCTGTCTTTAGGGCAAGCTTTGTTAAGATCGGTGAAATCGATGCACATTCGCCACTTCCCATTTTGCTTCTTTACCATTTCCACATTGGCCAACCATACGGGGTACTTTACTTCACGAATGATTCCGATGCTCAATAACTTCTGCACCTCTTCCTTTATAGCTTCCTCCTTGTCTCTTGCGAAGTTTCTCCTTGTCTGTGAGATCGTTTTCGCCAATGGATCAACTTCCAAGCGGTGGAGGGCTACTTCCTCATTGATCCCTCTCATGTCTTCGACTCTCCAAGCAAAGACGTCGAGACTGCTTTTCAGGAGGGAGATGATTTTTTCCTTCTCTTCTGGAGATAGCTTGCCTCCGAGTTTGATTTTTTGTTCAGGATAGTTAGGATTGATGACTACCTCTTCCAGTTCATCCACAGGCTCCATTTCAGGGCCGTCTCAGAATTCCAGGGATTCGATGATGATTTCTCTAATCCTCCTACCTTCATTATCATTCACGTTGAAGCCCTCTTCCTCCATTAGTTCATCAACGTCGGGCAGATCGACCTTCCTCAAGTCATGGTTGGCCCCCGAGTTCTGGCCGTTGACGGATGGAACTATGCCTTGGTCATTTGCAATTTCTTGGACCATAGGCTCTTCCTCATCAGGTACCTCGCGGATATAGCTCATTCTGGAGCTAGTTTCAGTTGTTTTTTGAGATTTAGAGATCTTGATGTTTTCTTTGGGAGTATCTATCTCCACACTCTTAGATTTCTTCCTGCTTCTGATGACATGTTCCAAGAAGTCTTTGGGGGGTCACCCTCACACATCCAATTCCGGCACGAGTGGGAAATTTAACTCGTTGGTGAGGAAGGGAGGCAACCAGCCCAAGTTTAGCTTGACGTGGAATGCCTATGATAGCATGATAATCACTTGTTAAGTCCATGACTACGAAACTGACCGTAGCCTTGGATCTGAAGGGATGTTCGCCAATTTCATGTTCTAGCTCCACAGTTCCCTTAGCTCCAACCTTATGGTTGGTGAATCCTTCCAACCTTCCATGATAAGGTTCTGTAAGTACCCAAATCTGGCTCATGCCTTCCGGTTAAGTTTTTCGGAAATTTCTCGGACTTTTCTAAAGTCCGGGAGCAATTCCGGAACTGTTCCGAACCTTCCGAGGAATGAAGGGACTGATTTAAATTAAAAGGGCACGTTTTCCTTAATATGGAAAACCTTCTAGAAGTGCCACCTTGCATGATTCTAAAAACATGCTGAGTCATACAGGATAATGCCGCACGGCTGCATTAGGAGAAGACTCCTAGCCGCACGGCTGCATTAGGAGAAGACTGCCTATAAATAGAGCCCTCCTCTACCCATTTTGACACACAACAACATACCACATTCATCATCAAAAGCTCTGTTCAAGCCCTGCTGCGAAAATCCAAGAAGTTGAAGAGTGCCAAGAAGCCACCTCCCTCCTCCTTGAAGCCTTCCAAGTTGGTTCATCCACTAGGCAAAATCCAAAGAAGAAGAGGTCACCACCATTGGTAACCTCTCACTCCCTTACCTTGCATTATACTTGTTCTATGTGATATAGTTGCTCCTTGCATTCATATATTGCTATTATCTTGCTTGGGACTTGGTATTTGTTATTAAAGATCCTATCTTTATTCATATAAATCATACCCCCTCCCCCTTTGCATCCTTTGTATGAAATAAGCATCCTTTGCCCATAAAAATGTAAATTTTTGCATTAAAGATGCATCCTTTGACCTAAAAGTCCCTTTTTTACATAAAAAATGATATCTTTATGCATCCTTTGCATATAAAAATATAATCTTTATATTCAAATTGCATCCTTTGCACCCTAAAACTCAATTCTATACATAAAAATGTATCCTTTGCATTAAAAATCATTTCTTTGCATAAAAAATGCATCCTTTATATTAAAGATCATTTCTTTACATGAAAATGCATCCTTTGCATTAAAAAAATCCTTTCTTTACATGAAAATGCATCCTGCGCATTTAAAAATCTTATCTTTACATGAAAAAAACATCATTTGCAATCAAAAGCATCCTTTGAGAAAGGATTCCTACGTATCCCAAGTGGGAATCAAACCGGTCGTAGTTCGAAAGAAACTAATTGAGGGGGGCTGAACATAGGGGAAACTATTTGAAGGTCTCTTGACCTAAAAGGGATTATTTGAAGGCCTCTTGACCTAAAAGGGGTTATTTTAAGGTCTCTTGACCTAAACGAGATCATTTGAAGGAATCTCAACCTGAAAAGGATTATTTGAAGGTCTCTTGACCTAACAGGGATCATTTGAAGGTCTCTTGACCTAAAAGGGGTTATTTGAAGGTCTCTTGACCTAAACGAGATTATTTGAAGGCATCACAACCTGAAAGAGATTATTTGAAGGTTTCTTGACCTAACAGGGATCATTTGAAGGTCTCTTGACCTAACGGGGTTATTTTAAGGTCTCTTGACCTAAACGAGATTATTTGAAGGCTTCACAACCTGAAAGGGATTATTTGAAGGTCTCTTGACCTAAAAGGGATTATTTGAAGGTCTTTTGACCTAAACGAGATTATTGGAAGGCATCTCAACCTGACAGGGATTTATTTGAAGGTCTCTCGACCTAAAAGGATCATTTGAAGGTCTTTTGACCTAAACGAGATTATTTGAAGGCATCTCAACCTGACAGGGATTATTTGAAGGTCTCTCGACCTAAAAGGATCATTTGAAGGTCTTTTGACCTAAACGAGATTATTTGAAGGCATCTCAACCTGACAGGGATTATTTGAAGGTCTCATGACCTAAAAGGATCATTTGAAGGTCTTTTGACCTAAACGAGATTATTGGAAGGCATCTCAACCTGACAGGGATTATTTGAAGGTCTCTTGACCTAAAAGGATCATTTGAAGGTCTTTTGACCTAAACGAGATTATTTGAAGGCATCTCAACCTGAAAGGGATTATTTGAAGGTCTCTTGACCTAAAAGGGATTATTTGAAGGTCTTTTGACCTAAACGAGATTATTGGAAGGCATCTCAACCTGACAGGGATTTATTTGAAGGTCTCTCGACCTAAAAGGATCATTTGAAGGTCTTTTGACCTAAACGAGATTATTTGAAGGCATCACAACCTGACAGGGATTATTTGAAGGTCTCTTGACCTAAACGGGGATCATTTGAAGGTCTCTTGACCTAAAATGGGTTATTTTAAGGTCTCTTGACCTAAACGAGATCATTTGAAGGCATCTCAACCTGACAGGGATTATTTGAAGGTCTCTTGACCTAAAAGGGATTATTTGAAGGTCTTTTGACCTAAAAGAGGTTATTTTAAGGTCTCTTGACCTAAAAGAGATCATTTGAAGGCATCTCAACCTGACAGGGATTATTTGAAGGTCTCTTGACCTAAAAGGGATTATTTTAAGGTCTCTTGACCTAAACGAGATCATTTGAAGGCATCTCAACCTGACAGGGATTATTTGAAGGTCTCTTGACCTAAAAGGGATTATTTGAAGGTCTCTCGACCTAAAAGAGGTTATTTTAAGGTCTCTTGACCTAACCGAGATTATTTGAAGGCATCACAACCTGACAGGGATTAATGCTTCTAGCAAAGTAATTGACTGCGACATGCTTTCATACCTGTGCTGTGCTCACCTATAGCTGCCGGGGGGACTGATGCTGAGGTTTATGCTGCTGGGGATAGATGTAGCTGCCGGAGGGTCCTATGCTACTAAAGTTCTGACAGGGACTCTTGCTTGCTGGGCAGCGAATTCTTGCTTTGGCGGTGGGGCTCTTCTTTCTTTGACAGGCTTTGTTTGGGGGCTGAGACTATCACTTGTCGACGTTTGCTGGGGAGATTGACAGATGCGGACTCTTTGTCTCGGCTTATCATGCAGAATAGGCTTTTGAAGTCGCCGAGACTGGTGAGCATTATTGTTTGGACTCTGGGGCAGCTGGGGCTCTTTCATATGATGCTGGTGAGATCGGATGGCTGGACCTTTGGAGAAAGGATTCCTACGTATCCCTTAAAAAGGGAATCAAGCCAATTCGTAGTTCTGTGCCTTTTGATAAAGGTGGGGTCTGCTACCTGCGGGATTTGGAATCCTTGTCCAAGATTGTGATCTGAGGGGCAATCCTCACAATCAAAATATGATCACTTGATTATCGTATCCTGCGGGGGGAAAACATAACACTTCTAGGCACTTTGCATTTTATTAGACTCTTTGCTTATGCATTATTGATCTTTTTATTGCACAAGTCCATCTCAGCTGGGGAGAATAGGAAGTAGGGAGGTTTTTTGCATGGCTTGACGGGTGGCTATGTAGGTAGCCATTATGCTATGAGGGATTGTGTATGGAACGAATGTGTTTATGATGGGGTGGACCCTCTCCCGAGGATTTGAAAAGTGTATGAGTAACGGTGTATGGATGGTGCAGTTTTAGGCAAGTCGGGGACGCTCCCGGGAGTACAGATTTCAGCAGGTCCGTTGCTAGTGAGGACAGAGTGTATCGTGCGTCTGAGACAGCAAGCAGCAGAGGGGGGGCAGAGAGCGATCCCGACTTGGTGAAGCCCCAGTTGACAGTGCAAAACAATCTTGGAGGGAATCTGGTAAGGAGAGCCGGAGGGATATCTTAACCAAAGCCCCAGCTTGAGGAAATTCCATGCAGCTTCATCGCAGACAGAGTTATCTTGTGGCTGAGGAGGCAACCCATCATTTCAAATCGTAGTCAATCAGTCGCTGGACAAGACTCGCAAATGTTTTACGTGCAGGGGCATATCTTTCGAATGGTGGGAAATGAATCCCGAACTTCTGTATGACACTCTCGCTTTAGGTTTGACTCTTTTGGGAGAGTATAAGCATCACAAGGTGTGGAGAAGTGTATAGAATCCCCTGCTGACCGACACAGTGTTTAGCTCTATCTTCCTATGATGTAGAAATAGAAGACTTTTCGAGACATATGAAAACTTGTCTTATTCGTGGTGATCACAAAGCTGCTTAAAACCCTTTATTGATGTTCGGGTTACTCAACCACCAAAGCAGATATGAACAAATGTTTTTATCAATCCTGAGGAGAAAGCCCACTGATATCGAGAATCAAACTCGGAAGGATAGACAGTGTATGGGCATGGTCCTTGAGGAGGCCGGATTTTCTGAGATCTGTTTGTGATTTCGATCGGACCAGTTATGGTTGCCTACGTTCCCCTCCTTGGGAGGAGCTCAGGTCGCCGTAGTTCGGGCTTATCCCGAATGAAAAGAATGAACGTTGGAATTCGAGGATCTGAGGACTTTTTAGGATTTTGAGAATTGAAAGAACATGTCCTCTTGGAGTGTCGATGGGAGACACGGATGTGAAGCCCCAGTGGGACGTCCACGGAAAGTGTTTGCGGAGGAGAAACGAAATATGCTCACATAAAATGTCGAATGAACGGATGGAATTTGCACAATCTTCGCTTGACGGTCCTTTGAGCCGGGATGGACTTGGCTCCGCTTCAAGCAATAATCTGTTTTAAATCTCGACGATATTGGAATGAAACTGCTATCCGGTAGGAACTGCGACTGGGCTTCAGGGTTTCGATCGGTCTTCGGGTGATTTAGGATATCATGACCTCTTAAAACGAGAGGTTGGCTGGGCTTTTTGCTGGCTGTACCTCTAAAGACGAGAGGTTGGCTCTTGGGTATGTGTTTAGGAATTCTAAGGCGAGGGAATCCATGATCGCATCTTCAATGCCTCTAAGAATGAGAGGTCAATCTTGGCTTTGGCTAAAGGCAAAGGTAAGGGTAATGGTAATGGGAATGTCCTCTAAAATCGAGAGGACGGCTTGGTATCGGTTAGAGGTAATGGTGAGGGGACATCCATGCTGTCTCTTTTATTCACTCTGAGACTCCTTCTGAGTAACGACCGGATCCTTTGACTTTTGCTTTTGAGAGGATCGCTGGGGACTAAGCTCTCTTTCTTTTCCTTTTTTTTTTTTATTCTCTTTTTTTTGTATTCTCTTTTTTTTTCAACTTTGTTTTGAGAGGATAATATCAGCTAGTCCCCAGGATGGATCATTGCTTTCCGTCATTCTCGAGCTTGGAGACGGTCAATCTTCTTTTGCATCGCGGGAGCCTCAAGGATAGTCCCTCTTTTTCTGGCAATGGCTAAATGGGTTTCAAATATGCCGATCTTGAAATGAAGGGGTATGATTTAGTGAGGGTAAGGTAATGGTTTTCCTAAGGGTGAAAAGTTTCAACCGCAGTGCCTACCGGATGATCCGAACGAGATCCAGTCTTCATTGCTTTGCTTAAGATTACTCTGGGAAAGATCCGTGCAAATTCATCGAACAACGAGATTATGAAAGAGGTGTGAGCATATGGGACGCAAGATGGGGATATCAGTCAATTTTCTCGCTCCGATCTTTAAACATTAGTCATTTCAAAGCATTAGTCGGTGAGTAGCACAAGTGATCATTTGGAATAAGACCATTTCAATTGAGTGTAACGTGGGTGTGCAAGTGATGTCTCGAGTCTAGAAAGAATAGAAACAAAGATTTTTATTACTGCAATAAA
Source organism: Adenophora triphylla var. japonica (assembly GCA_022495995.1). Classification (NCBI taxonomy): domain Eukaryota; kingdom Viridiplantae; phylum Streptophyta; class Magnoliopsida; order Asterales; family Campanulaceae; genus Adenophora; species Adenophora triphylla. Next base: position 254,648 of record JAFEMH010002869.1, read on the forward strand.
AAGACTCATAACATGGACTTGACAGACTCATGACCACATAAAAGACACTCTAGAACCTACGACGCTAACTGATTGACTTCGCCGCCTCTGGGCTTCTGCTGACATCACTGAAGAAGATCGGGGACAACATTGGGGCGAGCCTTCTCAACTTTTCCATCATCAACAAGTCTTTGAATGAGCATCTTCAGGGGAATACAATCGTTGGTTGTATGGCCAGGGAACTGGTGGTAGCAGCAATACTTGCTCTTATCCAGCTTTGGGTTGCGATGCATAGGGTGGTAAGTATCAAGGGGCTGGACCATCCCTGTCTTAACCAGACCATTAAATGCTTCTTCCGTAGTCATGCGAAGATCATCAAACTTCCGTGGCTGACGAGGTTGAAATTTCCCACTGCTTGGGCCAGTGCTTCCCCTCTGAAGGTTGTTGAAACTATTATCTTTTGGGACCCGGGAAACTGGATTGACCATCTTGGACTCATAACTATTAACATTACCGGTCTTGTCATCTGGGGTACGGTTGAAGAGTCGATTCTCGCTACGGGCTCCCATGCCTACCATCTCCCTTAAATTGGGGTACCAACCATTCCCAATAGCTTCACGGAGAACTGGCTTCACACATGAAAAAAAGATGTCCTTCTGATCTTGCAACAGAATTGGCTCGGGCAGCTCATTTAATTTGGCATTCCAACGCTTGTAGAAATCAGTAATGGACTCATCCTTCTTTTGGATTGTGCCGACCAAGTCATCTCTAGTTGTGCGCCACTCAAGATTCCCACGGTACTTTTCGAGAAAGGCCTCAGTAGTCTGACTCCAAGTAGCTCGAGCTTCTGACTTAAGATTTAGAAACCATGTCAAGGCAGGTCCTTTGAGTGTGAGATGGAAGTGTTGAGCCATAAATTCGGGAGTACAACCCATTGCCCCCATAGTCATCACGTATGTGTCCACATGAGTTTTCGGGCATGTCGAGCCATCAAATTGTATTTTGGGCATCTTGAACTTATAACGGAGAGGCTCTACTTGTCTTGGGTCAACAACCTTAAGTCCACTTGATCCTGCTGTCAACTTGTCAATTTGCTGCTGCATTTGTTTCAACAGTGTAGTTACCTTCGGAGTCATCCCGGGAAGCTGAGGAAGAGCGGGAGCAATAGTTGAAGAAGGCTCAAAACTGGCTGGTTGGAAGAGAGACGGATGAGCTGACCCAGAAGCTGGTGGTAGACTGAAGGGTGCTGGAGCTAACAGATAGTTAAACTGACCGGTTGGAGAATTCTGATTCTGCAGGGAAGCACTAGTGGGCAAGTAAGGAGCTGACCCCGGATATTGCAGAGGTGAGGAGCCAAAACCAAAAGCTGAATTCATTAAAGGCCGAGATTGATATCCCTGAGACTGAGGCTGTCTAGTAGGAAACTGCATAAATCCATCTCGGCTGAACTGATTCCCAGAGTAAGGATGCTGATTCGGATACTGGGCGTTACTCTGGAAGTGAGGACCATGAGACTGACCTTGCTGATACTGAGAACCTGGAAACCACAGACCTTGACTGTTCGAAAGCTGGGACCCAAATTGGCTTAGAGGCACGGAAGCATTGGGAAAGGGTGAGGAAGTCAAATCATGGAGGATCGGCTGTGTTCCTCCGACTGGACCAAAACTTGCTTGAGGGTTCACCGGCAGCCCCTGATTCTTAGCATAATTGGACTGTACACCCTGGGTCTGAGGCTGAAAAGGGAGAGAAACATTCCCGGCTCCTAGATCAGTGTCATTAACCTCGGTAATCTCTTCATAAGTTCCATCAGCGCGTCGGATCACAGCGATACCATGGCTTCTCATTGCATCCACGAACTTAGAATGTACTGCCTCTTCCCTGGCTTGAGCGAGTAATTGAGTCTCACGCTCTCTAGCTAGAGCGGCTTCCAATTTAGCCCTCATCTCTTCCATAGACAGACTATGCATGACTTGTTGATCCGCAGCAGATGAATCCTCAGATTGAGTGGTCATATCCTTTTCCGCACTAGACATCCCTGAAATCGAATCGGATGTAAGCTCTGCTGGCACTGCAACTGCCTCAAGATGCGAACTAAACGAGCCCCGAAAATCGAATCGCGTACCCAACTTGCCTTATCTGGAGAGGAGAGAGCGTGTATAAGGAGGAGGGTATAGAATTTTGAGAAGGTGTGGGAGAGGGAGGAGTACGGAAGGAGATGGACTCATGCAACACTTATTATTGTTCAAGTAGAAATCGGTGTTTTAAGTCCTAGAGACGGTTGGAAAAGGCTAATCCTTTATTCACACAATCTAAACCTCGGGGGAACCTATCGACACATCATCCAAAAATACACCAAATGCGTTGAGTCAAAATTAATAATAGGCCATCATACCTAATCAAAACCAAAGCATTTATGGGACGGACGAGTAGCCCCAATTTCTGGAAAAATTTGGGCAGCATAACGGGTATTCCTGGAGAATTTCAAGGAAAAATCCGGCATGACCTCTCGTCGGTGCACGTTGACAAAGCGACATGATCTCTCGTTAGAACATGCCGTGGGGACGACATGTCCTTTCGTGAAACCATGTTGCGTTGGCAACATGCCCACACATGCTAGGGTTTAGGGGAGGTACGAAAGTCTATTAAGAATTTTGAAATAACTCATTTTAGTGTATTTGAAAATGTCGTGTCAAAAACCAACCGTTTGGGTAAGGTTAAATGTGTGGCGCCACCTATAACGCGCTAGGGGGATAGGTTTGACATTAGGCGCTCAAGCGTAGGCGAATATTATCACCGTCCGCGATGCCGTCAATCGCACCCGAGGGTTCTAGATCTACGTGATGTAGTGTGCGGGATGGCTATCTTCCTTTATTTATGAAAATGATTTTTTTCTTTATTTTTTTATTTGAAAAGGGGTGATAAAAGAAAAAACAACACACACACGCTCCCACAGAGATACAATAATCAAGGATCAAGAATTCGATCATGGGGGACTGCCCCACAATCACAACCTGTACAAAGAAAACAAATCCTACAACTTGGCCTCTTCTGTCGCGTGACACAGGACAGCCATGGCATATTGTGTCGCGTGAAAGAAAAGGTCAATTCCAGAATCTGAACCAAAGAATCATAACCAGCCCCAGCCTCCAAGCAAAAGCAATAACTCAGCCCCAAGCCCCAGGCAACAGCAACACATACAACAAAGATGGGACACAAGGGGGGAAAGGAATAAAACAAAGCACATAAGATGCATATAAGCACATAAAATGTCACACAATCAAAGCACACACAAATGAATGAAATGGATGTTGAACAATAATGAAAGTTTGACCCACTTTTGAAAAACAAGTTTCAAGTCCCCAGCGGAGTCGCCACTGAATGTGCGCTCGCTCAAAAAAATAAAAAGGAGTCGCCACGCCGTTTTTAAGAGGAAACATTGAAAACCTTTTTGTAAGAGAAAATGGGTTCGGGGGTCAGGTTACGTGTTGGGAAGAACCGAGAGTTCACCCAACACGCCTCGTCCGTAGACGAGTCTTTCAATTGTTCAACATTCAAATCACCCAAATGTGTGTGCAAAGTGTGTATGACAATATATGTATAAAATGCATAAACGTGCTTTGTTTTATTACTCAACAAGGGGGAAATACAACTTGTAAGCCATTGACTCTGGGAGGCCACGTCCCACTTTACATCGAGGGCAAACAGAACTTACAACTGAAATATGGTCTCTGCAGATGGTCACCATGTGTCGCGTGACACAGGACATGCTTAGCACGATGTGTCGCGTGACACATGTTTACCGTTTGCAGGAACCTTACAAATTGAAACACAGATTCGACAGAAACCAATCCAAATCCCAACACAATATACAAAACAAATCAGAAACCAATGAATTAACAACAAATTAACCAAAGGAGTGTGGATATGGGGAGATCCACACTCCCTTGACAACCAAACGACAAATAGAATTCCAATCACATAATGAATATCAACCAAACCAAACTAAACAATTAAACAGAGAGATCGGCAGTTGGGACTTGATAATTGGGGGACGGATGGAGTCTAATTATCATGTCCGGGGAAATATCAATTGCAATGAAACAAATAAAAAGTGAATGCGAGATAGAGGTGAGGGAATTCGTTACCCTCGTAGTCCACGCTCCTTCAACCAAGTTAGGTGGAAGGATCTTCAATCAGCTTCACGGAACAAACTCACGAACTCGGATTGAAACGGTGAATTAACTCCAAGTGCCTGTACGTTGAACTAACTTGAGATCGGGAACAGAGGAGTTGACGGCAATTGGTTTTTTGGGTATAGAGAAGGGTGAAACCAGGTTAGGCAGGTTAGGTAACCGGTTTCAGGTGAGGAAGGATAACTGTTAGGGCCGGTGAAGATGGCGATTCCGGGAGAGAAGTTTGGTGGAAGCGGTTGTGGTTGGGATAGGCGGAGAAGATGGTGATGAAGCTTGGCGTCAGATTAGGAGGAAATTGAGAGGGACGGAGGTGGTGAACGGCTTTAGAATTGGAGCAGGGGCGGTGGACGGCGATTGGGTTGCGGTTTGAGGGAGGAACTAGGTGGAGGTTTGGCCGGAGAGCTCGCCAGTGAGGGATTTGGTGAGGAAGGTTGGGAGGGAGTAGATTGGGAAGCTTGGATTGAGATGAAAGTTGGGGCGGCAATGGAGAGGGAGTAGATCGCCGATTTGAGGGAGAGGTTTGGTTGAGGCTCAGGTGAGAATTAGGTTGCAAATTGATTGGGTTTGGTGAAGAGGTTGTCGCCGGCCGGAGATGACGGTGAGGACGATTGCAATTGGGGAAGTTGGAGAGGCCGCCGGTGATGGAGAGCTGAGGCTTCGTGGGAGGCAGAGCTAGGCGGCGATGGGCAATTTGAGGAAGAGGGAATGGTTAATTGGGATATGAGGGAGAGGAAGGTCAGTGGAGATGGAGATTTGGGGAGCAACGATGGTGGTTTGGGTGAAGGAAGCTTGGTTAGGTAGGAGCTTAGGGAGCTGCCATGGCTTTTGTGTATAGAGAGAGAGAGAGGAGAGAGAGAGAGTGGTTTTGCGGATAGAGAGAGATAGAGAGAATTAGAGAGAGAAGCTGAGTGTTTGTGTGTGGATTATGTGAGAGCCCCCAACAAATGAAATGGAATTTGGTATTTAAAGCGTAAATTGGGAATGAGTTTAATATGTCGCACGACCCAACGTCTCCAAATTCCATGCCTCAAACTGTCGCACGACGGGCCACGTCCATAATAGATTCTGGCGCCAAAACCAGATTCTGGAACATTCCGGGTTAATTCCCAAGAGGTCCAAACTGATTTATTCCCTTTAGGTCCTTTTGTCTGGGAAAAGTACTAAAAAATACTTCCTTCGCGGGAAACTTATAAAAAGTTCCCGGAAGTCTCAAAACGGACCGGGAATTTACCAAAATGCCCCTAAATGCAATTTTATCACATTAAAATGCATCTGGAAAGGTTGCGAATTTGGATTGGCGTACTTACATCAGCCATTTATGGTTCGGTCTAAACAATAAAAAGGGGCGATTAAGTCTCCATGAAATGCGTCCTAAACAACAATAAAGGATATTCAAGTTTTCATAAAACGGGTCCTAATCAATAAAGACGTCTGAAATTTCCATGAAATTGTGTCTTGATTAATTTCTAAGATAATATCTCTTGTTCATTACAAGTTAAAAACTTCTTGATGAGTTCAAGCACGGTCTACTCTTGACTCTGCTAACCTGCTACAAAGATCTAAAATACAATAAAATGCCTAATAAACTACTGTGTTTGCAAAAATGGCAATAAGGGAATCCTAAGAAAAGATCTGTCAGTCGTCATTCACTGAGTCTTCTTTGGTCTTCTTCCCTTTACCTCGACCCGTCGAGTTTTCTTTCTCTTCTTCTCCAAGATGTCGGTCTCCCTCATCCCGATCTCCGGTATCCTCACTGGAGCCTCCATCAAACCGATGTCAATAAGTGCCCTCTCAACACAGGCACGAGTCCGCACTTCCTCCCTCTGAGCCTCAGTCAAGGGAGCGACTTCAGAAAGCCTCTTATATCGAGCCTCCATATCTTTGATAAGGTCACCCGACTGGTTATGGTGACTCGCCTTAGCTTCGCCTCCTCGTAGTCCTGCTCGAGTCACCGTCAGTCCCCAATAAAGCCTGACGCCTCTCTCCCAATATGACCTGAGTCGCTCCCATCTCCCTCTCGTACCAATCCAAGTAGACCGTAGTCAAGATGGTACTCTTCCTGCTCCTGAGGATAGCCCTGGGTGGGAAAAGGTGTACGTCCAAGCCCTCGAGAAGAATGAGAAGCTGGCCGGATCCCTCATATCTAATGGCACCACCTCCATGGTATGGATGTCCTCCCAATCGCCCAATGGCTCCTGTAAGGCCCCGAACTTCCTGGATACCAATCAGGGTATGTAGAAGGATGACCAGCAGAACCCTGGAACCCTCACTATATAGGACTCCTGAAATGTCCTCCTGGTCTGCAACCTCCAGTGAGGTACCCACCAGCGAATATCCGAAGTGGATAACCTAGCCATCATCAGCTCCCAGTCACCCTGGTCCTGCTGTCGAGGTTAACCCCTCCAGGAAATCACCCAAGGGCACTGAGTCGGCAAAGCCCCTGGCAAAGCCCCGAGCCTCTCCTGCAGCCATAAAGTCAACACGGCCAGACTCCCAGACCTCATGAAACGGTCTCCTCTAGCCATCCTATCGATGCCATGCAGAGTCTCACCCAAAACCAATGGGACAATGTCCTTCCCAGCCCTGTAATCCCTAACCATGTCCAAGAGACCACCGTGACAGATCCCCACGGACTCAGCGGTGAACAGAGAAGAGAATGTGTAGAGGATAAATGCATCCATAGCCACCGTGGTCGTAGCCATATCCGGAGACCTGAACCTGCCTGGGATATCAGAAAGGTCAATCCTGTCCGGAGCTATCATTATCCCCTCAGCCTCTCCCAGAGATATGTGCAGAAAAGATGCCAACTTTGCCGCCATCGGCACATCTTCGATCAGAGGAATCGATATAGCCTCAATTTCTGGACCCCCAATCAAGGCTCGGAAGTCTTCATAGGTTGGGACAATCTCATTGTAAGAAAAGCAAGAACGTGTCTCCTGACGTCCCAAAACCTTGCCGTCGCTTCTCAAAAGGTCCCAATCGGGCGGGAGATCCCTCAAATGCCATAAAGATTTGATCTTGAAAGAAGAATCAAACAGCCCCTTGTGAGATTGAAAGTTATATCTCACCCAAGATTTAAGATCGGATGTAAAGCGGTATCTTTTCCCCTTTGCAATCTAACGGGCTTCTCCATTGTAAAATAATCAAAGTTGATGTCTTTAGGTCAAATATGTGCTCGGGAACAGCTTGGGACAAGTCTAGAGTGAAAATGAAATGAAATGGCCAAGCCTTGATTTTATTCTAAAAATAACTAGTCCAGATGTAACCGTGAGCCGCACGGCTTCATTTGCTCGTGTCCCGACCGCACGGCTTCATTAGCCTGATGTGAAAAAAAATTTGCAGCAACCAAGTTGCTGCCCAAAGGGAGTTTTCACCTCACTTTTCCAACAAAAACCTGTACAAAAACATATCCAAACACTAACCATGCAGTTATGTGTCATCACAAATCATTTTGGCCCAGTTTCAGCCCCAATTCCAAGCAAAAAACTGCCCCGAGGCTCAAGTAATATGTAAATTCATAAAGCATAAATTTAAAAAGCAAATAAAACATTAGTACATTGTTTTTGCCCCATCGGCGCCCAAATAAAGCAAAAAATAAACAAGTTGTGCATAAAATTGTTCATTGTTTGTTTTTCCTCCTAAATCGATTCTAGAGACCTCCTAGGCCTCCGATTCCTCCTCATCACTACTCAACTCATAAAGGCTCGCCTCTCTCATCAAGTCCTCACTGTCGCTCACATCAGAAAGATGAACATTCACATGCTCCAGGATGCCGGCATTGGGTCCCCGTCCCCGAGGCATGGCGCTAGAGGAGTACTCTGAAGCTGATGAGGTGGATGCCTTGCCCCCTACATGCCTCCTTTTGCGCACAGGCTCCTGCACATTCGCTGCAGCCTTTGAAGCGCAAGCCAGCTTCTTCAAAAGGGACCGACATACATCTTTCCAAATTTCTATTCTCGCCCGACCAAGCCATCGTAAGTGCGAGCTGGAACCCGAGAAAAAGAAAAGGAAATCTCGTAAAATCTTGAAATTGCAAAAGCAAAGAAGTCTAAAAAGGGAAAAGACCCTAAAGTGTACTTACAAGGCCGTCCAAGTGGCGAGTATACTGGGGCTCCCTAGTGTCGGGCACAGGTATCCTGAACCTCCTCGGTACCCCATCGACTACATTAGAAAGATGAGCAGGAGGCCTCGGCGGGTCAAGAGGCTCGGCCTCCCCATATCCCCGAGTGACAAATGCGCCTTCACTAGCTTCGTGGCGTCCTCGCCGCCGCTCCACAAAAGTAGCATAAAGGGTAGCCATGTCAAAATACTCCTCAGCTGCTACGCCTGCCTGATATCTCTCTATGTCATCCGCCGACCAATCCCTGGGCTGCAGCATCCGTGCTGGAGGATCATGAGGGGTAATGGTATCCAATGGAGGGATATGGCCATGCTGCCTAGAGAATCGGTCCCCCAGATAGATGATATCACATGTCAGCCCGGTCAACCATCGCCTCTGCCTCGTCGCCTCCACGGCCTCTCCTAGCAAAATCTCTGTATATCTCCCCCAAGGGTAAAAGTCCACTCCGTCGTGCCCATCCCTGTTGATGAATGTCCTCACCATCTTGTAATCAAAAGTGATCCGGGTCTTCCCGGTGAACTTATCCCTCACATCTCCCCTCCAGCGGATCATAGCGGGAAAGATGGTAGCATCGCTCTGTTGGTTCCACGGAAAGAACCCGATCACCTCACAAAACCAGACCTGCATGTTCAAAACATCAAAAGGGTCATTTTCTCTCTTAAAAGTCTCAAAGACAGAAAAGAAAAGAGAAAGGAAAGAAGGTGAGAATACCTCGAGAGCAAAAGAGAAGCAATCCATCGAAGCAGCCTTATTCCGGCTGTACAGATCCAGGGAAAAGTAAAGCTCTGCCAATCCGGCCTCGCCCCAAGAGACCGTCCCAATCCCGTCAACATCCTCCAAGGAGTCAAGAAGGCAAGTCATAGCCAGCGTCCCAGAATTGGCAAAAATGGTGACTGTCAGCATCAACCACACAAAGGCCCTCGCAAGCTGGTAGGCGACTCATTAGCAGCAAATTCCTGCATGCAGTTCTGGACTGCTACCTCCACATTCCTAGTCTCCATCCCGAGACCCTTAGGAATAAGCTCAAACCCAACCAAAGCTCTAAACTCCTCCGCCGTAATATGGTTCCTCCAGGTCACAGGCCTCCCGGTGAACTCAGAAGCCGCGATAGCAAAGTGAAATCTCGCAGCGTCCATGTCGCCTCCCCCTGCCTAAGGTGAAAGCTGTGGGTAGTGTCCCACCAGAACTCCGAGAGGGCCTGGATCAAGCCCTTGCTCTTCGAGGTAATGTGAATACCTCTGCCGATAGCCTCAATAAATAAATCCAGGCCGGTAGCCCTCACTAGCTGCTTGGGGTTCACCCCATCCTTCTCAAAATCAGGCATCCTCTGCCACAGCCTCACTGCAATCTCGGAAGGCCCCCTAGACTTGTTCTCCTGTAGACAAGCACAACAAAAGAAATGTGTCAGTCCTTCACCTCATTTCAAAAGCATGTATTCAAAAGTGCACATGTTTTCAAAAGAAAAGCATTCATAAAATTTTTCTAGCATCCTATGCGTAGAAAAAAGTGTCTTTCGTCACTTGAAAAGCATCGTGTCAAGCACATTGCTCTCCTAAGCACAAATTCACGATTTTCAAAATTATTTGCACATAAGCATTAATTTTTCTCAAAAAAAATGGCATGCATGAATCCTTTTCATCATCCAAAATCCCGTTTTAGCATCCATGATAAAAAATTGACCTAGTTCTAGAATATGCAAGGACTCCGTCACATCTTAGACAATTATTTTCCCAATTTATTTTCAAAAATGGGTCATTCTCATTATTTCTTAAGAAAATTGCACATGCATGATCGTTAATCTTCTTAGCCTCATAGGTTAATCATTAATATTCCAAAATCATCATCAAAAATCCTAGGAAAATTCAAGAAATTCTTAAAACTCGAGTCAAGCCCTAGAATCAATCAAAATTCAATCAAAATCGACGGAATTGAGCAAATTAAGAATGCTTACCCCAACCGATTGAGGATTCATCGATTTGTGCTCCCTCCTACCCGGATAGAGCTCCGATGGAGGCATAAGGAAGTCATACTTCCTCTCCGTGCGGACGAGCTCTTTCCTCCTCCTCCGAGCGGCCTCGGAGATGTTCCTTCTTGCTTGCCTTGGCATAGGATTCCCCTCCGGATCCATCTTAATCAATAGAAGCAAGGGAATTGAAGGATTTTGAAGAAATTCTCTCCCTCCTCTCTCTCTTCCTCGGCAGTAGATGGGCGGCAACAATGCCCAATGCCCGTTCAAATCTGTTTTAAATAATCTGGAAAAATCAGACTTCTAGCCGTACGGCTTCTTTTGCCCCCATCTTATGCTGGGCGGCTTCTTTCGCCCTGAGCAGAAATTACAGTTTTGCCCCTGGACTTCCCACTTGGACATATAATTCATGTTATCCTTTAACTAGGATAACTTCGTTTTCCAAAGGATATATGTTATCTCCTAAGCAAATAGATTTTCCTCCCCAGTCGCCTTCGTTACTTCCGTTATAACGGAATGACGCTAGGTGACAACCTCCGAATTGTCAGAACTCTAAACTTAAGCTACCTCTATCGCAGATTGAGAAGTACGCTCAAGTTCTCTAAACTTAAGCTACCTCTATCACAGATTGAGAAGTACGCTCAAGTTCTCTAAACTTAAGCTACCTCTATCACAGATTGAGAAGTACGCTCAAGTTCTCCAAACTTAAGCTACCTCTATCATGAATAGAGAAGTACGCTCAAGTTCTCCAAACTTAAGCTACCTCTATCACGAATAGAGAAGTACGCTCAAGTTCTCCAAACTTAAGCTACCTCTATCACGAATAGAGAAGTACGCTCAAGTTCTCCAAACTTAAGCTACCTCTATCACGAATAGAGAAGTACGCTCAAGTTCTCCAAACTTAAGCTACCTCTATCACAGATTGAGAAGTACGCTCAAGTTTTCCAAACTTCAGCTACCTCTATCTCCTCGATAGTGACGTAAGATTTAGTCACCTCAGGTGACAACCTCCATTAATTGTCAAAACCTCAAGGATCCTAGACATCGTTCCTAACTATCTAGTGATGCTTGAACTACGACTAAGGCTTGATTTCTCCGGGATACGTAGGTAGCCTTTCATAAAAGGTCCAGCCATCCGACCGCAGTGGTCACCCTTTTCCATCATCGCTCCTCAGTAGTGAGGCAGCCTTTCATAAAGTTCCAGCCATCAGACCACATTGGTCACCCCTTTGTCATTCATCACTCCTCGATAGTGAAGTAGCCCCTCATAGAGGTTCAGATATCCGACCACATCGGTCACTTCTAGCATATCCCCAGTAGGATCAATCGCCTGACCTCCTAGGTCACTTTCTCTTCTATTTTCCCAGCAAGAGACCAGCTTCTCTCTGCCATTCCCCTGTGGATCTTTTCTGAACTACGGCCTGGCTTGATTCCTCCAGGATACGTAGGTAGCCTTCCAAAGGTTCAGCCACTCGACCACCTTGGTCACCTAATCCATCTCGGCATTCGCCAGATCGGATCCTTTTCTATTATCGACAACCCCACTTGCCCTGCAAGTGACGTTGCCGAGGGGCTTCTGTAAGTACCCAAATCTGGCTCATGCCTTCCGGTTAAGTTTTCCGACAATTTCCCAGACTTTCCTAAAGTCCGGGAGCAATTCCGAAACTGTTCTGAACCTTCTAAGGAATGAAGGGACTGATTTAAATTAAAAGGGCACGTTTTCCTTAATATGGAAAACCTTCTAGAAGTGCCACCTTGCATGATTCTAGAAACATGCTGAGTCATACAGGATAATGCCGCACGGCTGCATTAGGAGAAAACTCCTAGCCGCACGGCCTCATTAGCCTTATCCAGACTGCCTATAAATAGAGCCCTCCTCTACCCATTTTGACACACAACAATATACCACATTCAGCATCAAAAGCTCTGTTCAAGCACTGTTGCGAAAATCCAAGAAGTTGAAGAGTGCCAAGAAGCCACCTCCCTCCTCCTTGAAGCCTTCCAAGTTGGTTCATCCACTAGGCAAAATCCAAAGAAGAAGAGTCACCACCATTGGTAACCTCTCACTCCCTTACCTTGCATTATACTTGTTCTATGTGATATAGTTGCTCCTTGCATTCATATATTGCTATTATCTTGCTTGGGACTTGGTATTTGTTATTAAAGATCCTATCTTTATTCATATAAATCATACCCCTCCCCCTTTGCATCCTTTGTATGAAATAAGCATCCTTTGCCCATAAAAATGTAATCTTTTGCATTAAAGGTGCATCCTTTGCACCTAAAAGTCCCTTTTTTACATAAAAATGATATCTTTATGCATCCTTTGCATATAAAAATATAATCTTTATATTCAAATTGCATCCTTTGCACCCTAAAACTCAATTCTATACATAAAAATGCATCCTTTGCATTAAAAATCATTTCTTTGCATAAAAAATGCATCCTTTATATTAAAGATCATTTCTTTACATGAAAATGCATCCTTTGCATTAAAAAATCCTTTCTTTACATGAAAATGCATCCTGCGCATTTAAAAATCTTATCTTTACATGAAAAAAGCATCATTTGCAATCAAAAGCATCCTTTGCACCCCAAAAATGTCATCTTTTCACTAAAAATATCATTTTTAACATGCATCCCCCTAGTCCCCAATTGGTACTTGATGCAACCTTCGGAACGGACCGGTGTAAAGATCCTATCTTTACATCGTTTCTTCCATTAAAGGTGCCAAAATCTCTTTAGAAAGGGATAAACCTTGAACCTATATCTCCGATTATCACTTGAGACGATCATGATAGCCCCAATATAAGCTCAATCGTCTCAAGGCGTAGGATTGATGGGCTAAGAACACTCCTTTTCTAAAGAACCTCATTTTGGACTATAAAAAAGAGTCCTTCTCTCGATCACGCAAGACCCAAGGTCAAATAGTGATGATCACAAGTCCAAGATGAGGACGGGATCAAAGTCCCGAACACATAAAAATCCAAGGAATCCCGAGCGACAACCAACTAAATGGTTTGTACGTCCGGAAGACAAATTGGGACATTCCCCCCCTCTTTTCAATACATGCACACAAGAAAGCATGCAAGCAAGCACGAAAAATGGAATCTAGGGAGACTTGCTACGGCAAGGCACCTTGGGTGAACGACGATCCGTTCTTCCCAAGGAGTAACTTAACCTCTGAACCCTAAAATCCTTTTTTTCAAAGTTTTGAGGAAATCAAAATGGCGTGGCGACTCCGTTTTTCAAATTAAACCGGATGTTTTCAAACTCGCGTGAATCTAATCTAAAAAAAAACAAAAAATTAGAATTTGGGCACACATTCACAGGTTCCAACATGGTGTCCTTCAAGCCCATATGTTGGAAAGCAGAATAGTACAGGATATCACGAGAGGCCCCCGTGTCAACAAGTAATCTTTCAGATTCCACATTATCAATCCGACCCTTTATCACCAAGGGTTGTTCACGGGCAGCACGGCTCCCTGCCAATTCATTGGGAGAAAAACTAATGACCTCTTCCGCCTTATGAATCCAATCAGGCACGTGGTATACTTTGCTTAGTTCATGGATCTAGTCCCTTAGCTTTCTGGTGGAAGTCACCTCTTCACGGATCACATGTAATTTGGCCCTAGGGGGCCTACGTTCTCCGTCCTCACTTTTATCATCATCTTCACTTTCCTTTTCCTTCCGCTTCCGCTTGCCATCCTTTTTCATGACATAGCGGTCTAGCTTTCCCTCGTCAACCCACCGTTGGATCATTTTCTTGAGGGCCCAACAGTTGTCAGTGGTGTGGCCATTGTCCTTGTGGAAATCACAGTATTTGGAAGTATCACGAGGAAACTTTGGTTTATCGCTCAGCGGACGAGGAGGTGGAAGATTTACAAGCTGCATGATCTTCAAGATGGGTTTGGTAAGAGGAGTGAATCCTTTGGGCTTCTCCGTGCTTCTTGTTCTATTCTTCCCCTTGGATCCCTTACCATTTGAATGTGCGCTCGCCCGAAAAAATAAAATTCGGTTTTCAAATGATGAAAAAGATTAGGAGTCGCCACGCCATGTTTAATGGTACACTTTGAAAAACCTTTTGAAAGAGAGATGGGTCCGGGGGTCAGGTTACGTGTTGGGAAGAACCGAGAGTTAACCCAACACGCCTCGTCCATGGACGAGTCTTTCTAATTAGACATCCAAATAAGTCAAAACATGTGCAAGCAATGATAATAGGCAAGTGCGATAAACATGAATTTTATTAAACAAATGAGATCATTACAACTTGTAGACCAATTGATCAGGGAGGTCACATCCCATTACAGCAAGGAGAACATATTACAACTGAAATCAAGTCTTCTGCAAAGGACCACTTATTTCGTGTGACACAGGACTCCTCATGTCCAAATATATCGCATGACACTACTGGTCACCTTGCAGAGACTTACAACACCCAGATTACAGCAATCTCAATGAACATAAAGTACAATTACAAACTGGATTTGAGCATTAAAACAACATAGTCACCCCAATCTGAATGACAAACAAACTAGCTAACAACTTACAACTGAAGGATGATCCCTGCAGATGGGCACGATGTGTCGCGTGACACAGGACTCCTAATGTCCAAGTGTGTCGCGTGGCACATGCTTACCATCTGCAGGAACCTTACAACTGAGAAACAGATTCAACAGATACCAAACTAGATCAATCAATTATACCAAGGCCAATCAGAACAACATGAATCAGAGAAAAATCAACCAAAGGAGTGTGGATATGGGAGATCTACACTCCCTTGACATCCAAATTGCAATTACAAGTAGATCACATCATGAATATGCAATTGGATTCAAGTAAACACAAACACAATTTAAACAGAGAGATTGCAGTTGCCACTTGATAATCTGAGGCAGATGGAGCCTGATTATCAAGTGGAGGGGAAGGAATCACAATGAAACAAATAGATGAGAGAGAGAGAGAGAGAGAGAGAGAGAGAGAGAGAGAGAGAGAGAGAGAGAGAATGAGATGTTACCCTTGTACTCCTCAACTTCCACACCAAGTTAGGTGCAAAAGTCTTCGATTCAACTTCTGAAATGGAGATTTAGATACGGATGGAGAGCTGGATTGAGGTCTTCAAGGTGTTTGGGAAGTATGGGGGTAATTGGGTATGAGGGATGAAGGAATTGGAGGGGAATTGGTTGGTTTTTTGTGTGGGAAGAGAGAGAGAGAGAGAGAGGTTCTGGAATGATTTCTGTAGAGTGACGTTAGGGAGTGAAAATTGGGATCCAGAAATGAGAGGGGTAGGGTCTTATTTATAGCTGCTGATCATGGTCACCTTGTGTCGCATGGCACTCTGTAACCACTTTCCAAGGCTTCGAGTTGTCGCGTGACAGGAAGTGCCACCAACCTTTTTGGCGCCAAATCTGGTTCTGGAACATTCTGGGATAATACCCAAAAAGTCCAAAATAGATTTATTCCCATTAGGTCCCTTGGCATGAGCAAAGTACAAAAAAGTACTTCCTTCGCGAGAAACTTATGGGATGTTTCCGAAAGTCTCGGAATAGACCGGGAATTTACCAAAATGCTCTCTAATGCAATTTTATCACATTAAAATGCACCTAAAAGGGTTGCAAATTGGATTGGTGTACTTATAGAGCCCCTCGGCAACGTCACTTATGGAAGAAGTGAGGTTGTCGATAAAATAAGACCCAATCCCAATGTGCGACTGGAAGATAAGGCGGAGGGCTGGACAGTGATCTGGGCGATTGGATGGCTGGACCTTTGGAGAAAGGATTCCTACGTATCCCCGGGAGGGAATCAAGCCAGTCGTAGTTCAGACTATTAGGAGGTGTCTGACCCAAAGAGACTATTAGGAGGCGTCTGACCCGAAGAGACCATTAGGAGGTGTCTGACCCGAAGAGACCATTAGGAGGTGTCTGACCCGAAGAGACCATTAGGAGGTGTCTGACCCAAAGAGACCATTAGGAGGTGTCTGACCCGGTTGAAGACTGTAAGGAGGTGTCGTAACCCAATTGAAGACTGTTAGGAGGCGTCTGACCCAAAGAGACCATTAGGAGGTGTCTAACCCAAAGAGATCATTAGGAGGTGTCTGACCCGGTTGAAGACTGTTAGGAGGCGTCTGAACCCAATTGAAGACTGTTAGGAGGCGTCTGAACCCGCTTGCGTGAGATGACCTGGAGAAATGATTTTTCGAGAATACTAGACATGATGATTTGACAGTTTGGACGAGACATGGTTTCATACCTGTGCTGTGCTTACCTGTAGCTGTCGGAGGGACTGATGCTACTGCTGATCTTGGAAGTTTGCAGCTGCCGGAGGGACTGATGCTACTGTTGTTGACGGTTGTGGCTGCCGGAGGGTCTCATGCCATTGCTGATATTTGACGTTTGCAGCAGCAGGAGGGACTGATGCTACTATTGTTGACATTGGAATGTTGCAGCTACCGGAGGGACTGATGCTACTGTTGTTGCCGATTGCCGGGTGCGGGGCGGTCTTTGTTGACTGTTGGTTGACTTAGGAATCTTGAACCTTACTTGATGTGACGCGGGTTCTGTTTGCTAGGGAACAAACTTTTGTTGTTGCCTTTGTTGGCGGGGCCGACGATCTTGATGCACATTGCTAGGGAGACTGATAGACTCGGGATTCTTTGTCTCGATTCTGCTTTGAGGGGCAATCTTTGGGCTTTGCTCAGTTGATTGTTGTACCTGCGGGGGAAAACAACACTCCAAGCACTATATCTAACTATGCTATTCTGTTAGCAAAAATTAAACTATGTTAGCTTGTTTGCACGAGTCTGTCCATTCTGGGGACGAGAGGAAAGAAATGCGGTTTTATTGTTTTGACAGGTTAGCCTTGCCGGGTTTGTACATGAGATTATGGAACTGTCTCGGGTGAGTGTGTATAGTGATACATATGGTGGGGGGACCCTCTCTCGTGCATTTACACGTGGGTGTGTGAGGTGTATTGCAGCGACGGCGCGTCAGAGAGTGCCACGGGGAAAAGACTTGCAAGACCCTGTTGTTGTCTGATGCTGACCAGGTGTGTCGCCCGACGTGAAGTGTTTGTTGTGCATGTTGTGTCGCACGACTGGACGAAGCTCGTAGCAGGTCCCTTTTAAAAATCAACTCAGGACTCATTTGCAGACATTTCCCTTTCAGCAGGAGAAACCCAGCAGCCCCAGCTTGACAGACAAGCGATTTCTGTGACCAAGGTTGAAACTTTCAATCACCATGGAGCACTATAACAGGGAAATAGCTTCTCGGGAGCATCAATTTCGTCAGGACTTCCTTGAAGTTTCGCATTATCACCGGAAGTATCATAGGGAGCTCATTGATGGGAGGTATAGTATGCCGTGTCTTTGGTCATTAAAAGATTGGAAGATTGACTGGGACTTGCTCTGGGCTGCATCCTGCTTTTGGGATTCGGAGAGGCATGTTTTCATTTTGTCTTACAATGATCTGACGCCGACCATAGAGGATTTCAGAGCTTTGACTGGTTTGAGGGAGTTGATGACCGTAGCATTCCCATGGGACAGACGGCCAGTTGTGGAGCAGTTATCAGACTTCTTGTGCCTGCCAGCAGATTAAGTGTCATCTATGATTCTGGATGATGGGTCCATAGACTTGACTCGGATGGCTAGATTGCGCTTGTCCAGCCCTGAGCTGTTCAATCTTTCTCCGTCTTTGGACATATTTATGCTATTTAGCTTGTCAGCTCACTATTTCTGTGGGTATATCGGAGTTTGTCTGGGCACACTGTTGGAGGTTGTCAGGCAACTCAGAGGCGATCGAGGTGTGGACACTTGTCAAATCCATTCTGGGTAGGGGGAGATGGACATTGTACCATTGTTACTGGCTGAGACCTACCACGATATTGACAGGCTAGCAGGAGGATCAAGCTTCATGGGTGCAGGAAGCCCTAGTTTATTATCTTTGTGGATTTTTTGAGCAATTGCGCTTGATCAAGCTTCATTGGTGAGCAGGCAGTATGGGTACCCTCAGCAGATTATCCGGGCTTTGAGAGAGAAGCTGATGACTGACGTTGTACCCTTCTTCGGCAGTCCAGAGGGATTACCTACTTGACCACAGAGTATCTGATTTGGTATGAGGAGCAACAGGGTCCGGTGCAGTTGGCGATAGAGGCTCGCCGTCGGGAATACTTGGGAGCAGACTACCCGACCAGCCGGTCTTTCAGAGATACAGAGGCCCAGGGGAACCCAGATAATGTTACCGGCGATGTTGCTGAGGACTACCGGAGGCAAGAGATCCGGAGAGCTGCTATGAGGGATGATCCGGAGGTGGTAGTTCGCAGAGAGGCCTTACGACAAGAAAGGGCTGCCAGGGCTGCTTTGAGGGAGACTGGTCTGATCGAACCACCGACACGCATTATACCTGAGCTGGGACGGGCTCAAATCGACTTATTTGACATTCCTAGGCCAAGGACCTCCCGGGGACCGAGGAAAAGGAAAGACAGAGGAACGAGTTCGGGAGCGGGGACGAGTTTCTAGACACTTTTCTGAGAGATAGGAGACTCTTTTGCTTGTACTTTGAGGGAGAGAATTATTTGTATGGAACTTGAGCATTCCTTGATTACTTAATGCAGACAAAATAGATGTTGAAAATTTATTGCCTTTTGTTCGCCGCAAGTTATTTGAAACAAAAGCAGGCCGTGTTTGAACTCATCAAAAAGAATATTAACTTAGAATGAACCTTTGAAAAGCCTTGGAACTGTAATCAAAACACATTTTAGCAAGATATGAGATTTTGCAGCATTTTAGACCGAACCACGAGTGGTTGCCTAGGCCGCCCATTTTTAGGGTTTTCAGTCTAGCTGGGTATATTCTTTTAGCACAGGGCGCATCCCTTATTTTTGCATGGACTGCCTTTTGAGAGGTTTTCAGTCTCATCTGGGATAATTTTATTGCACCTTTATTTTTATTTCATTTTTTAATTTTATTTTTATACAGAAGGGGAAAATACTCGATCAAACATAATACCGCCGCAACTTGTCTCCGTTGACGGGGTGCATGAACGGGTTGCCGTCCAGGTTTGTCAGCTGCATCGCTCCTCCGGAGAATATCTTCTTCACTAGAAACGGTCTGACCCAAACAGGTGCCCACTTGCCCAATGCACTACTTTGATTCAAGGGCTTCATCTTCAGGACCAGATCACCAACTTTGATGTCCCTGGGTTTCACTCTTTTGTCAAAAGCACGGGCCATTCTTTTCTGATATGCCCAGTTATGCTCCATGGCCTTTAATCTGCGTTCGTCTAACAGTGCCAATTCCTTGTACCGACTTTGGAGCCATTCAATCTCATTTACCTCATTCTCGAGCAATACCCTGAGGGATGGAATTTCAAGCTCGATGGGCATGACAGCCTCCATTCCGTAAGTCAAGGCATACGGGGTTGCACCGGTAGCAGTTCGAATTGAAGTGCGATAGCCCCACAATGCTAAATGCAGCTTCTCCGGCCAATCCCTTCCTCGCTCGGCCATCTTCTTTATGATTCTCTCCAGGTTCTTATTAGCAGCCTCAACAACACCATTTGTCTGCGGTCTATATGGTGAAGACTTATGGCGCTTGACCCTGTATTCAGTAAGCAGACGATCAGTTTCTCCCTCAAAATGGGTTCCATTGTCAGAAATGCTCTCATTCGGGACTCCGTAGCGGCAGAAGATATGTTCCTTTATGAAGCGAGCTACCTTCTTAGCTGTGAGCACTTTGTAGGACGCGACTTCCACCCATTTTGTGAAGTAGTCTACCGCAACCAAAACAAATGAGTGTCCATTGCTCCCTGATGGAGTTATCTTCCCGATGACATCGATCCCCCACGTTGCAAAGGGCCAAGGAGTTGTCATACAGTATAAATCATGAGGAGGAATGTGGTTTAGGTTGGAGAACCGCTGGCATTTATCACAAGTCCACACAAATTGAATACAATCAGTCTCCATAGTGATCCGTGGAGTAACCTGGCCTCGATAATGCCGCGCATAAGGGATCGAGCGTTCATGTGAGGTCCGCAGCGCCGTTGTGAACATCTTCCATTACTCTACGAGCTTTTTCTTTGCCGTCTGAGTAGGAGTGGGCAACCTTCCCTTTTCTTCCATAACTCATTACCAAGTATGACGTACTGTGCTGATAGCCTTTTCAAAGCTTGCAGGCTCTTGGCATGAATACCTTTTAAGTCTCCTTCTTTATCAACGGGGAAGGACGCTTCACCATGCTTGAGATATTGGAAGATCTGGTTGTACCACGGCTCATTGACGGTTTTGACCTCTATTTCACAACAATATGCAGGATTTTCTTGCCTACCGACCCTGAATTGTTTGATTGACTTTCCTTCTGGGATTTCTACCAAAGAGGCCATAGTAGCTAGTGCATCAGCAAATCTGTTCTTATCCCGCGGCAGGAACTGGAATGACACTTGCTTGAACTGGCCAACGAGCTCTGCAATGTAAGCATGATACTTCTGGAGACACGGATCTGCAGTTTTCCATCTATTGGCGGCTTGATTTATTATCAGCTGGGAATCACCAAACACTTCCAACTCATCCACATGTCGCTCAAGGGCAGCCTCAAGACTCAAAAAGTGGAAAAAGTGGCTCAGACATAGGGCCAAAAGTAGACAAAAAGAGGCAACTAGCTCATCCGCTCATCGGGAAGTAGCTCGTAGCTCTCTCTCCTGAGATTAGTTCCGGACTAGTTAGTTTAACCTTAGATTTACAAGCCGGAAGAACTCTCTAACCTTAAGGCCAAGTTCAATGTTTCCTAACCTAAACCTAAACCTGAAACTAAGAAGGACTTTCTCTACTGAGATTGGTTTCCGGCCACGGCTATACAAGCTTCATATTCGGCTGCATTGTTGGTAACCGAGAAGTTTAGCTTGATAGCTATGGGGGTATGCATGTCATTCGGGTCTACTAGTACCATCCCGGTGCCATTACCTCTTATGTTCTCTGCACCGTCAAAGAATAGCTTTCACCGGTTGCCACTTTCTACGACAAAAATCCCTTCATCTGGAAACTGGAGATCTGGTCCTTGGGCTTCTGTGCTGGGGGAGTCAGCCAATTGATCTGCCAAAGCCTGTCCCTTGATTGATTTCTGGATCACATATTTAATATCAAATTCAGCTAGGAAGAAGGTCCATTTTGCCAATCTGGTGGAAATGTTGCCTTTGTCACCCTGAAATAGGTATCTGATCGGGTCCATTTTGGAGACCAGATGTACTATGTGGGATAGCATGTAGTGATTTAGCTTTCCGACCACCCAAACTAGAGCTGCGCATGTCTTCTCTAGGGCAGAGTAATTCAACTCGCTACCTTAGAATTTGCGACTGACAAAATATATGGCATTCTCGACCTTGGAGTCCTTCTTCTCTTGCGCTAGCATGGTCCCAATGGCTGTGTCTGTGACCGTCAGGTATAGAAGTAGAGGCTTGCTCCCGTGAGGTGGATAAAGGATGGGAGGATTAACGAGATAAGTTTTGATTCTCTCGAAAGCTAGCTGGCATTCCTCGTTCCAAATCACTTCCTGATTCTTCTTCAATAGCTTAAAGATTGGCTCACACATGGAGGTCAGTTGGTTGATGAATTGGCTGATGTACTGTAGATGGCCCATGAAACCCTTTACCTCGGAGACAGTTCTGGGTGTCTTCATCTCAACAATTGCCTTGACTTTTCTGGGATCTACTTTGATGCCGCGCTCTGTGACCATATACCCCAAGACCTTGCCGCGGATAATCCCAAAGGTGCACTTGGCTGGATTTAACCTCATGGAGTGCTCATGAAGTCTGTTGAAGAACTTCCTTAAATCAGTGAAATGCTGTCCATCTGACCCTTTCGAGTGAATAATCATATCATCAACGTACACTTCAATCTCCTTATGGATCATGTCGTGGAACAGGGTGGTGACAGCCCTCTGGTAGGTAGCCCCGGCATTCTTCAGCCCAAACGGCATCACAGTGTAGCAATAAGTGCCCCAAGGAGTGGTAAATGCTGTCTTGTCTTGATCTTCCTCGACCATTTTAATCTGGTTATAACCCGCAAAGCCATCGACGAAGGACTTGACCTCATAGTTCGCTGTTGCATCTACCAGCATGTCAATGTTTGGCAAGGGGAAGTCATCTTTGGGACTAGCCTTGTTGAGATCCCGAAAGTCTACACAAACCCGTACTTTTCCGTTTGCCTTTGTGACTGTTACAATGTTTGCCAGCCAAGTCGGGTATTCGATCACTTTGATAAAGCCCACCCGTAGGAGTTTCTCAATCTCTTCTTTGACTTGTAAGGACCACTCGGGCTTGATCTGCCTCAGTTTCTGCTTGATCGGCTTAATCTCTGGATCCAGGGGTATCCGGTGCTCCACGATAGATGCATCAAATCCGAGCATGTCTTTGTAGGACCAGGCAAAGACGTCTACAAATTTTTTAAGCAACTCGATCAGGGCAACCCGGTCATCTCCGGAGAAGAAGTTACCTATTTGCGTTTCTTTGGGTTCCTCAGTTGTTCCCAGATTCACCGTTGTCAATACCTCATCGGCAGCTTGGGCCCGGCTTTCCTTTTGCTCGCAAACCTGCTTTGAATTATTTTCTAAAATTTGCTCATCTATTAAGTCCGCATTATCTTCAATTGAATCTGGCTTAATTATTTTTAAATCTTGATGATTATTTTTGGTTAAGCGTTTAATTGTTAGATTTGCAATCACGGGATACTCAGAAAGATCGACCATTTTATTCAGAGCGAACGGGTATACAGTGTCTACAACACGATGACGGTCTTCCGTCGTGAGGACGTCAGACCGATCGGAGGACTCAAACTCAATTACAAGGGACTCTGGGGAATGACTCAGGATACGGGGGAAAAACTTAGACGCAGAGGGATAAGGACGTGGCTTGAGCCCAAGCTTTTTGATCATAGTCTCCCTGTCAGTGACCGGTCCTTGGAATGAAGTCTAGTTCTGCAACGGCCTCTCTGTAACGGTCTTCAAACTGTTCAGATTCACAACAGGCTCCTTTTCAAATTCCAACATGGCCACAACCTCATTGTCAGAGGAAAAGTCAATCAAATCTCCGGGCTCTTCAGAAACAACAAACCCTTCTGCAGGTATCTCCTCTGTAAGCACACCGCTTTCAGGCTCTGACAGCCCCTGATCCTTGAACAGATCTGCCAAATCACCATCATTGTCTATAGGGTCTGCGTCGCGGATCTTGTGTATGACGAACTCATCCAGAGCTAGCTTCTCGAACTGGTTGACATAATCGGGCCCCCAGAAATGGTAGCTGCTCTCATATGTGGCAGTGACACCGGGTCTTCTGGGCATACTGATGAGCATTTCCTTTACTGGGTTCTGGCTGTTGGCAAACCTTCGAATTGTTCTCAACCTTTCTTCCACTTGGCTCAGCTTCAATTTCGAGCAGACGAACATTTCCCCATCCTCTTTGACAAAGTGCTTGTTTAAAGACCAGCTGTACGGGCGCATCTCAGGCCTCTTGTATCTCTTACCAGCAGCTGAGGTCATCTTTTCTTTAAACGCTTCAGTTTTCTCATACGCTTTGTCTTCTCCCGTCACCACATATCCCAGGCCTCGCCTGTTTCTCTTGGGTTCTGGCATCTCAAGCTTACATGGTCCCTGTTGTCGTTTTCCTAGCCCCAGGCCAGGAATGTTGCTCATGCCTCTCATCATTTTCAACACAGGTGGAATCTTGTCCGAGGAAGTTGTCAAATCTATAGTGCAGACCTGCCCTTTAGGCTTTTCGATCGTGAATCAACTGAGCATCAGGTTTTCCTGGTCAAGTTTGATTTCCATCACTGGCATGGTATTGGTACTGGTCTCCCCAATAGTGACGCTATCCCCATAAATGGTCGTCAGAACTCCATCTTGCACAAACTTCAAACACTGGTGGAGGGTAGATGCTACTGCCCCGATTTCATGAATCCATGGCCTACCCAATAGCGCTGAGAACGTGACAGGAATGTCGATAACCTGGAACTCTACTGCCATCTCCTTACTCCCAAATAACATATTCAAAGAGACTATCCCCAACACTGCCCTGGATGTCGAATCGTAGGCTTTATGGTTTGGTTGGATGGTTTAAGGTTCTGTGCGTCAATGTCTAGCATACTCATCATTTTGGCGGGAAGCACGTTCATGGCCGACCCATTGTCCACCAACACATGGGGGATTCGATGCCCCTCCAGTGGCACATTGATGTGTAGATACTCATTATGCTTCGAACCGTAAGCAGGCATATCAAGGTCTGTAAAAGTAATAATGTTTCCATACTGGGCTGTTCCGATTAATTGGCTGGCTTCATCTGGAGTGGCGTTGATAGACACCTTGGTTTTGGACAGAGCCTCTTCCAATTTTAGCTTGTGGGGGTAGGAGGATGTGAGCAGAGACCATAAAGATATATCAGCCTGGGTTCTCTTTAACTGTGTCAAAATCGGGTCTTCGCGGATTTCCTCACTTCCTGCTGATTTGTAGGGATCTTGAGAGGCCTGGGGATTCGAAACCGCAACTCCCTTGCCTTTCCCAGATGGATTAGCGCTATCCATTCCCAACATTCTTCCAGATCGAGTCAACAAATTAACCTCTTGATCATTTTCAACAACAAAATTTTTACTGGCCTCTTTGAGTTTGGCTAGTGTAATTGGAGCAGGACGAATGCCGTATGGCCACGCTGCCTATCTTATCTCATTCAAGGACAATGGCGCCTCCACATTAGCTGCTATCCTGAGTTCCTCCAAAGAGATTGGGGAATCTCTAGGAACCATAGAGGATATAGCATTGACAACCAAACGCTCTTCATAATCATCATAATCAACAGCATTATTCAAATCATACAGATCATCAAGATACAAGACATAGCAAAAGTTGTCTTTCATTTCATTGGAACAGGGAATTACATCAGTCATAACCTCATTACAATCACCACTAAAATTTCCATTTACAGACTCTCCAAACTCTATTACATTGACGAAGTAATCTTGACCAAAGTCGATGAGATTCATGTTGTTGCTGGGCAAAGGGTTGCTGACGACGTTAGGACGAGGGGACTTTTCAATCTTCTTTTCATCTACAAGCCCTTGGATAATCTGGCTTGTCACTTAGAGTCAAACCCGGAACTGGGAATAGCAGAGCTCACGAGTTGAGAAGGCAGATGCCCGGGAATTCGGGAAGCGAATCTAATGGGCAAGGCGGCGAGGAAGACCAAAAGTGCGGGGATGCTGATATTGCTATCCAACAAATGGCGACCGAAATTTGGGAATCTTGTTCCGTACATGTCTGTAACCATTGGCCCGAACATTTGGGATTACGGGGGAGGCTGAAGCGGCCCGACCTCCAAACCGACCAAGAGTAGAAAATGCGGTATTGCGATGCAGGAGCTGAATACGGGGTGGAACCATACGGGTGTTGAGTGAGAGGAGAGCAAGCTGCGGGGCGAGGAAAGTTGCCTTGGAGGCGAGATTGCGGATGCGTGTGAATACTTGTCTTGACAAATCGATTCCACGAAAGACGAGCGGCCATTCTATTGCGAGATTAGGCCGGACCACACCGATAGCTGACGGGATACATGCGGCCCGGGGTTGGGAGTAACTTGCTTGGAGCGAGATCCGTCTTGACCTCGCGGCGTTGGGGGCGTTGGGAGCTGGAGAGGAAGTGAGGTCGAATAAGTTCGATGGTTGGCCACCACTCTTGTTGACACCCTGCTGAACAACTTGGTTATGCACTTGAGAGGATGGGGGAGGGAACCTTCCTTGGGCATTCACAATCATTCCTGGGGATGGCATTTGATCGGGGCGCGGGGCATAGCTCATGGGAGGAGGCATAGCATTGTAATTTGGCTGAGCTGGTTTGGGCGGGGAGAAAGCGGATCCAATCCGTTGTTGCCCTCTTCGCAATTTCCTCATAAGAACCATCTTCTCGTGAGTACTACGATTCCAGGGAGCCCTGTGGCCTCAACAAAGCGGTTATGAGCTTCTTTCCTCTCTGGGTCTTGGCATTCGAGCCAACAAGCGGGCCTCACGTTCCACAGTCAAGCGGCTTCAAAGTTATCCTCAACTCTTACGCGACATGTCGTTCAAACCCGATTGACCCATTGAAACCGAACCTCCGGGCGAGCGGCGAACATGAACATATCACCATTCCCGGCCATATCTGATTACGAACGACTAAAGCTTTCGAAACTGCTTGAACTTCTTTGACAACCGGACCAAACGAGCTCCTGGAACGAGATGAGCGGATCCCGACTCGCCGTAGGCTGCGGGGGTAGATACGGGTTTATAAGGTAGGGAAGGAAGAAGACTTTTGAGGAAATACGGGAGAGGGAAAGGAAAAGGGGGACAGACTCGCGCAAACAATTTATTTATCTTCAAGTATAAATCGGTGTTTTAATCCTAAGTACGGTTGGGAAAGGAGAAGGCTTTATTTACGCAAACTAAACCTTGGGGAAGCCTACGGACACAACGTTCAAATTACACTAAATGCTTTGTATTTGAAATTAATAATAGGTAATGATACCTAAACAAGACCTAACACGATGTGAGACAGACGAGTGGTCCAAATTTTTGGGGAAATTTGGGCAGCATAACGGGTATTCTCGAAGAATTTCCAAGAAAAATCCGACATGACCTCTCGTCGGTGCACTGTGACAATGCGGCATGATCTCTCGTTTAGGACACGCCACGGGAGTGACATGTCCCCACGTGAAACCATGTTGCATTGACAACATGCCCACAAGGTGCAAGGTTTTGGGGAAGGTATAAGGACCTATTGCAAATTTCAAAAAACAATTCATTTTGGTGTGATTATAACGTTGTATCAAAAACCAACCGTGGGTAAGGTTTAAGTGTGGCGCCACCTATAACGCGCTAGGGGGATGGGTTTGACATTAGGCGCTCAAGCGTAGGCGAAATTTATGGCCGTCCGCGATGCCGTCAATCCCACCCGAGGGTTCTAAATCTATGTGGTGTAGTGTGCGGATGACTATATTCTTTTATTTACGAAAATCAAAAAAATTTATTTTATTATTTTATTTACTTTAAAAGAAAAAGAGAAAACTCACACACTCTCACAGGGAACAAGGGGGACAACAATCAACTGAGCCAACTTTGATTCAAGGGACTGCCCTCAAACCAGCACCTGAAACATGTCCAGTGACCATTCCTGTCGCGTGACACAGGACATCAAGGCAAAGATGTCGCACGACTGTGACGATCAGAACCAGAATTCCCTGCAAAATGAAGTCAGCCCCTGCCTCTCCTCGGCAAGGAACAAAGCAACACAACAAAGCATAATACAATAGCCACAAGGAAGCACACAAAAGGCACACAAGTCGTAAAATCTCATAAAAATGCATGTACCGCACAAGATTATCAAAAATGCACATAAGATGAATACATTAGATGTCTAAGTGAACGAAAGCATGACCCTCTTAGTTTTGAAAAACAGGTTTTCAAAAGTGTCCCCAGCGGAGTCGCCACTGAATGTGCGCTCGCCCGAAAAAATAAAATTCGGTTTTCAAATGATGAAAAAGATTAGGAGTCCCAACGCCATGTTTAAAGGTACACTTTGAAAAACTTTTTGAAAGAGAGATGGGTCCAGGGGTCAGGTTACGTGTTGGGAAGAACCGAGAGTTCACCCAACACGCCTCGTCCATGGACGAGTCTTTCTAATTAGACATCCAAATAAGTCAAAACATGTGCAAGCAATGATAATAGGCAAAGCGATAAAAATGAATTTTATTAAACAAATGAGATCATTACAACTTGTAGACCAATTGATCAGGGAGGCCACATCCCATTACAGCAAGGAGAACAGATTACAACTGAAATCAGAGTCTTCGCAAAAAGACACTTATGTCGCGTGACACGGGACTCCTCATGTCCAAATGTGTCGCGTGACACCGGTCTTACCTTGCGAGAGACTTACAACACCCAGATTACAGCAATCTCAATGAAAACAAAGCACAATTACAAACTGGATTTGAGCATTAAAACAACATAGTCACCCCAATCTGAATCACAAACAAACTAGCTAATAACTTACAACTGAAGGATGATCCCTGCAGATGGGCACGATGTGTCGCGTGACACAGGACTCCTAATGTCCAAGTGTGTCGCGTGACACATGCTTACCATCTGCAGGAACCTTACAACTGAGAAACAGATTCAACAGATACCAAACTAGATCAATCAATTATACCAAGGCCAATCAGAACAACATGAATCAGAGACAAATCAACCAAAGGAGTGTGGATATGGGAGATCCATACTCCCTTGACATCCAAATTGCAATTACAAGTAGATCACATCATGAATATGCAATTGGATTCAAGTAAACACAAACACAATTTAAACAGAGAGATTGTAGTTGCCACTTGATAATCTGAGGCAGATGGAGCCTGATTATCAAGTGGAGGGGAAGGAATCACAATGAAACAAATAGATGAGAGAGAGAGAGAGAATAGAGAGAGAGAGAGAGAGAGAGAGAGAGAGAGAGAGAGAGAATGAGTTGTTACCCTTGTAGTCCTCAACTTCCACACCAAGTTAGGTGCAAAAGTCTTTGATTCAACTTCTGAAATGGAGATTTAGACATGGATGGAGAGCTGGATTGAGGTCTTCAAGGTGTTTGGGAAGTATGGGGGTAATTGGGTATGAGGGATGAAGGAATTGGAGGGTAATTGGTTGGTTTTTTGTGTGGGAAGAGAGAGAGAGAGAGGTTCTGGAATGATTTCTGCAGAGTGACGTTAGGGAGTGAAAATTGGGATCCAGAAATGAGAGGGGTAGGGTCTTATTTATAGCTGCTGATCATGGTCACCTTGTGTCGCATGGCACTCTGTAACCACTTTCCAAGGCTTCGAGTTGTCGCGTGACAGGAAGTGCCACCAACTGTTTTTGGCGCCAAATCTGGTTCTGGAATATTCTGGGATAATACCCAAAAAGTCCAAAACAGTTTTATTCCCTTTAGGTCCCTTGGCATGAGCAAAGTACAAAAAAGTACTTCCTTCGCGAGAAACTTATGGGATGTTTCCGAAAGTCTCGGAATAGACCGGGAATTTACCAAAACGCTCCCTAATGCAATTTATCACATTAAAATGCACCTAAAAGGGTTGCGAATTGGATTGGCATACTTACACCATTCCCATTGTCATTCTGGCGAGTGCCAGTCGCTTCTGGTTCCGCCTTGTCTGATCCCCTTTTCTTGCTTTTATCCTCAGCCACTGCAATGGCGTAAGACACTTGGTACAATTCAGACTTGGACTTAGGTTCTCGGGCGTAGAGTTCATAGATGAGGGGACCGGATTTTAATCCGGAGTTGAAACAAACAATAACCTCCCTGTCAGTGAGGCTTTCTTCCACCTGGTCCGCCATTTTGCGAAATCAATTGTAATAACTGAGGGTGGTTTCCCCCTTCCCTTGCTCGATATTGGCAAGGTCGGTCAATCTCATCTTTCTCCTTCCAGCCATGGCAAAGTGGTTCAAAAATATTCTCCTCATGCCTCTCCAGCTATCGATGCAACCTTTTTTCAGCTCACGGAACCAGGTCAAGGCTGTTCCGGAGAAGGTGCTCGCGAAAGCTTTACAGAGCATGTCATCAGCTATAGTGAGGAGGTTTATGGTTTGTTCGAAACTTTGCACATGGTCTTTCGCATCGGTGGTTCCGTTGTACTTTTCAAAGCTCGGGACCTTAAAGTGAGGATTTGGTGGCGCAGCGGTTATCCTCTGGGAGAACGGATGAGTTGACCAGTCGAAGTCATCGTCATCAACCTTCTTTCCCATCTCCATGTCATCAAGTCTCTGTTTCAAGAGTTCCCATTGTCTGGTTTCCACTCCCTTATCGTTGCTAGAGTGGGTGCTGCGTTGGGAGCTACGGGTCGATTTATCCTTGGGATGGCCATTCACTCTACTGTTTTCCGCATCATTTCGGTGGCTGTCACGCTTAGATGGCGCCTTATTTTGTCTTGGCTCCAGCTCGTGACCACCAAGTAACATTCTGTATGGTTCAGGTGTTCTCGGTCGTACAAATTCACGAGGACGAGGACGGGGAGAGTCCCTTCGAGGACGAGGAGAATCATGGCGAGGTCGATGGGGTCGAGGAGACCTGGGACGACGAGGTGCCATGACGAGACGAGGAGGAGATAAAATCTTGGTTAGACTTAGCCTCGTCCTCAGGTCCCTTGAATTCACTTCCTGTTCCCTGGAACTCAACTGGCTTCTCAGGTCAACCACCTGGTCTTTCTTCTGATTGTTATGCCGAGGACGGGGAGGATCTCGAAGGGCCTGCTTAGTTGGTACAGCAGGATCGAGGGGAGGACCTCGTCGCTCACCTTGCTCCCTTCCACGAGAATTGCCCATCGACGGCAACATGAATTCAGCCATGGAATTGTCTGGATCTAATTGCAAAAGAGCAGCATGTGTCTCATACATCCGTTGCATTGTCTCCATCTGTCTATGTAGCAAAATGCGTCGGTCAACGGGCTGAGTGCCTTCTGCTTGGCCGACGTCGGCATTCTTCGCTGCCTTCCTTCCCATTCGTTTCCCCCGAGGACGAGTAGGACGAGGAAGGTTAGCACCTGCTCCCTCGGCATTTGGCTGCCCCATGGAACGAAGAGTCATGGCGAGGGGAGGTGGTCCTTCGGGCTGAGGTGGAGGAGGAGGAAGCTCCTCGGCATTGGGGTTAACCCCGTTCACTTGAGTCTGTTCCTCGGCAGTAACACTTGTAAATCGTCCGTCCTCAATAGCAAATCAGTAATTGTAATAAACAAATTACCAATTGGGCGAATTTCACAACAACAAAAATTTCCAGCCAAACTTTGGGGCAAAATTCAACGCCAAAACGAAATTGCAGATCGCAATTTGATAACGCCAAACTTTTCGGTCAAAAACGCTAGTTCCAAGCAAAAACTGGGCGAATTACGGCTAGATCTGCAGAATTCGGCCAAAATTGGAACATAGCCAAACGGAACAGAATTTTCCGTTGAATAAAAAACAATTCCGGCAAGAATCAAGCTTCAGGCGAACTTTTTCCAGGCCAAATAAAGGGTGTTTGAATCGATTTCCCGGCAATGGAACCAATTGATGATGCCAAAATCGTCAAATCAGCCCGAATCCAAGCGATCGTCTGTTCCGGAGATTGCTAGGCCTGAAAATAAGACAAAACACGTAAACTAAGTCGGGGCTTGACCGGCGAAGGCCCTTCGGCGTGAGAGTAAGTCACGGTTTTGTGGTGAGAAACTAAATTGACAGAGTTTCGGTATCTAAAAAGTAACGTACCAAAATATTGAGATTATGACTTGTATTTATAGGGATGGATATATGGAATCCATGTTGAACTTGGACTGTAAAGAGATAAGATATAATCCTATGAGAATTATATCTGTTAAGGAGTCATTATTTGACTTGACTTGATGTAGATGGTTACAATCTTGATTGGATAATAACTGTGGAATCCTTGTTTGAATAGGACTGCTCAATCTGCTTGCCGGATGGCCGAGGATCGTGAATGTCTTACCTCGGCGTATGTGTGTAAGCCGAGGTGCATGATTTAGCTTCCTCGTCAATTGACTATCTGTCGGTATGTGAACATGCCGAGATGCATGATTCTGTCTCCTCGTCATATGAAGATATGCCGAGGTAAGAACTTTTCTCTCCTCGTCGTTTGTGACGTCTAGGAGCATGATGAGCCAAGGAAATAGTATGAAGAGCCCATGATCGATGTTAAAGCCGAGGAGATACCCTTCGGCATACGAGGAGGGTAACCTCGGCACTTGTAATTGGGGCATCTATACTTGTATATTGGGCCTTGGCTGGCTTTGTTGATGACGAGATACGAGGAACGAGGAAGCCCATTGTTGTCTCTCGTAACTGGTATATAGATTATGTTTATAGCCCAATCTATTTGGGACCAACTTGGGCAAACCCATGTTCGTATCTCGGTTTATACTGTTAATCTGGTTTGGTCTAGACAAGGAGAAAGGAATTCACTGTGCCGCTTGGCCAAAACTCTGCCTCCCAAAAAACTTTGGAGGCTTGGGCCTAAGACACATGGGAGCCTTTAACCAGGCATGTCTTGCAAAAACAGCTTAGAGAGTATTCAAACATCCGTTGTCCCTTTTAAACCAAACCCTAAAAGCTAGATACTTCCCAAAATCAGACTTCCTAAAATCCCTAAATTCTAGCCGATCTTCTTGGGGATGGAGAAGTATTTTATGCACTCACTGATAATTGGATCCAAAACTCTTCTGGAACCATTACCATGCCCAACCTAACTGAAAGCATACATAATCTTCGACTTTCAGACCTTATCTACCCTATCAGGAAGTCATGGCAAACCCCATTTGTACACCTCCTATTTACCTCGGACAATGCAAACAAAATTCTATCAACCTTCATTCCAAGATCGGGTAATGATATCCAAATTTGGATTCACGCGCCTACTTGGGAGTATTCGACAAAGAGTGGATACTATATTGCACTTGCAAAGGATAAAGATACCACAAAACTTTTTCACAGCCAAACCATTACACATCGAAAATTGACTTGGAAAACAATCTGGCACCTTCCCATAAAGCCAAAAATAAAATTCTTTATTTGGAGACTTCTAAGCAAAGCAGAACTCGGTCCCTTGAATGTAAAAGATGTGGACAATAAGAAGAATCCGATTTCCACCTCTTCTTCTCATGCTGGGCCTCAAAACATGTTTGGGAAAACTCACACATCGAATTCCCTCAACTACCAAACAATTTCATCTATCATGTGATGATCGACTAGTTAGGCCCTTGGTTAATTGGCCAGGATAAGATGGATTCTTGTCTTACAACCTTCATTCTTTGGGAAATTTGGCTAAATCGAAACCAAATCATTTCAACCAAGGAAGACCAAGAATGGATCATATCCTCAATCGAGCTATCTCCCACCTCCAAAAAGTGCGAAACAGAGAGCAAGAGGAGAGGCAAAACAACAAATACAGAATAGATCAACAAAAACGTCGACGAGTATCAAAGCAGAAGGCCTAGCGATCCTTGTAGGTCTCTAATGGGCGACAAAACATGGATTTCAAAATAAATATAACGATTCTAACTAATGCTGAGACTGCGATTAAAAGTATCGAAAGAAAAATGACTCCCCGTTACTCATTAGAAGAAATTCTTCTAGATATCCATTTTTATATTTCAAAATGCTCTAGTTTTTGAATTAAAAAAAAAAAAAGTTAATAGAACAGTAATTCAATTAGCATATATCAATGCTCAACATGCTAGGAAAATATACCAACAATTTATAGGCCGTGAGCTTACATTCTCCTATTAATAATAGACGATGTTTCCTAAAAAAAAAAAAAAAAAAAAAAAAAAAAACTATATACACCACATGTCTGCAAAAATACCATGAAGCTTCATCTCATTTAAAAGTTGTCAAGCAACAAGGAATTGATCCATGTTAGGCTTGTTAGCCTTTTCTCTTTATAAAAGGGGAGATGGCACAATTGAAAGTCAGCCAATAGGAAGGATGCTGCCAACTTTACACTTGGATTACCAAAAATAATGACAACTTAATTGCTAGAAATTAAAAAGCTCTTGTTTCTTTTCTCCTCCTTTCCTTTTAGCCACTCCATCCTTCTTGTCAGCTAAGCTTCATCACATTCCATGCTTAGAAAGAGAACGACAGGCGTAGGCGTACATAATAATAATAATAATAAAAAAAGAATATTTTTATGCTTGGTTTCAGACGCTCAAGCCATCGAATCCACATTGCTTGTATGTGAGAGCTTGCTTTTTTGGGCTGATTACTATTGCACAATCAACCGATACCTGCATCCGTACAATTTCAGTTAGAATCATGTCTATGTCTATGGACAACAGAGAAAGAGAAGGCGGGGGTTTGAAGATTCATTACCAGAGAGTGACTCATGGCCCACACTCAAATATATTTTATTCAAACCCATGGTGTACCTTTTTATAATTTATTTTTTCCCCTAGCTGTTTATGACTTTCTTTTTAACTGAATATTAAACAATTTATAATTTACACAAATGATTGTTGACGAGATTTGTCAATATCCTTTCCATGTTGATAATGTAAAATTAGGTAGGCTAATATTTTCTTAACATAATTATAGGAATTTGATAGACTTCTTGGTGGGCAAGAATCTCACAATGTATATATTACATGTACACGACATTTGTAAAAGGCAAGGAAAATAATTTGTTCAATTTTCTCCTTCGCATACTCTCGGTTTCAACTTGGTATCAGAGCTGAGCCGATCCAACCATGACAAACATTAGTGGTGAGAAGAAAGCCATGGATGAGAGACGCTCACCCTATTTCTTGTCGACAAGTGACAACCCGGGGCAAATTATCACCCACGTTCAACTTAAGGGTGATAATTATGAAGAATGGGCGTGTGTTTTAAGGGATCATTGCGGGCTAAGACGAAGCATGGATTCATTGATGGGACGATCGAGATGCCGAAGGAGGAGGACGAGATCGACCAATGGATGACTGTCAACTCAATGGTGGTTTCATGGATCTTCAATACCATTGACCCATCATTGAGATCCACCGTGACATATACGGAGGAGGCAAAGACTTTGTGGGATGATTTGAGGGAGAGATTTTCCGTTGGTAATGGACCACGGACTCAACAAATCAAGGCGGATTTAGCCAATTGTAGACAAGAGAAGGACGGAAGTGTGGCCGTGTATTATGGCCGGATCAAGAAGCTGTGGGATGATCTCAATGATTTTGAGACATTGCCCATCTGTTCGTGTAGTGGATGCAGATGCAATCTTTGAGCCACGCTGACCAAACAACGTGAGGATGAACGAGTATATCAGTTTGTTATGGGACTAGAAACACCGAAGTTTGAAAACGTGAAGTCTTCCATCCTGAACACAGAACCATTGCCTAATGTTAATAAAGCATATTCCATGGTTGTAGAGCCGCACTGTTAGTTTCTTTCTTTCAGCAGTTGGGAACAATTTGGTCACACGAAAGTGGTTAGGCACCTTTGTCGGCACATATGGTTCGGGGGAAAGAAAAGATGGGAACAATATTATTTGTTCTAACTGTAAAAAGAAAGGACACGGTGTGGAATCGTGATACAAACTAGTGGGTTACCCAAAATGGTGGGGAGAGCAGCGTATGAAGAACAACAAAGAGAGAAGTGGAGGACAATTCTTTTCAACGGGAAAGGATCAAAGAAGGTTCAGCACAAAGGCTAACACAACATAGTTTGATGATGCAGATCAGGCTCGTGCCTTGGGATTTACAGCAGAGCAATGGAGTCACTTTCAGAATTATGTGCAGACACAAGTGCAGTCAACTAGCCTCACAACTGATTGCACAACTGGACATCTGAACGGTAAGATAAACAATGACCCTTGGCTTGTCGAAAGTAGGGCCAATCGACACATGACAGGGAACATCTCTCTGCTTAAACGTATTCATGATATTGAGGCTAACCATATAGGTCTGCCTAATGGAAAATATGTCGTGGCCACGAAAGAAGGTGACATTGACATAGAAAAAGGATAATAACTCTATTGAGATTTTTGATTTAATTCATTGTGACATATGGGGTGACTATCGTAAGCTTGCTATGAGTGGTGCAAATTATTTTTTGACCATTGTGGATGATTGCTCTCGGAACGTATGGGTTTATCTAATTCATCACAAGAGTGATAATGGCAAGGAGTTTATGTGTTTAACAAAAGATTTTCTTGAACATGGTATTGAACATCATACTACTTGAATTCGCACGTCACAACAAAATGGGAGGGTTGAGCGTAAACTTCGTCACCTCTTGAATGTGTCTCGTGCCTTGATGTTTCAAGCCAAATTGCCTGTAAAGTTTTGGGGTGAGTGTGTTTTGGCCGCCGGTTACTTAATAAATCAACACCCCCAAAACTATTATATGGAAAAACCCCCTATGAAATCATTTTTGGAAAACCACCTTCCTACCAAAATATCAAAAAAAAATTGGGTCTCTGTGTTACGTGCACTATTCTAGGAGGGACAATGATAAGTTTGCCGGTCGTAGTAGAAAATGTGTTTTCCTGGGATATCCCTATGGGAAAAAGGGATGGTTGGTATATGATCTTGATGAACACAAGACACTTGTCTCTAGAGATGTTTTTGTTGAGAAAGAGTTTCCGTTTGCTAGCATGAGAACTAGTTCAGATGAAGCATGCACAGATTCGGATATATTCCTCTGTCCAACGTTTGATATGGATACCTGTGAGAAAGACAATATTGGTGTAACTACTGAGGTGCACAGACGATTGTGAACGATTGATCGAACAAGTGGCTGAACAACAAGCTGAACAACTAGCAGTCAATGATATGACTGACGTTGTGTCTGAACAATTGACCGCACAAGTGGCTGCACAACGAGTTGATCAGGTTATTGAAATTGTTATTCACCTTGTAGATGATGAGATCTTGGGTCGAGGACAGCGCGCTAGGGTGCCTTCCACTAGGGCTGTTACACGAAACGAGCCGGTTCGAGCTCGGCTCGGGTTCGACTCGAAAAAAATTCGAGTTCGAGTGGGCTCGAGTTGAACTCGAGCTCGAGCTCGAACCGATTTTTAAGCTCGTCATTTTTTTTAGCTCGGCTCGCGTTCGGCTCGTATGTTCGATGAGCTATGTTCGAGATCGACTCGTTTGAGCTCGACTCGGGCTCGGCTCGTTAAAAGCTCGAATGAATTTTAGTATATATATATATATATATATATATATATATATATATATATATATATATATATATATATATAGACACACACACATATATATGTATATATATACACACACACACACATATATATATATAAATGCTCGTTTAGGCTCGAGTTCGATTACAACTCGAATTAGGGCTCGATAAAGCTTGTTTGATTTCAGATTTTTTTCAAAAAATAAGTCGAAGCTCGAGCTCGGCACGTTAATACTCGAGTTCGAACAGCTCGCGAGCCAGTTCGCGAAAAGCTCGAAACTTGATTCGAGCCGAGTTCGAACAGGAATTCTGGGCTCGAGCTTGAGAAAAGCTCGAGCTCGTTTAAAAGTTAACGAGCTCGAGCTCGAAACTTCAAAAGCTCGGCTCGGCTCGTTTACAGCCCTACCTTCCACAAAGTATTCATCGACAGAATATGTTTTAAATGCTAAAGTCAGCCCCCCATCACATTCACCTTCCCAACAGAAATCTTCAGGTACTCGTTATCCTTTGTCACATTTTGTTAACTGCACTAAATTTTCTTTGGCACATCGTTATTTTTTGGCTGCCATTGACTCAGGTGTTGAGCCGAAACATTTTAGTGAAGCGGTCAAATCTCCTAAATGGTGTGAGGCTATGAATAAAGAGCTTGATGCTCTTGATCAGAATGATTCATGGGAATTGGTAGATGCTCCTGTTGACAAAAAAGTGATTGGCAACAAATGGATTTACAAGATTAAGTACAACACAAATGGGTCAGTTGAACGATACAAGGTCCGGTTGGTGATGTTGGGAAACCTTCAGGTTGAAGGAGTGGACTTCAAGGAGACTTTTGCACCCACAATAAAGATGGTTACAGTACGAGTTTTTCTCTCTATTGCTGCAGTTCGAGGGTGGGAGCTTCATCAAATGGACGTCCACAACGCTTTTCTACATGGGGATCTAAGTGAGGATGTGTATATGAAGGTTCCAATGGGACATCCAGCTTCATCTTCTGGCAAAGTTTGCAAACTGAAGAAATCATTATATGGCTTACGACAAGCTCCTCGTTGTTGGTTTGCAAAGCTTTCTGTGGCACTAAAGGAGTACGGGTTTACTCAATCATGTTCAGATTACTCTCTCTTTTCTCTTCAGACTTCCGCTGCTGAAATTCATGTGCTTGTGTATGTTGATGACTTGGTTATTGGAGGCAATGATTCGACTGCAATTTGTCGTTTCAAAGCCTATCTCAGTCGTTGCTTTCATATGAAAGATCTTGGCCGTCTCAAGTATTTCTTGGGACTTGAAGTTGCAAAACATCCAGATGGCATATTTCTTTCTCAACGAAAGTATGCCCTTGACATTCTTTCAGAAACTGGGCTTTTTGGTGCTCGCCCAGCAACTACTCCTATGGAGCAAAACCTGTTGGTGATATGCCCTAGGCTGATGATTATTATGACTTATTGTCAATACCATTGTGTAATCGTCTTTACCATTTATAATGAAGATTGCTTATTTGGATTATTATATATTTACATGTTTATTATAATAATCTGTGTCCCTAGTTATTATGAATAACTAGTGTAAGTTGGTAATGGATAATCAAGGAGATGATTATATGCATGGGGATACACATTACATTTA
Source organism: Adenophora triphylla var. japonica (assembly GCA_022495995.1). NCBI lineage: Eukaryota > Viridiplantae > Streptophyta > Magnoliopsida > Asterales > Campanulaceae > Adenophora > Adenophora triphylla. Next base: position 293,235 of record JAFEMH010002869.1, read on the forward strand.
TGGGTACTTGTTAGAGAACAAGGTACTGGACAGACCCATCTATGAGATTTATGACATGGTCTATATATGTCAAGATTAAATCTCATGATAGTCATGTTATTAGAATCCTTTGTACCTGAGATTATCATCATCTTCCACATGATGAAGGTTATGTTTGATGTAGTCTAACACTATCTTTAATAGGATAGCAGTAAGGGCTATGTTGGCACGATTGGATTCATGTAGTGAAGAATGATAAGTCAAGATGGGATTTGTCCCTCGTAAAGAGAGATATCTGCTTGGGCCCCTCGATGAATAGTGTTGATGAAATGTACGGCCGTACTCAAGAGATTTGATAAAGATCAAATGCACTTGGATTATCAACATATTCGGAGTCGAGAAAGCATTGAACAATACGAGTTGACGTGAACCATGACTCATGTTCAATATGATATCGTGGACAAAGGGATTGTGACAATGATCTATCAAGAAATCAAGCTTTGATGTTATATTTAATTGGGTGGACATAATGACTTGCTAGAGATCACTTATGTCTTATGAGGTTGATGTTTCAACTCACTACCAACATAAATATAATTCCTATAGGGTCACACACAAAGAATGAATTGAAAATTGGCTCAAATATGGAAAACAGGAATCTGGACTGTTGCACGGCGTGCAAGCCACAGGGCACGCCCGTGCAAGTGTTGCACGCCCGTGTAGTGTTTGGTGACTCGACCGTGCAAGAAGGGCTAGAGCGACCGTGCATTATAAATCAGAGCGCCCGTGCAAATTGGGTTTGCACGGCCGTGCGTTACAATCTGCACGGCCGTGCATAGCGGCCGACAACAATACGATTTTGGCTAGGATTAGGATTTCTCCCTAATTGTTAGGGATATTTATAAAATATAAATATAACCCTTTTGCCTCAGCCAAATGTGACGAAAATTGGGGTTTAAGAAACACCAATTGATTGATCTTGATTACGAATCAAAGATCAAATCTCCCAGATCCAATTCCATATTAGCCATTAAATGTTGAAAAGAGTTTCAACAAGAGGATCATCTAGAAATCCAACAAGAAACAGATCTTGGTTCGTTCGCGTGTGGATTACCAATAGAGGTGATTGCTTTATCACCTAAAACTTGAAGATCACCATTGTTGATTCATCACCAAGGAAGAACAAGGAAGAAGATCCAAGTTTCGTCTACGATTCAAATCTGAATTACGAATCGGATACGAAAGACAAATTCGCAACAGGGTTAGTAGATCTATATTCATGGTTTTAATCTCTTCATGTTAGACGGATTCATGGCTAGGGTTTTGTTATTTGCTAATTCTTCTGCTACGCATGTAACCCCAAAACCCAACAATGGTATCAGAGTCGCGTTTAATCATGATTAGGTTAAATTGGCATGCTAGATATAATTGGATTATATGCTTTAACATGCTTGATGATATATATTGATGATTTTATGTGTATTGTTTTATGAAAACAATTATATGTGATATATCATAATTATGATTAATAGTTGATTGATGTAATTGATCTTCTACATGGGTTATTGATCTAGTTAATTTTGATTAATAAAGATCAGAAAATTCTCAAATTGAAACAAATTGTTTGTTTAGGATTTGATGTTCATATTTAATTCGATTAACATGATTATTTGAATTCTTAAATTTTGAGAATTGAATAATTATGTAATTAATAATTGTTATTTGTTACATGATTATTTGGATGATCCTAAAGTAGGATATTATGTGAAATCCCATGTTCATGATTATGTACACATAAGTTTCATATACAACCATGCGATGTTTGTTGCTATATGGAAAAACCTTCTTAAATGTTTAAGTTTTATGCCACCCCTTGATTAGAACACTAGTGAAATTTTAGGGTATTTTGATGTAGTTTCGACTCAGTTGGGTGCATCATTATATCTTAATTTGTGATCAAGATGAGATAACGGTTGATGTAGTTTTGACTCAGTTAGGTGCATCGTTCCGTGTTTCATACGTTTGAAAAAGGTTAAACTTAATTGGTGCTTTCAAATGAGATTTGACCCAAGGCATAGATGAGATTAAAACATGTGTTGACATATGATGTCTAGAATCTCATAAAAGATCTAAGAGTCATATATGATATGATTGATGTTATCTACCTAAATAGCTTGATTTCGGGCATTGACTCAGTTAAACCAAAATTGAAATATGGATCTTAGCCCATTATAATTATATGATACATGCTTGTATTTGAAGGTGTATAATTTAGTGGGAGTATTTTTGAAATACATTATTTGTCTCTTAGATGGTAAATAATTTGATGCTTATATGTGTTCATATTGTATGTACTCTCTCCGTCCCGGCCGACTTAGGTCTTTTTGCCATTTTGGGCGTCCCACCCGACTTAGGACGGCCCAAAATGGAAACCTTAAATCACTATTCTCCCCACTCATTCTCTCTCCTACATTATTTTAATACTCACAACACCATTATAATTTACTATTCCCTCCACTCATTCTCTCTCCTATTTTTAAATTACACTCACAACATTTACCTTTTCCTTAATCCCCGTGCCATTTCAAAAAATCCTAAGTCGGCCGGGACGGAGGGAGTATATCTTATTGTAGAAATGGCATTACACAATAAATTGCGATCCGTCCTTGAGAAGGACAATCTCGAAAAGAACGGTACAGACTATTCTGATTGGATCAGAAGCTTAAGAATTGTTCTTAGGCAAATTGTACGTTCTTGACGAACTCATTTCTGCTGAACCCGCTGCAAATGTTGCAAGGGCAGATAAGGAGCAACATTAGAAACATGTTGATGATTCTAATGATGTTGCTTGCCTTATACTTGCCACCATGTGTAAGGCTCTTATAAAGGACCTTGAACACATAGTAACTGCTTTTGACCTAGCACAGCGCACAAAGGAAATGTTCCAAGTGCAGGCTAGACAAGAGAGGTATGTTGTGTTAATGGTTAACACAAGAAAGGGGTTCAAAAGGGAAGACAAAGTAGGTAAAGCAAAAGTTGCTAAACCTAGGGCAAAAGTTGCCAAAGCCGAAGAGGCTAAACCCAAAGTGTCTCAAAAGGATGCATTTTGCTACCATTGCAATGAGATTGGTCATTGGAAGCAAAGTTGCAAGGCTTATAAGGAAGGCCTAAAAGTGAAGAAAGGCAATATAATTGCTACTACTTCAAGTATCTATATGATAGATATTTTCATTTCTACTTCTTGTTCATGGGTATTGGATACCGGATTGGATCCCACATTTGTCTAAATGTGCATGATCTAAAGAATAGAAAGCTACTCAAAGAAGGTAAAGTGTACGTGTGGGGAATGGAGCAAGATTTGCTGCGTTAGCCGTAGGAACTTATGAAGTTACTTTACCTAGTCGACTAGTACTTGTTTTTGAACAAGTGTTACTACGTTCTGGATTTGAGTAGGAGTATTATTTACGTTTCTTAAATGGATGATGAAGGACATAATTTTCTTATTGAGAATAAGAAGTTTTATATTTATTTATATTCTTATTGAGAATAAGAAGTTTTATATTTATTTATATGATATGCTTTATTGTATTTCATATTTCATTCAATGGTCTTTATATCCTTGATGTTGAGAAACAAAATAATATTGAAGATATCTATAATATAAATAAGAAATCTAAACCAAATGATGTGAACAACACGTTCATATGGCATTGCCGGCTTGGTCATATAAATGAGATAAATGAGAAACGTATATCTAAACTCCATTAACATGGATTTTTAGACTCATATGATTATGAATCATTTGAGGTATGTAAATCTTGTTTATTGGGTAAAATGACCAAACCACCCTTTACTAAGAGTAGTGAACGGGCTAGTGACTTATTGGCCCTTGTACATGAGATGTATGTAGACTATTAAATAGCATTGCTAGGGGAGGATTTCGGTATTTCATTACATTCACTGACGACTTATCTAGATATGACTATGTCTATCTGATGAAGTCCAAAAGTGAATCGTTTGAGATATTTAGAATATTTCAAAATGAAGTATAAAATCAACTTGACAAAACTATTAAAGTACTTCGATCCGATCGAGGTGGTGAATATTTAAGCCAAGAGTTTGACAATCATCTCAAAAACTGTGAAATCGTTTCAGAGTTGACTCCACCCGGAACACCACATTATATGGTGTATCTGAGAGGAGGAATTGAACCTTGTTGGACATGGTTCGTTCGATGATGAGTCAAGTTGACCTTCCTATTTCCTTTTGATGATATGCATTAGAGACTGCTGCGTTCACACTGAACAGAGTCCCTACTAAATTGGCTCCTAAGACCCCACATGAGATGTGGCATGGAAGAAAACCTAGTTTGTCTTTCATGAAGAATTGGGGTTGCAAAGCTTATGTGAAGAGACTTGTCTCTGATAAGTTAACACCTAAATCTGACAAGGTTATTTTCATTGGTTGTCCTAAGGAAACTAAAGGATATTACTTTTACAACCACAATGAGAACAAAGTGTTTGTTACTCTATATGGTTCGTTTCTTGAGAAACAGTTTCTCAATAAAGGATCTAGTGGGAGTAAAATTAATCTTGAATAAATTCAAGAACCCGAAAATAACATGGAACCAAGAGTAGAGACGGAACCAAGTTCACAAAGAGCTGTGGAACCGGTTCAAGTTGCACAAGTCCATTGTAGATTTGATAGGTTACGATCCAAACCCGAGAAATGTTGATTTCTCGTATCAGAAGTAATAAAGTAGAAGTCATTGAGAATGACGAACCTACTTCCTATCAAAAGGCGATGCCCACTCCTGATTTGGATAAATAGCTAGAAACCATGGAATCCGAATTTCTATCCATGTATGATAATCAAGTTTGGAACTTGATTGAGCCACCTGAAGGTGTAAAAACTAAAGGGTGCAAGTGGGTCTTCAAGACCGACATGGATGAGAAGGTGTATACTTTCAAAGCTAGGATTGTAGCAAAGGGATTTAGGCAAATTCATAGTATTGACTATGTTGAAACCTTTTCGCCAGTTACAATGCCAGACGTCTATTAGAATTTGAATTGCCATAGCCACATATTACGACTATGTGACTTGGCAAATGGATGTCAAACGGCTTTCCTAAATGGAAAGACTCTTGAGGATATGTATAGTACACAACCCAAAGTTTTGTCTATCCAAGAAATTCTAATAAAGTATCCAAGTTGCAAAAAGCCATATATGGGTTGAAGCAAGCTTCTAGGAGTTGAAATCTTCGTTTTGACGAAAGATCAAAGAGTTTGGTTTTGTCAAGAACGAAGATGAACCTTGTGTATACATGAAATTCAGTGGGAGCATAGTACTATTTCTAGTATTGTATGTCGATGACATCTTACTCATTGGAAACGATGTTCCTGCACTTCAGACTGTCAAGTCTTGGTTAGGGAAATGTTTCTCAATGAAAGATATGGGTAAAGCCGCTTACATCCTTGACATCAAGATCTAAAAGGATGATTGGTTTGAGTCAAAGTACTTACATTGACAAGATTCTTAGAAGATTCAAGATGGGAAAATTCTAAGAGAGGAAACTTTCCAATGGGTCATGGTGTTACTCTTAGCAAGACTTAGCGTCCTAAGACAACTGGTGAGCGATAGAGGATGAATGAGGTTCCATACGCTTCGGCTATTGGATCTATCATGTACGCCATGATTTGTACTAGACCCGACGTCTCGTATGCTCTAAGCATGACAAGTCGATACCAATCTGATCCTGGTGAGAACCATTGGATGGCAGTTAAGACGATCCGTAAGTACTTAAGAAGGACTAAGGATACGTTCTTGGTTTTTGGAAGGTTGGAAGTTAATCTTGTTGTAAGGGTTACACAGATGCAAGCTTCCAAACTGACAAAGATTATTTAAGATCGCAATTGGGGTTTGTGTTTATGCTTAATGGAAGTGCGGTTTTGTTGGAAGAGTTTCAAGCAAAATACCATAGCCGATTCTACAACCAAGGCCGAATATTTAGCGGCATCTGATGCAGCTAAAAGAGGCAGTTTGGATCAAGAAGTCCATTAGTGTTTTGAAAGTCGTTCCAAGCATCACTAATCCAATGAAACTTTATTATGACAATCGTGGTGCCATTGCGCAAGCAAAGGAACCAAGGTCACATCAGCGATCCAAACATATACTTAAATGTTTCCACCTCATTCGAGAATTCATAGAATGAGAAGACGTTAAGATATGCAAAGCATCAACCGACGATAACATAAGGGATCCGCTTACAAAGCTCCTCGCACAAGCAAAAGCATGATGGTCATGTCAGGTCCATGGGTATACGATACCTAGGAAATTGGGCCTAGTGCAAGTGGGAGATTGTTGGTGATATGCCCTAAGCTGATGATTATTATGACTGATTATCAATACTGTTGTGTAATCGTCTTTACCATTTATAATGGAGATTACTTATTTGGATTATTATATGTTTACATGTTTATTATAATAATCTGTATTCCTAGTTGTTATGAATAACTAGTGTAAGTTGGTAATGGATAATCATGGAGATGATTATATGTATGGGGATGCACATTACACTTATGGGTACTTGATAGAGAACAAGGTACTGGAAAGACCCATTTATGAGATTTATGACATGTTCTATATATGTATATGTCATGATTAAATCTCATGATAGTCATGTCATTAGAATCATTTGTACCTGAGATTATCATTGTCTTCCACATAATGAAGGTTATGTTTGATGTAGTCTAACACTATCTTTAATAGGATAGCAATAAGGGCTATGTTGGCACGATTGGATTCATGTAAGGAAGAATGATACGTCAAGATGATATTTGTCCCTCGTAAAGAGAGATGTCTGTTTGGGCCCCTCGATGAATAGAATTGATGAAATGTACGGCCGTACTCAAGAGATTTGATAGAGATCAAATGCACTTGGATTATCAACATATTCGAAATCGAGAAAGCATTGAACAATATGAGTTGACGTGGACCATGACTCATGTTCAATATGACATCGTGGACAAAGGAATTGTGACAATGATCTATCAAGGAATCAAGCTTTGATGTTATATTTAATTGGGTGGACATAATGACTTGCTAGAGATCACTTATGTCTTGTGAGGTTGATGTTTCAACTCACTACCAATATAAATATAATTTCTATAGGGTCACACACAAAGAACGGATTGAAATTTGGCTCAAATATGGAAAACAGAATTGGATCACAGACGGCCGCGCAAGCCTAAGTGGCACGCCGTGCAAGTGTTGCACGCCCGTGTAGTGTTTGGTGACTCGACAAGGCAAGAAGGGCCGGAGCGGCCGTGCATTATAAATCGAGCGCCGTCTGAGTGGGTTTGCACGGCCGTGCGTTATAATCTGCACGGCCGTGCATAGCGGGCGACAACAATACGATTTTGGCTAGGATTAAGGTTTCTCCCTAATTGTTAGGGATATTTATAAAGTATAAATATAACCCTTTTACCTCGGCCAAAAGTGACGAAAATTGGGGTTTAAGAAACACCAATTGATTGATCTTGATTACGAATCAAAGATCAAATCTCCCAGATCCAATTCCATATTAGCCATTGATTGTTGAAAAGAGTTTCAACAAGAGGATCATCTAGCAATCCAACAAGTTACAGATCTTGGTTCGTTCGCGTGTGGATTACCAATAGAGGGTTATTGCTTTATCACCTAAAGCTTGAAGATCACCATTGTTGATTCATCACCAAGGAATAACAAGGAAGAAGATCCAAATTTCGTCTACGATTCAAATCTGAATTACGAATCGGATACGAAAGACAAATTCGCAACAAGGTTAGTAGATCTATATTCATAGTCTTCATCTCTTCATGTTAGACGGATTAATGGCTAGGATTTTATTATTTGCTAAATCTTCCGCTGCGCATGCAACCCCAAAATCCAACAAAACCATCGGTTGGCTCTCACTGAAGATGTTGATTTACGTGATCCTGAGGCTTATCGGCGTCTTGTAGGACGTCTTATATATCTCACCATCACGCGTCCGGAACTTTCATTTAGTGTGCACACTCTGGCACAGTTTATGACCAGCCCTAAGATAGCTCATTGGCATGCTGCTTTGCGTGTTGTACGATATCTTAAAGGTCATCCCGGCCAAGGCATTCTTCTTCGTGCTACTTCTAATCTACAACTTTGTGCTTATTGCGTCTCGGATTGGGCTAGTTGCTCGCTTACTCGTCGCTCTCTTACTGCCTATTTTGTGTTCCTCGGTGATTCTCCAATATCTTGGAAGACCAAAAAGCAGACTACCATTTCTCGTTCGTCGGCTGAAGCCGAATATCGATCCATTGCTAATGTTACATGTGAGCTCAAATGGCTTCGTAGTCTGCTTGGTTCCTTTGGCATTCTTCATAAGACTCCTATGACTCTTCTAAGTGATAGTCAGTCAGCTTTACATATGGCTCAAAATCCTGTTCATCATGAACGTACAAAGCATATTGAAGTTGACTGCCACCTTGTGCGTGATGCTGTTCAGACAGGTGTCATCACAACTCGCAAGGTTCACACTTCCGCTCAACTGGCTGATGTCTCACGAAAGCTTTGAATGGTCGTCAGTTTCAGATTTTACTCGGCAAGTTGGGTGTGTGTGATTTACACTCTCCAACTTGAGGGGGGAATGTTAAGATATTGACAAGATTTGTCAATATCCTTTCCATGTTGATAATGTAAAATTATGTAGACTAATATTTTCTTAACATAATTATAGGAATTTGATAGAGATAGACTTTTTGGTGGGCAAGACTCTCACAATGTATATATTACATGTATACACGACATTCGTAAAAGGCAAGGAAAATAATTTGTTCAATTTTCTTTTTCGCATACTCTCGGTTTCAACTATGATCACAAAATGTTTCTAAAGTACTTTCTCATATTAAGTATCAAATAATTTTGAACTTATATTTTTCATTTTCCATATGTATCTTGTTCGATCCCAAAGGTACTACTCATTTTTTCTTAGAATATTATTTGTTTTGCATTTTAATACTATTATCACAAATCTTGTTAATATGACAGAAACAAATGCTCACGCTATTCAAGAGAAAGTTTGTCCCACTTTGTTTTCATACTTTGTTTTCATGCTCAACTCAACCGAACTTTAATCATAATTTTATGAAAATTTAGATATCTGTATGCAATTCTAAGATTTGTATAGAGATTTCTAAATTTTTATAAAACTATAGCGAATTTTCGATTGAGTTCACCGTAAAAAATAAAGTGGGACAAACTTTTCGTAACAGAAGAAGTATAATTTATTTAAATGATGTCATTTAGGTGAAACATTATTTTTTTTTGCCACGGGAGAAAATTTCTGAATTCGACACCGATTCGAGGAGTGTTAATGGTTCGTTTTGGGAAAATTTACAAACCGAACCACTAGTCATCGGTTTGGGAAAATTTCAAACCGAATCGAACCATGAAAAAAATTCAAACTGAACCAAACCAAACCGATATGGTTTGGTTCGGTTTGGTTTAAATCGCGTTTCAATAATGCGGTTCACACCGCGGTACAGACCGTGATTCACACTATGATTTAAGACTAAGGTTCAAAACATGATTCAAATCGCAACTTATTTTCATATTGTTTAAATTTTTTGTGATCACAGAGAAAAATCGAAAAATGCGAGTGTTTAAAAGACTAAAGGAAGAGAGAACTCAAAGGAAGAAAAACACTTTATAATGGCGATCGTGGAGAGAACTTGATTATTTATGTGTCGTAGTAATGAAGATAACAAATGATGAAATTAATATTAAATAAAATACAAAACGGGGGTTGTGATTAATTTATATACATATTTTAATAAAGATACAAAAATATTAAATAAAATACAAAACAGGGATTGGGATTGGGATTAGTTTATATGATGTAGTTCAGTTTAACGGTTTGGTCTCGCGGTTCGGTTTGGTGGTTCGATATCGCGATCTCAAATCGCGTTTTGGTTTGGTTCGATTAGGTTTGGTTTGGGAGGGTTAGACCACAAATCAAACCGAATCACGTAGTTTGTCAATATTTAAGACCGAACCGAAACATTTATACTTGAAAATCAAACTAAACCGCATGATATATTTCGTTTCGATCTCAAATCGCGGTTTGAATCGAACAATTAAACCAAAGTGCGGTATGGGGAAAAAATAAAATGGTACGAGAAGTAAACTCACGACTTTGAGACGGATGGGGCCACCACGCTTTCCGATTATTACCACGACTAGATCTACCTACCATGAGATGGTGGGCCCGTAGTTGTCTTATGATTGACGTAAAAGCAAGCGAACGCTCTTGACGGGCTAATTATCATCATTACAGCCCCCCGCCCCCTTAAATTTAGTTTCACTATCTTCTTTTTTTTTTAATGCTCTTTTGGAAAGTTCTTTTTAGAAAGTTTAATATCATTAAAAAAAATTGCCGTATTACAAATCCCTACAAATTCTATTACATATAGACTTCATATCCGAATACTAATAGGCCAAAAGGCCTTTGTCACTATCTTCTTCGGTTAACTTCATATTTAAGTGAAATACTCCCTCCGTCCTGCATCGCGCTCATCTTTCCCTTTAACGCCTGCATCAAGAGCTCATTTAAGGCAAGTTTTTAAATATATTAATACCTTTATCATCTTCATATATTTACAAAAAAATCATTCATTATATCCTTATACATTCTCTCTCCTATTTCCTACCACACATTTAACTACTATTTCTCTCACTCATTCTCTCTCCTATTAAATATTTTTAACTTTTACATTCTCTCTCCTATTTCCTACCACACATTTAACTTTTACATTATCTCTCATATTTCATACCACACATTTAATTACTATTTCCTATCTCACATTTAACTTTTATTCATTTTTTAAAAAATTTCTTAAGAAGCGTGAAATCTCCCCCATATACCCTTGGTCTGGGACGGAGGGAGTAATTATTTTATCCCTAAATATATATAGTGGTTAAATTAATGTTGGACTTTGCATTGCATTGAGTAAATTTAAATGTAAATTAGTCATCTCAATTAGATAAAATTGCAAGCACATACTCCCTCCAGCCCACTGAGTGGAATTTTAATTTCTTTTTCATTGATTCCACATGAGTTAAGAGACTTTCCAAAATGTCAAAATTTTTACAATATTCCTCCCACTCATTCTCTCACTTGTTTTACTCTTATATTCACAACACCATTCAACTTATTACTCCTCCAACTCATTCTCTTTCCTATTTTATTTTTCATACTCACAAAACACCTCCTCTCAATAATTTTCTCTCCTACTTTTTTTTTTTTAATTCTTGTGTCCAATTATTTTGCCTTTTTTCGAAACAACTTATTATTTTTTTCTTAAACTGTTTCACAAGAATTCCAAGTCAAATAGTCAATAATTGCTGGCTTCTGATATCATCATTAATTAGATTATGTAAACAATACCCATTATTGATCAGCTCACATTACCACACTAAGAAGCTCATTTTAGTAAACAGTACTTCCCCCAAATCACAAGGTACAATTACCAGGACAGGAGTATGGAACCATTTCCCTAAATCTAAACAAGAGAAAATTAAGCTGATATTCTCTGTCCCAGACAAATAAGCTCACCTCACCTCACCGTGACAGTGTCCCAAATCCAAGTGTAAGTGTGTGTGTGTGTGTGTGTGTGTGTGAGAGAGAGATTACGTATATTACTAACCTGCACACCGGGTGAAGTTAACCCAAGAATCCGAATCTTAGCTCCGACATCACCCAAAATCCGGAGCTCAACCCGGTCATTCAACGAAGCATCCCGTACCAAATCAGCAGCGTCCGCCTGCAACAAATTGACCCGATCCACAGCCACCGTCGTCTGCAGTTGCCTAACGCTGTGCGCCGGCTGGTAAAACCCGGGAACCGTACCTCTCCCCAACGGAATCCCCCGGTACATCACCGTAAACCTGGACTCATCGTACTTGATTCCAACCTTGTTATCATTGGCAGCCGTGAATAGCATCCGGATGCTGAGGGAGACAGAGGCGGAGGTCGGGGTAGCAGGGGTAATGCCCACGTACTGGACGCCGACTTGTTGGAGGTCGAATTGGGGTTTTTTGGGCTTGACTGCTAGGACAATGACTAGGACGACGGCGAGGATGAGGAGGGCGATGAAGGAAAAGAGAAGGAAGAGGCAGCAACAACAGCCTTTGAATGAGGCGGAGGAGGAAGATGAGGGAGGTGGGTAGTATTGTTGGTGGTGGTGGTGGTTCGGTGGTGGACGTAAGGGGCGGATTGAGGTGGTCGTGCCGTTGGTGGTCATGTTCTTGTGGTCGTGCTCCGGCATAGTGGGAAAGGGGAGAAATATTGGAAAAGCTAATATTGATGTCCCACCCTTTTCTCTCCACTCTCCGTTTATTTGTTTGTTTTTGCTTTCGAGGGGAGAGAGATAGTGAGTGGAGTGAGTGTCTGTGTTGTGTGTGTTAATATTAAGATTAGGAGTATAAAATAAAGTTACAAAATATTTACTCCTTTCGCATCACTATAAATTATATATTTAATATTTATACGAGGTTTAAGATAAAATATTAGCAAAGTATGTATTGTGATTGTGAATATAAAAGGTAATAGCCAAAAACTTGTAAAAAACGTGTTTTTTTGAAGCTTAACAAAAAATATGTTTTTAGACTACGTCGTCGACTCTTTCACTTTCTTCATACCGTCTCTCCCGCTCCGTCACTGTCAACAATCGCCATTGAAGAAATCGCAATTGTGAATTCAGTCATAAATTCGATCTCAATTAGTGTTATCTCAAGGTTCGAATTTGCTTATTGGGAGTTAATTAGGGTTTTTGTTTGTTGATTTTTACGAATTTATGAACGTTGGGAAGGATTTGCTGTTGGCTTTGATTGGATGGATTCATTATGAATTTGTCAAGAATGGTAATCGATTGATTGATTGATTTTGTTGGAGAGGGAGAGAGTGAAGAAGGGGTGTATTCGCTTTGTTGTGAATTTATGAATGTTGGGAAGGATTTGCTGTTTGCTGTTGGTGGGGATTTGATGTGCCAGTGTTAGGGATTTGATGTGCCGGTGCTAGGGATTTGATGTGCCAGTGCTAGGGATTTGATGTGCCAGTGTATGTGTTTTTGAGTGCCAGTGCATATGTTTTGAGTGCCAGTGCATGTGGGAATTTGAGTGCCAGTGTATGTGTTTGAGTGCCAGTGTATGTGTTTTCAAATGCACCCATGTGTTTTGAATGCCACAGGAGTTTAGAGCCAACAAAAATTATTACCAAG